>CM072523.1:58614629-58718518 GCA_036898135.1 Oncomelania hupensis | reverse complement strand
CTGAAAAAATCTTTTAACAAAACAACAACAAAAATCTCATTCCAAAGTAAAGTTGTTGTTTTTTTTTTAATCAATAAATAGTTCTTGTGGCTATTCATGGGTGCGGCCGCTCTACCGCTCTAGAACTACTAACAATGTCTACTAGACGGTCTTTTACCGTATTGATGTGCCGTTCAACTTAGAGGAAATCAACCCCTGTCAAAACAGACATGGAGAATTCAAACTTTGGCTGTTGGTTTCAGCAACTAAAGCCCACTTTAATCATTGTTTAATGTAAAAGCAAAAACGTCAAATATTAGGAGAAATCTGTTTTGCCAAAAATACAAACATTCTTCAACTTGGGGCTTTTAAACTTTTACTTTTTGTTAACTAATCAGACTTTATGTTATGGTTGAGAGAAGATGATAACGTGATGGAGGCTAGGGTGATGAAGAATTCTCACACATTCTCTCTCTCTCTCTCTCTCTCTCTCCAACGCCAGTTCGTTGTTGTTTGTAGATTATAGTCACACGACACGTTCGCGTATAGGTGACTACTGGACCGATTTATACTGACACCAGCGGGCCAGTTGTTGGTAAAGGGGAAAATAATATGATCACACGTTGACCAATCCTTGATTCGAACCAGCGACCTTTCAGTTACTAGCAAGACGCTCTTACCAACTGAACTACCCGGCCCCCTTAAGTTCGTTGATGACCGTTGAAAGTTTTATTCTCGAAGTGCATCATACTAAGAGAGCGCAACAGGCAATGCTCGTACAGCTACATTCTGCCTTCTCTGTGTGTCTGACTCGTTCTCCCATTCTCTTGTTCTCTTTCTGCGTGCTCCAGCCCTCAGTCTTTTTTCTCTTGCTCTCCGAGTGTGTGTGTATCCCGAAAGATTTGCACGGTGCGTGCTTTTATGTGTGCGCGAGGTTCGTACTGAACCCGATGTTTAACGCGTGCTGCGCGTCCCAGAATGTTCGGCTCTCGCGGTAATTTGTTTTAGTTGTTAATCTTTATTTTACATATAAGGCTTAAAACGCCAACGAACACTATACAAAATATATATGGGCGGAAACGCGGAAATACGACCTTTCTACTGATATAATAATCTCGGACCTATCTGCTACGAAAGAAAAATAATACGCAATTTAAGAGGGAGTTGGCTGCTGCTTTTAAGAATGTCACGAGTCTAAACTCGTAAAAACTCTTGAATTTAATACAATTATAAATAATAATAATAATGACAAAGAAAGAACAACGTCTCCTCTTTCCAACGATATATAATATGACATGGTTACTATTATGGGTTACGACTATGACGGACTAAAATAGAAATCACCTAGCACAACAACAATATTTACATCCAACCTTTTCTTACAACTTTTCCTCTGTCTCTCTTCCGATGTATGTCCCTATAAAACTAATATTTAATTTAAGTATATACTATTAGAGAATGAACTATCTAAGGCATCGGAAAATATCACACTTAAGGTGTTACAGTGGAAAATCTTTGCTATCTGTTACACTCGATGTTGTTTTTTTATCAGTAGTTGATTCAGCCCCAATGCTGAAGTCCTGATAAGGTGTAACTCAGATTCGTTTATTCACGCAGCCTGCTCACTCAGCAACAAAGCAAAGTCTTCGTATGTAGTTTTCAAACTTTATTCAGCGTTCATCAACAACTGCATACAATCGCCTTTTCACTCTCTCTTTCACAACAGTGTGTCCATTATATATTTTTTCTCTCAACTCGAGATAACCTCAGGACGTTCCAGAATGACGCGTTACAACCAATCAGAATTAACTTCGTCATCACTGTTTTACGTCATACAACCTTCCTTTCTGTCAAACGAATGTTCTCAAATATCACGAAACTTGGATCGATAGTAAACAAGCAGATCTAGAGAATTCTCCAACAACATCGACCAACAAAAATCATCAACTTATACAAAGCTTCTTCTAACAACAACGCAAACTCAAATCAAAGGTAAATACACTCTATTATTGAATACTTTGCAAAGCGAAACGATTAGATCTATCGTGCGCGTTTCAGACATACTATCCTTCGCGTTTCAACGTAACACTATCGCCATCATCGACAAGTTTGTTCTTATCATATGCTAATCTACAATTACACAAGACGGGAAGCGCGTTAGACCGGCCAAACCAGTAAGCCTGTCGGCTTGGTCCGCAACAGCGCGGTGTCTTTATCAATGTGATAGGCATCGCGCTATTCTAAACATCGTGCTCTAATTCAAACTTTCTACATAAATCACAAATAAAGTTTATATATTCTAATAGAGAATTTAATGCTGCGTCTAACGATTATCTGCTTTAAGGGATCTGAAAAGTATATATGAAATTATTGCATACAGCTAGTTCAAACATAACAGAGAACAGAGTAAGGCCTACATAATTATCGTAACGGTCAGAAATTCTTTGTAGCCGCCCGCATACATTATGTTAATGTTTTTTGTACACACAATCATACCATAATGATGTACATCCTAAGTATGGATTGATAGTAATAATCTCACAAACACAGGTTTTTCACCACGTTAGGACTTTGATTGAAGCGTGGTCTTCACCCAGGTTACAACCCCACTAATAGGTTCAAACCTTTGTCCTGGTTACGACCTCGCGAATGACGTGACGTAGTCTTGCGTCTTTTCCCCGGGTGATGACCTAAAGACTTAAACGAGGTCATTATCTCAAGAATGTCAAGACTCCTTCACCCAGGTTTAATGTCACCTCGTGCTACGAACTCGCGAATGACGTGCGACCTGTGCCCAGGTTATGTGTCCTAGTGGTTGGAGTGAGAGGTTTTTGTCCTGGTCGCGAACATGAACCTTTGTACCTTGGTTATGACCTCGTATATGGCACAATGCCTTTGCCTTGGTTTCAACCTCTCGAACAAAAGTGCGAGGTGATAATTAAAATGAACCCCACCAACAAACAAACATTAACAAAGAAGCAGCTAATGTTAGGTGATAATTATAATAAACAACACCAACAAACAAAGAAGCAGCTAAGGTTAGGTGCGCAAGATAAAAGTGGCCAATTTTCACTGTCCATCTCAGCATTATGATTGCTCATGTGGTTCAGTGTTGATTTAGGTCCTTATCTCTTCTTTCCTGGAGGGTATATCCCCGTCTGCCATATCGTCAATGGATGGAATGGACGTTAAACATCAATGTTCAGTCTTATACAAAGGAGGGGGAGGGGGAGGAGAGAGAGGTGAGATAGAGAGAGGGTGAGAGAGACAGAGGGTGAGAGAGACAGAGGGGGAGAGAGACAGAGGGGGAGAGAGAGACAGAGAGGAAGATAACATAAGATAAAATAAGATAAGATAACAATTTTATTTTGCAAGGATAAAAGAGTAAGCGCTGGATGCGTTATTTTACATCAGCATTCTTGCCTTTTGCGGCTTTAACACTTACTATTAAACACAACTCAAGGTTATAACAAATAAACAAAGTCGTCATTAGATAAAATCATTTCCAAACAATTAATATCAAATTAATGTTGCTAATACCTATTAACAGGATTACCAATAAATGTGTATTTAGCTTGTATTGTGTTTTAGGAGACGTGTTCTAAATGATGTAAATTTAGATGCTGGAGTGCGCGGGAGGGGGGGGGGCGAGAGAGAGAGAGAGAGAGTTTATTGATTGATTGATTGATTGTTGCTTTAGGTCCAGCGGACTCTTCCGAGCCAAATCAGGACCGGACCACCCCCAATCCGCATAAAAGATCTGCCGAAACAACCCTAGTGGGAAAATTGAATGCCCTCCACCCGGCCAGTCACTTTATAATAAAGACATCCCACGCAGGGGACGGCTGAGGCTTTACCCCAACTACTCGAACCCCCGGTTACAAAAACAAAATAGAATACAAACATCATTATAAATCATCAACAAAACACATACATATAAAATGCCTATAGTGCTAAATAATAACATCATAGGAAGCCCTAGTGACCACCCGGCAGAAAGCGTCCAACACTCCCAAGCTAATCCAACAGACCTCATACACAAACAAGGAGTCTTTGTCCAGGAAGAGTTTTCAAGAAAAAAGGTAGGTCATTGATCTAGCGAAGAAGAAGATAGTATAGCAGAGTGATAGGACAGATCAGGAATGGGAAAGAGCAAATGAGGAAGACAGCGACAGTGGGAATTTAAAGCACTAAATTTCCAGAAAGTGGGGATACTATTTATACTGAAACCCCCGGCACTCCAACGGGGGTACTGTTGCCGCAGTGAATCAGTCATGCCTACAAAGGCAAGACAGGTTTTCAACTGGGGCTTTCACTTTTCCCTTTATAGGTTAGAACAATCTACAGTGGCAAGATTGCTCATGACCCCAAGGGGGAGAGAGAGAGAGAGAGAGAGAGAGAGAGAGAGAGATAGGGAGAGAGAGAGAGAGATTCACATAATGCGAAGTGACAGACAGAGGTAGTTTTTCTGGAGATAGTAACACATGGGAGAGTTTAGAACAATGACTGTGACCTCATTTGTTTCTTGTTAGGCTACGTCAGGTTTGTTCATCTTTCATGCGAATGTTTAGAACTACAAAGAGAGGGTGAACATACCGAAATTCTGTTGGTGAATATAGGTCTAGTCTAGGCCTACGATTACAGCTAAACCTAACACTAGCCATAACTCTAAACCTAATCCTAATCCAAATTCTAACTAACTGTAATCCTAATGCTAAATATCAAAATTTGTCTTAAAATTTTATTCCGTATCTCTTCGTAATAATACAATTATGAATGCGCAAAACGATGCGCGAATCGACGTACGTGCTCCTAATATGACCCCCAGAATTTCGGATTTTCCCTGTTGAAAAGGGTGTGCAACTTTCCGATCAGTTCCGGGAAATTGACGGTAAACTCTACATTTGGCCACGTTTAATTATATCAACCTCCGTTTGAAAAACAGGTCTAATTATCAGATAACGAACATATACATAACGCAAATCAATCAATCAATTAATAATCAATCAGTCAAATCATTGGCCACAGCGACAACACTAGCGTGTCTGAGCGCAACCAACTACAAACAAATCAACGCATTCCTAGTAATGAATATCGATTGGACTGCAAATCCATATTCTTTCTAAACATCATATTCTCTCTCTCTCTCTCTCTCTCTCTCTCTCTCTCTCTCTCTCTCTCTCTCTCTCTCTCTCTCTCAAACTGAATTTTTCTGTTGTATTGCCACCTAAATTTGTATAATTTACGTACGAATCGGCTCACACTTTAATTTCCGCGTCTCGATTATTGAAGCGCACCTTTAAAAGCTTGGACTTAAACGATATGTACTTAATAATTGTTATTGTATCTTGTTGGTTCTCATTATCAGGGTTCTTGCGCTCCTTACAATTCCTTGTGCGTAAGAGCGTTGTGTTGGCAAGGAACCTACGTTTCGTGTGACTATAAAGTATAAGCTGTGTGTGTGTCATTAACAGTACTTCATAATACTCATTATTGTGGACGCTGCTCGGACCTTCTAGGCCGCACAGACTCTCATTTCCGCGTTTCGTTGTGAGTTTCTTCCTGAACACTCTAGTTGTCAGTAAAAACTGTGACTCTGGCACTCTGTATATTGAATTTCGTGCTCCGAACTCTGCCCTAAACTTAGTGGCCTTTCTTTGGTTATTTCTCTTGTTTTAAAACTTTACCGTTTTTCATGTAGGCCTTTTTGTGTTCTTTAGTTTGTTTTAAAAAGGTGCTCCTTATTTTATCTGTTGTCGTTGTTGTTTTTCTGTAACTATCGGTACCGTACATTTTAAGTATTGTTCGTGTTGGTCATTTAAACATTTTTCATCTCTACAGCAAAACTGCGGACCTGTGTGCATTCTTAACCAAAGCCGCGCCGTGCTATCATAGGTATGGCATTACTGAATCCCGCTTAACCTCTAATATGTTGGATACATCCATCTCCATTCCAAATTATTCTATAATACGACGTGATAAATGCACTCAAGGTCAAACAGGTGTTGCTGTCTACATTCATAACTCGGTGTACAACTTTGTTTCTCGACGCCAAGACTTAGAACCCCCCTCAGTAGAGTGTATATGGTTAGAATATAAACCTAATAATAAGGCGTCAACATTTATATGCTTTGTCTACCGCAACCCTGATGAAGGTCGGGATTGGTTTAGTTCTTTCGGTGACATGATGGATACTTTTTATAACACTAATACCGATGCCGAAGTGCTGTTGCTCGGTGACTTTAACATTAACCTGCTAGTTCAGCAACCGCACTGGGAATGTTTGTGCGAATCACTTGCGTCTTCGTCACCACTGATTGATCATATCTATACAAACAACCCTAAATCAATTTCAAAGTCATATGTCGCTGATCTCGGCGTCAGTGACCATTCTCCCATTGGCTGTGTAACAAGCAGACCAGTTTACCCCGCACTATTTGAGCTTTTGCTTGTTAAGCAGTAGTAAAACTTAGAAGGTTACTGTAGTCTATAGCAGACGATTAAGGTATAACTGATGTGTACACACACACCGCGAGCTGACGCGAGCCGGTTAGTGACATCATCGCGGCCTACGATGGTGTTTCGAACTTTATATCCACTTAGATTGTTTCATCCAATCGAGACACAGGTAGAGTGGTTAGAACCAGTTCTGGCTGATTCAGTCAAAGCCAAGTAGGAGGTCAGTCTAGGTTGAGACGCTAAGCAGTACACAGCTACTTTCTAGCAGAATCTCTCCTGAGAAGATTAGACAGCAGTGCTTGTTGAATTTTCGAATTCAATCAAGTAGCCACGGCCTGACATTGTCGAACAGGTAAATGAACATACTTCTGTTTCATCGTGATGTATTTATATTATTGTTGAAATTATGTTTGTGGAATTTGCTATGCATAGATTTGAATTGTTAGTCCGACTTTGCCTTACCACGTGGAGAAGCCGACCACGTGTCAAGCATGACCGGGTTTGACGTCATGTTGTATACCTGACGGAACCACTGTTGTTTAATCTATATGTATGCTTGCAGACCAGTGGCTATACCAGTGAATGTTTATAATATTATTAATTCTTTATGTGTATAGTTAGCCACGATTTATATTTAAATATGTATAAGAAATTAGAGTGGAGATTCCAGTGGACCACCGACTTAGCAGAATGTTCGTCGCTTATGTATAGAGATGTGGAGCTATCACTGAGGGCTACTTTGGCTTTCAGTGAGACGCTCTGCACAGACCTATTATTAGGGTTGTGCAGAATTTCGTCTCATATGTTACAGACGAGCAGGCGGGATATCGTGAGCCCAACTCAGCAACGAACAGAACCTAATCTACGATTCGAGTTGGCTGCCGAGGCATCTACATCATCGAGCGCAGATAGCCCACCCGTCGAACACAAGCAACGACAACACAGCGTGTCGTAGAAGCTACCTCAACGCAGCGCTTCAACCACAAAACCACTCAGTTAAGTGCCCAGGAAACAGTGCACTAAAACTGTAGCATAAGGACCACAGTAGTCCACTCTTCATGAACGCTAGTAGCCAGTGCCCGATGAAGAAAAAGTAGCTGCCTAGATTATAAGCGAGCGAACCATTCCATTGACAATTGAACTTTTAAGTTAGATTCGTACTTCGAAGATCGTGTATAGAGTAGAAGAAATAAATGTGTGATTTTGACTGTTATCAAGTGGCTGGACTACATATGATTCATAGCCGTGTGAAAGCTAGTGTGACAGTGATTGTTTACCATTTTTCGATCTATCTCTGTACCCCAGCCTTAACACAGACCGAGCTAAACTAATAAATGTATTAAAATATTTCACACGGTGACTCACTAGCGGTCCCCACAGAATAGACGAGAGGGTTACAGCATTCCATTGTGCAGAGCCCAGCAACAATAAAACCCCACGTCACAGGCTGTATCAGGTATCATAATGTATCTACAGGCACCCATAGCACTAATTTTTACATACATTTTCGTTCCTTTAAACACTTTGACCCCATTGCGTTCTGCAGTGAACTTCATGCTGCACCATTCTCTAAAGTGTATGATTTCACAGACCCAGACATGGCTTTGTGTGTGTGGTACAGGACTCTCCTCTCTATCATCAACAGACACGCAATCTGAGAACTAAACGCGTAAAGCACCAAAAACTTCCTCCATGGCTAAATAAAACTATCATAGAAGCCATGGCCAAGAGGGACAAGTTAAAAAAGCAAAAACGTTTCGAAGAGTTCAAAACGTCCAGAAATCGCGTGAAAAACCTTGTAAGAAATGCAAAAAAGGACTATTTCAATAGGTTAGTGGAAAACAACACAAATACTTCCCAGTTATGGCGAGCTATTAATGCTCTGACAAAGGGCCCTAAATCAACTAAAGCGAATATTATTCCACAATCTTTGACAGCGGAATTGTTTAACGATTACTTTGTATCTATCAGTTCCAGTTTGTCTAATAAACAAGACCCTCTTCAGCAAGTGACTTATACAGATGCTCTGATGAGCTGAAGATATTCTGTCAAAGGCGCACTGGAGATACTGCGCCCTTCCCTATTCCATTTATTGCCACCTTTGAGGTCGCTCAGTACATAGCGCAATTACAAAATAAGAAATCAACAGGCTGTGACAATATTAGTAGTAAATTACTAAAATTAGCACTACCATACATAAGTGATACCTTAACTCACATTTTTAATCTTTCCATTGAGCGAAATCATTTCCCACACTTGTTTAAAACCGCTAAGGTTATCCCCTTACCTAAAAGCAAAGACACGTCTTTACCCGCCAATTACAGGCCTATTTCTCTCTTGCCAGTCATCTCCAAGGTCCTTGAAAGGCACATTCATAAGCACCTGACTCAGTATCTTGAAGAGCGATCTCTCTTTCATGAACTACCGTCCGGTTTCAGAAGCAAACATTCTTGTAGCACTGCACTTGCCAAAATTACAGACTCCTGACTATCCGCCATTAATAAATAAAAAAATGTCTAGAGTTGTATTCATAGACTTAATAAAAGCCTTTGACGTGGTAGATCATAACATCCTTCTCGCAAAATTGTCCTTGTACTTGAACGCCTCACGCTCACTCCCGCTCTTTATATCCTATCTTTCTTGTAGAAAGCAGTATACACATGTAAATGGATTATCTTCAGCTGAGAGGTGTGTTAAGTTTGGCGTCCCTCAAGGGTCTTTATTGGGTACCCTGTTATTTTGTATATTTATAAATGACCTACCACTATCTCGTACAGATAAATCCATTGAGTGCCATATGTTAGCCGATGATACCTCTATATCCTCATCTAATAAGACCGTACCTCACATTCAACATTCACTCCAGAAAGGTCTTGATGATATAGTTAGCTGGTGTCGCTCCAATCACATGCACATCAACACATCAAAGACAAAGAGTATGATAGTTATCACCCGCCAACACCACCAGTTAACACATCCTAAATTACATCTACGCCTAGCTGATGCCACTATAGAGCACGTCACGGCACATAAGATACTTGGTGTCACTATAGATGAATCCCTACGTTGGCACGTCCATGTTGACAATGTGAGCAAAAAAGTAAGCCGTAATATATATTTACTTTCACGCCTTCAGAATATTCTGACCTTGGATGCAAAGAAGTTATTTTACTTTGCTCATATTCTGTCACATATTAATTACGCTTATGTGGTGTGGAACGGGTGCAGCGATAATATCCTGAAGAGTGATGGCTTGATAAAGATTTGAATAAAAATCGAAATATTGCCTCAGACCTCAACTTGGGTGTTGCTGTTTGTTTTGTTCTCCTCATCCTGAAGAGTTTGAACAGCCTACAACGTCGAGCTGCAAAACTTATTCTCCAAGACCCTTCTCTAACCACCGATCAAAAGATTTAAAAAAAAAAAGGAATATTACCACTGAGCCAACAGCTCTTGTTCAACAAATATGTGTTTTTGTTTAAAACGTTAACCATTGGCGGACCCATATACTTAAAATCTCTTTTCGTGCCTTCACACTCACCTTATAGCAACTCAAGGAATAGCTTTGTATGTATCACACCCAGGTTAGATCTGTTTGAAACTAGCATTTTCTACTCTGGCGCATCGCTTTGGAACTCCCTGTCGCAACATTTAAAATATGCAAACTCCCTGTCCTCGTTTAAGGCTGGTCTGTCTGCCCTAATTCAGACTTAGTTATAAAGTAATAAGCCTAAACAAAATTTCGAAGACACGACTTATGTATTCGTTCTTTCTCACATGCGTGAGTACATATGCCGCATATCTCATGTATATGTGCATTTGTATTGAGATACGTTGTACATTGTATATATATATAGTACTTTTATTTCAAATTTGTGAGTATGATTGCTTGTGTGTATGCGTATGTTATCTTGATAGTATTCATATTACTTATTTGTAGCTCATGTATGTTGTTACAATGTACTCACATCTATTATATATTTGCATGTGTTAAGGACTAGCTGGAAGAAAGGACCTCTGGACCTAAAGCTAATATCCTTATGTAATAAACGTTTTTCAGTTTCAGTCTCTCTCTCTCTCTCTCTCTCTCTCTCTCTCTCTCTCTCTCTCTCTCTCTCTCTCTCTCTCTCTCTCTCTCTCTGCGGCCCTCTCCCTCTCTTTCTCGCTCTTGCTCGCTCTCTCTCTCTCTCTCGTTTTCTCTCTCTCGCTCTCCCCCTCTCTCCATCTCCCTCTCTTGCTCTCTCTCTCTCGCTCTCACTCATCCTCCTCCTGATCCCATCCTCCCCTACCTCCCACAGTTTTCTGTTTCCACACTTATCATCATCATTATCACCCTCTTACTCCTCCTCCCCCTCCCCCTCATCATCATAATCATTATCATCACCACCACCACCACAAACAACAACAACAACAACAAAACCATCTTTAAAACCAAAATTTCAAAATCACAACAAATGTTAGGTAGGATTGGGTTTGGGCGCGCCACAGGCTGCGACTACGCTTTCCCCAGGGGAGGCGGCCCAGAATTTCCCTATGAAAAAGGGACAATAAAGTAAATTAAAAAAATCTTGCAGGTTTCGCACCAATGTTGACGACTTTATTGAATGATTGTCCGAACACACTGCGTAGGGACGACGGTAGGGCGACCACCGTTAACCTCGGCTGTCCTCAGCTATGCTGTCCGCATGGACTGCTGCATACTGAGCTATTCAGTGCTGCAGCGGCACCACACCACTCAGCCCCATCAGGGACTGGAACGACCTCTCCGCTGAAGAAGCCAGCGCTCCTGACCCCTCGGACAAGCAACCTGCTGTCACGTGGCATTTAAACCACACAGCCGCTCCGTCTCAACTCTCATCCGCCCCCCATCCCCAACCCCCACCTCTCCTTCCTTCAACGTCAATGTCATCTGTTAGGTGACGTCATTTTTTAATGTCCCTTGCTGCTGCAGCCACTTATGGGCCTTGCACAGCATAAGACTGTGGCCTCGGCATGCTGTGGCTGTCCATCAGCTCCACATAATTATAGTTGTGCATACAGCAAGTAGCTTCATATGATTTATTGTACAGTGTGTGGTGTGTTTTTATTTTGGTTTTGTTTTGTTTCTTTGTTGTGTTTTCACCACACCATGCAAAACACGGCCTCTCCCTAGTAACAACCTACAGCAGCAAATGAATCAACGTATTGATTGTGGCTGCTCAACTCAAAAAGAAGAAGAAAATGAAGAAAAAGAAGAAGCCCCTAGATAGATGGGTGAATGTTAGTTACAAAATCATTCCCCCCTCTCATGCACCTCCACCTTTCCCCACAGGAAGCACTAGATCCCATTCCCTCTCGTTCGCCCAAGACTGCTCAATAGTCTGGAACGTCCGACGATGCACATAAGGCAACAAGTTGGCACCCTGGGTTTGGGCAGTTTGAGTTAAATCCTATATTGGCCAGCGCCTTAGGCA
This sequence comes from Oncomelania hupensis, assembly GCA_036898135.1. Lineage (NCBI taxonomy): Eukaryota > Metazoa > Mollusca > Gastropoda > Littorinimorpha > Pomatiopsidae > Oncomelania > Oncomelania hupensis. The sequence goes on along the minus strand of CM072523.1, from coordinate 58,706,627 downwards.
GCTTGAGTCATATCCTATGTTGGCAAGCGCCTTAGGCAGCTTGAGTCATAGCCTATATTTTCCAGCGCCTTAGGCAGCTTGAGTCATATCCTATATTGGCCAGCGCCTTAGGCAGCTTGAGTCATATCCTATATTGGCCAGCGCCTTAGGCATCTTGAGTCATAGCCTATATTGGCCAGCGCCTTAGGCAGCTTGAGTCATATCCTATATTGGCCAGCGCCTTAGGCAGCTTGAGTCATAGCCTATATTGGCCAGCGCTTTAGGCAGCTTGAGTCATAGCCTATATTGGCCAGCGCCTTAGGTAGCTTGAGTCATAGCCTATATTGGCCAGCGCTTTAGGCAGCTTGAGTCATATCCTATATTGGCCAGCGCCTTAGGCAGCTTGAGTCATAGCCTATATTGACCAGCGCCTTAGGCAGCTTGAGTCATATCCTATATTGGCCAGCGCCTTAGGCAGCTTGAGTCATAGCCTATATTGGCCAGCGCCTTAGGCACCTAGAGTCATATCCTATATTGACCAGCGCCTAATCATACGTTACAGTTACATTCCTTGCGGACTGTTATCAGTTTAGCATATCGTCTTGCTTTGAGTTTTTTGTTTGTTTGTTTGTTTTTATCTTGGTAAGCATAATTTTTATTTTGGTAAGCATAATTTTTATTTTGGTAAGCATAATATTTTATTTGGGTAAGCATAGTTTTTATTTTGGCAAGCATAATTTTTAATGGTTAACACTCGCTGTTAAACGGATCTGTGGCAGGGGAGTGGCCAAAATCCATCCCTTTACAGTATCTATCACTTGATGAAACCAAATCAGTTGGGATGTCTGCGTGCATATATGTACAGTGCCTCTCTCTGTGTGTGTGTGTGTGTGTGTGTGTGTGTGTGTGTGTGTGTGCGTGCGTTCAGAACCATATAATCAGGTTTATGCGCTTAATACACCGACGTGCGAGTGGGTTTTAAAAAAAGTGGGTTTCAAAATTTGGAACCCATTTGTTTTAAACCGGATTCCTAACAGCAGTTAGGAAAATCGTGTAAAAACCAGTTCTCGACCTCGGACCTTACTTGTGGGTATGTGTCAAGTACGCGTACGTGTGTTTACATTTTCACACACCGCGGTGTGTGAATCCATGGGTCAACCAGTCGAATAAACACATTGGAGAGAGAGGGAGTTTCTGTATGGCCGCTTCGTATGACCTTCCATGCAAAGATGAAGTCCCTACATAATTCTACCAAAGGAAGATTTTTTTGTTAGCTCAGTGTTGAATATTGTTTAACATTAACATTATCTCTGCCTATTAGTGTAATACTAATTGTAATTCATACCTCTAATTCACAAATATTGATATATAATTCGCGGAATAAGACTCTGTAGATCGAGCCTGCGTGCAGTCATCAAACATGGGCTGTAAGTAGTCTGCATTATTATAAATTTGTTTCACATGTTGAAATGTTTTTATTTATCGACAGAATTGTTCAAATTATCATTGGTTTTGCTGTTTACATCCATATAGATAATTACGGCTTTCATGTCTAGTTCACTGATCTAGTTAGACGATACTAAAGCTCCGCCCACTTATCGCAATCAGCCATCGGCTTGGCACTTTGTGTTTATTGCAAACGTCACCGGCGTGCGTGAAAAGGAGGGGCTAACGAAACAAACTGCGGGAAGTGCGAGGGAGAGGGACGAAGGGAGGCGAGAGGGGGGACAGAGGAGGCTGTTCTTGAACTATCCTATCCTATCCGATCCTATCCTATCCTATCCCGTAACTCGGAGGTCGTAGGGGCACCACAGATTTTCGTTTAACCAGCGTACTCCATCTTTCCCTGTCCTCAGCAACCCTGATTGTTTCGCTCAATTTCAAACCAGTCCATTCTCGAATGTTGTCCTCCCACCTCTTTCTTGGTCTCCCTCTTCTTCTACCTCCTTGCACTGTGCCTTGCAGGATGGTCTTTGCAAGACCTGATGATCTGGTGACGTGGCCATACCATCGGAGTTTCCGTTTTTTTAACACTGTGAGCAGGTCATCGTAGTGTTCAATGGCTTGTGTGATAGTCTGTCGGACTTTGTCGTTGGTGATGTGCTGGGTATAGGAAATGCCCAGAAGTCTTCTGTAGCACCTCACCTCCATGCTTTGTATTCTTCGTTGGAGATCTGCTGTGAGGGTCCATGTTTTGCAAGCATATAGGAAGATGGAGATAACAAGGGAGCGCAGCAGCCTTACCTTGGAATGTAGACTGATGGTCCTGTCTTCCAAATTGGCTTCAACCTCGCCAGGTTAGCAGTTGTTTGTGTGATCCTGGAGAGGACTTCCTGTCTGGACCCATGGTCTGATACAATGGCTCCTAAATATTTGAAGCTATGCTCTGTGTTAAGGGATTGACCTTGGACTTTGATGTCCGTGTTAATGCCATTGGTGTTGTTGGTCATCATTTTGGTCTTCTCTGCACTTATTTCCATTCCATAGGCTCTGGAGGTGGTGTCAAACCTCTGTACCAGCTGTTCAAGTTCTTGTTCCTCTTCAGCCAATCCATCAATGTCATCCGCAAAACGAAGATTGGAGATTGCTCTTCCCCCTATGCTGACTGTGCCTTCGTGATCTGCAAGGGCATCTGACATGATGCACTCTAGGAAGATGTTGAAGAGTGTTGGAGAGAGTAGGCATCCCTGACGCACACCGATTGTTGTTCTGAACCAGTTTCCAGTGGCGATTTTGTGGAGGACTGCACTGGTAGCCTTGTCATACAGGCTTTTGATGACTTTAATAATTTTAGGGCTGATGTTGTACACTCTCACGATTGCCTACAGAGCTGCATGCCAGACTCGGTCAAACGCTTTTTTGAAGTCTACGAACACATGATATAGATGTTTTTGGTGCTGTAGGTATTTACCGCAGATTATTTTGAGGTTGAAAATCTGTTCAGTGGTACTTCACCCTGCCCTGAATCCTGCTTGCTCTTCAGCTATGATTTGTTCAGCTTGGGGTTTCAACCTGTTGAGTATTATTTTCAGGAGGACCTTGCTGGGATGGCTGATGAGGCTGATGGTGCGGTAATTTTCACATTCCTGAAGCTTATCGTTTTTTGGGAAGAGTGATGACAAGCGACTGGGTTCATGGTGTAGGCCACTCCCAATTCAACCAGATCTTGTTACAGATAATGGTGAGGGCATCAATCATCGCTTCTCCTCCTGCTTGTAGCAGTTCCGCTTGTATGTTGTCCACTCCCGCTGACTTCCCTTTCTTCAGTGATTGCACTGCTGCCTCAACTTTTTCTTGGAGAATTGGGAGGATTGTTTTCTTCCTCTCTGTTTTCTGGACATGCTAGAACTGATGGGTCTCCGTTTGGTGTGTGGTTGTAAAGGTCAGAGCAGTACACTGTCCATCTGTCCAAGACTTCTTGTTCTTCTGTAAGACATATGCCAGACTTGCTTTGGATCATGGAGACCTTGGGTTGTTTAACACTTGTCAGCCGCTTCACAGTCTGGTAAGCCTTCTTGCTGTTGTTCTTATTCAGACTGTTCTCTATTTCCTGGCACTGATCTTTTATCAATAATTCTCCTTTGCTGTAGTACATGCATGTAGGCAGGCAATTGAATTAATGAATTTTTATTTTATTTTTTATTATTGTTTTTATATAGCGCACTCCCCCAAAACGTCCTGATTCTGTTCATTGAATTCTGCTGGACCCTAAAAGCAATGATGAACTAACTTTTAACTGTTGCTCAAGGCTCTGTTGGTACAAGAAGCCTCACATAAATTTAGACCCCACTGAGCCTTCAGAGCCAGCTGAGTTACCAGCTAGGATATAAATCATTTCGTGACAAGTATAACAGGCTGGAGTCTGACTTTGTGTTGTGTGTTTATAAACTAAACCCATACGCACCATTCCACTGGTACTAGTTAAAAATAATTAATATACAGATTTAACCTGTTTGCTGACAGCAGTATGATCATTTACAGGGTGCAGTTGCTTCCGGGAGTACTGGGCGTATCAACCATCCATCCATCACTATCACCTCCAATGACCAGCCCTTCTTCCATCACCTTCATCTCAACTATCCGGAGGGGCACTGTGAGACGGAAGTGTGTACTTTGCAAGACAGGTGCCTTGAGTCAGCGCGTGCCAGCTTTCGCCTCGTCACCTTCACCTTCATCGGCAGGAACTACTTCACGTAATCACACGCAGCCAAGTAGTTAAAAAAATTGCAGAAGCCAGAAGTAATTCCGGTCTCTCCAAATAATGAAAATACAAAACACATCTGAATTTGGAGGAATGAGGAATATTTCAATATTCAATTCAATAATTTAATTTAACGTCTTTTCACAACAATGTGATTTTAGACAACCATAACAAACAAATAAACAAACAAATAGAAATAGTTAATTATAGTAACTTAAATAAATCTGTTCCGACAATGATGCGCGCGATGTCCTGTAACATCGAACTATATAAGATGACTCTAATACCGTCTTGTGCACTTAAAATAATTCCATTTTCTTTGTACAGTGCTGTTAACACAGTACAATCAAATAATATATGTTGTAAGGAAATAGATCCAGCACATATACAAGTAACATTTTTCAAATATTTTGTACACCATGAATTCAAGCGTAGCTTAGATACTAATCTAGCAATAGTTCTGGAACAATTAACAATATTTGCTTTGGGTATTATATTAGTAAAGTGTTGTTCTAATAACGAATAGTATTCAAATTGAGCTAATTTTACATTGGAATTAAAGACTGTATGCTCACTTTTCATTGCACCCTTTTTGGCCAATTTATCTGAAATTTAATTACCATAATTCTCTAAATGTGATGGGACCCAACAAAAGGTTATTCCAATACCTCTAAATCTAATACTATGAATAAGATATCTTACTTCAAACATTATATCTGTTCTCTTTCTACATTTTCAATTTTTTTAAGCATAAAGCACTGATTTAGAGTCAACACAAATTAATATATTAAATATTTTAGAAGGAATGCTGAGTATGTATTCTAGTACCATCATTATTGCATATAATTCACACGTAAATATTGAAAACCCGTGACCAAGATGGAAAGACTTTTGAATATTTAAATAAGGTATGAAAAATCCTGCTCCACAGTTTGATGAATCCAAAACACTACCATCAGTGAATGCTTTTAAATGATTAGAATAATTATTATTTCAGTGTTCTGTAACTTCACACTTTAAAATGTGACAATACTATATACAATACAATACAATACAATACACTATAGGAATGAGGAAGAAAACAAAACAATTTCATTATAAAAGCATTTCGGAAAATGTGTACAGCGTAACTTGAAAGCACTGTTCGGTGGAATTTTCGATGTAAGCATACTGGGGTAAATAATAATTGGAAGAAAGTGTAACTTCACTGTGTTTCGAGTTTTCCTTATCTTTCAATGCTTTGGTCTGTACTTGTTCTTTGAACAAGACAAAGGGGAGTCATTTCACCAAATCTCACCACGTGACACCACCAAAGGCGTTATCATCATGATTGTTTTTGTTCTCATCGTCGTTGCCATTAAAATCATCATTTTTGTCATCGTCATCATCATCGCCGTCGTTGTCAACATCACCGTCGTTGTCATCATCGCCGTCATTATCATCATCATCGCCGTCATTATCACCCTCGTCATTGTCGTTGGTGTCATTGCATCGTCAGTATAACCTTTCTGATTACTGTTATTCCATCGTTATTTGTTATTCCAACTACAGGTCGATTGTTATTCTTTCTGTCTTGCATGACCGGAAATAACAAGTTTGTCCAATGAAAACCTTTGGACGAATAAAATGTCTTATGTCGACTAATATTTTATGTCAGATTGAAGACGGTTCTGGCCTGTTAATGTTGATCAGCGCTCGCTGCCCCCTTGTATGCTACTCTCTTCCAGCCTTTAAATGCTGCTGTGATGTTGTGGCTCATAGTGCAATCTCACCGCTATAATTTGTTAAGTTTTAGAGAAAGCTAGACAAGAAAACTAAACTTTACTCAAAAGATCCAAGTTCAGAATAAGTTTGACGTTTATTTCATAGCATTGTGAAATTAACATTGACTAAAATGAGGATAATCATGTTAATTTAGGCCACACACAATCGTTCGATTTTAGGGTAACCCATCCGAACCTATTTTACTCTGGCGACCCCAAACAAAAATTCATACAATAGCAACAAAATGGCTAAGCTCTAATTAGCACATAACCACACTGGTAACAATAAACCACATTTACATTGTGCAACATTTAAAAAAACCAACTCTATTTTGGAAAAAAAAAAGTATGCTTATTTGCCTTTGTGGTTCCCTGGCCAATCCTGCAACAGCTTGTGCATAACATTTTACAAAATTTACATAGCTTAGTTTACATGAGAAATTCAGATAATAATAATAATAATAATAATGCAAGACTAAAATAAACAAGGCAACTACTAATCTAACTTCACTACTCTAAGATATATAACTATAGGCATCAAAGCAAGAACTACAAAAGAAAGTAACCACACAAAGGACATTTATTTATTTATTATTATTAATATATTAATAAAAGTAGTAGTAATAATAATAATACGATGACTTGCAACGCGCACATATCTCACCGCAAGGCGACTCAAGGCGCTGGTCGATACAGGATCTAACTCGAGCCGCCCGAGGCGCTCACCTGCATCCTTTGGGCGCATAGTCTGACGCCCAGACGACTGAGCACAATCCTAGCCGACCGGGGATGGGGAGAATGGAAAACTATACACTGAAATAACCATCAGACTAATCGCAACAGAAAGATGGCCAGTGCTCAAGCAAAATTTATTTCCGGGACGCCGGGAATTGAACCCGCAACCTTTAAATATTCATCACAATTCAAACAATTCTCCAAGCAGTGCATAGTTACTTCTCTTTCCTTTCACCTTTAATATAGCTTACTGAACAGCGGGGATAGCTCAGTGGTCAGAGCGCATGACTTGTGTGAGTGCGTCTTGGGCGACGTGGGTTTAAATCCTGACTTCAGCAAACTATTTTGTGATTGCTGGATATTACGGGTCAGCACCTTGAGAAGCTCTCTGAGCTTGTAAGAGCGCTATATAAGAGAAATATCTCTCATACCCCCCTTCCACTTCCCTCCCCACCGGATCGGGGGCGAGTCTTCTTTCAACCAAGTTGTGGTCATGATTTTGTGGTCCTGATTTGGCTCTTTGCAGTCCGCTGGACCCTATGACCAGTTATTAACTAACAGCAAGCTTTCGCTTTAAAAACTTTATTTCAGCAAAGCATAAAATGAGCATATAAACTGAGTTCATAATAACACATGAACCGTTTTGCCTTGTTTGGTCATTCGAGTGTCAGGATAACCCACTGGTATCAAAAAGCCCCACTTTTTCAATCTCAAATATCTCAAGCATGTTTAATAAGTTGGCCATTTCCTGTGACGGATTACTTCTTTAGATGGGCCTAAAGCTAATAAGATGATTTTCTAACCTCTCTCAATTTCAGAAATGGTGGAACCCATTTGGTCGTGCGTATGGACAGAAACCGATTTATAGGGCTTTAAACGTGTTTGTATGTATGTGTGTGTGTGTGTGTGTGTGTGTGTGTGTGTGTGTGTGTGTGTGTGTGTGTGTGTGTACCTGTAAAACGTCACGAATGAGGAACGGAATTTGACGTTCTTAATATAAAATGGGGTAATTTGCTCCTTCCCCGTTTGTCTGCCGTTCCTCATTTGTTCTAAGTACACGGGAGGCGAACTTGTTTTTTCCAACCTAGTTCCAGTCACTTTCCCGAAAAAGGCAATTACCGAAGTCGAACGAAGCTCTCCGAGTCGAGCGAAGCTATCCGATGTCTTACGAACGAATGCTGGCAGGACTACGTGAAACCACAGGCTTGGAAGTCTCGTCTTTCGTAGGCCTAAATTACATACTATACTGCGTACGTATTTAGGAGTTTACAAAGACAAAAGAAAAGACTTCAGAGCCTGTGGTGAAACATCCGTGCATAAAAATAGCCGCTGCTAGATCTAATTCTATTTCGATCTGCACAGCTTCAAGCTCAAGTCGAGATTTGCATTTTGAAGCAGTTAGTATTATTATTATTATTATTTTATGATGAATAATATACTGACACAATTAGTAATAAGGAGTAAAAGTAATACATAACACGGAGTAAAAGTAATACATAACACATAAAGCACACATACAACGATTTCACATCTATATCAACAATAAAACCATGACAAAACTTCAAAGCGCTATGGATACGTTGATGTCCCTTCAGCACAACAAGGCAAAGCAAGTTTATAATGGTCTCAAAAAACAGTAATATTTTTTATTGCAAGCACCAAAGCAATTATTTATTTAACTAATATTATTCTTTTTAACTGATACAGTAAATTTGTTATATATGTATTTCAATTATATGTATTGTAATGAGAAACACGTATTAAAAAAATGTTGCGTGGCGGGCGGAAATTTCTATAAATCATCTGAAAACTTTGTTAAATCTATAAGAAAAAATAACCAGTAACACCATCTGAATATTTCGGGTTACACCCAACTTCAGCAAAAACAAACAAAACGTCACTGACCATATTTACACCATTGAGCACGCACAGCAGCACACTATTCTTTTATTGTTTAAAAGTAGGAATAATAATAATAATAATAATAATAATAATAATAATAATAATAATAATAATAATAATAATAATAATAATAATAATAATAATAATAATAATAATAATAATAATAATAATAATAATAACAACACACAAACAAAGCAAATAAATAAATTAAAGATTTAACTAAATAACTATACTACTACTACTACTACTACTACTACTACTACTACTACTACTACTACTACTACTACTACTACTACTACTACTTGGGAAGTTGTGGTCTCGATTTTGTGGTCCTGATTCGGCTCTTTGCAGTCCGCTGGACTCTGTAAGCAATGAATAACTAATAAGCTTTTAATTTAACTCTGATCTCGAGTTGTCTTGATTTTGTGGTCCTGTTTCGGCTATTTGCAGTCCGCTGGACCCTGTAAGCAATGAATAACTAACTATTAATTTAACTCTGATCTCGAATTATAAAAAAAAATTCGCTTAGCCTACTCGTCCTTCTCCGGAAATTTCAAGATTCGAATATTATAAAGTATAGGCCTAAATATTATCAATTAGAATAGATATAGTTTATACATTTATTTACGTATAAAACAAACAATACAGGTCTAATAAGTATATTCAGCTAGTGAGCTTCTTGGCTGGGCGGAGACTGACTTATAATGTAATAATGTAGATTAAGCCTATGTATACTGTATAACAGTGTCTACTTCGTTCGAGGCAGGAAATGGGCAATGCTATTATTAGCCTTTACTGCTGAGAACTAATAAAATGCAAATCAAGGAACGCAACTATTAAATATGGTCGATACTAATTATGCTCATATTATGATCATATTAACAAAGTATACCGTTGCGAAATGCTAAATCTGTGTAAATCGAACAGAATTAGAAGCAACAGCGATCATTTTTAATGTCAGCTAGTCGTAGTCATGCAAGCGTCATTTCGTAACACATCGGAGAGCTTCGTTCGACTTCGGTGATTGCCTTTTTGGGCGAATGACTGGAACTAGGTTGGAAAAAACAAGTTTGCACACGGGAGTGCTCTTTTAGTGCATGGGAGTGCAGTTGTAGTGCATGGGAGTGCAGTTGTAGTGCATGGGAGTGCTTTTTAAGTACATGTGCTTTACAGTTGCACTTCACGCAAGTGCTCTTTTAGTGCATAGAAGTGCACTTGTAGTACATGGAAGTGCAGTTGTAGTGCATGGGAGTGTTTTTAGTGCAAGGGAGTGCTCTATCCGGGACGGAGAACTTCCAGCACATTTCCGAACAAATTTTGAAAATGTCGACCTACTTCCTCTGCTATAGAGGACGAAGTAGGTCAAGTTTTGTTCCAGACGGGTAGGTTTTAGAGCACCCTTTTCCCAAAAAGTTTGACCTAATTCGTGCCCTCTAAGAGACGATCTAGGTCAAGTTTTGCCAACACGGGTAGGATAAGGAATTTTCCTCGACGGGTTAAGGCACCCGCCTCGACAGGTAGGTTAAGGCACCCCTTCAAGAAAAGGGTTAGGGTCAGGGCTAGTTGCAGCGCTGCAACTAGCCCTGACCCTAACCCTTTTCTTAAACGGGTGCCTTAACCTACCCGTCGAGGCGGGTGCCTTAACCTACCCGTCGAGGAAAATTCCTTACCCTACCTGTGTGGCCAAAACGTGACCTACTTCGCCTCCTAAGGAGCACGAAGTAGGTCAAATTATCCCCATTTGATACCTCGTACACGCATGTGTGTGTGTGTGTGTGTGTGTGTTTCCGTCTGTCTGTGTGTCCCTTGTCAGAGAAGCTTAAGTAAAACAATATTTGTTGTTTTCACTGGTCATTTGTATATAAACAATCTATGTTTATAATATTATGGGTACATTCGTAACGGAGTATGTGAGTGCATGAGTGTGTTTTGTATCTTTAAAAATGCTGCATCAATTTACATCAAACTTTGCACAATGAGAGATTCCACTCAACAACGTTGTTGTTGTTGTTGTTGTTTGTAGATTATAGTCACACGACACTTTCGCATATAGGTGACTACTGGACCGATTTATACTGACACCAGCGGGCCAGTTGTTGGTAAAGGGGAAAATAATATGATCACACGTTGATCAATCCGGGATTCGAACCAGCGACCTTTCGGTTACTAGCAAGACGCTCTTACCAACTGGGCTACCCGGCCCCTCTCAACAATGTTTGTATCAATTATAATAATAATAATACAGGATGCTATTATCTATTTAACTCAACAAGAGCGCAATAAACAAAGAGAAATGCAAATATTCTCTAGAAAGTTTTTTTTCTCCTGCTTTCACCGCCATGACAGTTGCTTTGCAAGTAATTTTATGACAAATACCAAGACCAATATCTTTTAAATTGATCAAAGGATGCAATCAAAAATGTGCGTACATAAACTGCCCACTGCAATTGTGTTTAACAATTTTATTTTCGAACGAACATAAGCGAAAGACAGTAAAATACAGTCAACTACGCTTATAACGAAAGGAAAAACAGTTTTCCCATTGGTTATACCCGAAGTTCGTTGTACCCGGAGGTGACGGTTAGTGGCTAAATTGTGTTTTTATATTCTTTATATCTGTCATTTTTTTTAATATGAGTCTTTGATGTAAGATTTCCAGCCCAGAACAAATTGTATCCTTGTCATGTTATTGCAAAAACTTGATTTTTAGAAGATTTTTGCCAGATGAAGGTGAGGTGATGGTGGTGGGGGAAGGGGGATGGTGGGAGAGAGGAGAGCGAGAAAAAGAGCTGAGGACAGAGAAAGATGGCGTACTCTGGTGATGAGAAAGACAGGAAAAGGTGGGACAAAAGGAGAGAATGTTGGAGAGTGAGGTTCTTAGCATCACGTTCAATATAAATGTACACAACAAAGTCCAACCAACTATGGAATGAATGTGGCAAGGTGAATTTTAATATAGTCATCAACAAATTTCCTGATGGAAAGGGATTATAAAATGTAGTAGTAGTAGTAGTAGTAGCAGTAGTAGTAGTAGTAGTAGTAGTAGTAGTAGTAGTAGTAGTAGTAGTAGTAGTAGTAGTAGTAAAAAGCAAAAATACTGAATAATTATGTATTATATAACATAAAATTTCATTCAAGTGGTCTCAAACTAAGCTGTTTTAGGCTTACATACAATGAGTTAACATAGAATTTACATTTTATAAGATACCTTTATATGAGTTTGTGCCTTGTTACATATTCGATCACAAACACCATCCTTTTGTGTTTTGAAGAAAGCTACATGAAGTAACAACGCCTCAATTATACTTTATTTATTTTTAAACAAATCCGGCCATTTTTATTTTAACAAATTACTTCAAATGGAAATTTTTAAACTGTCCAACGAGTTCCTATCCTATCCCGTAACTCGAAGGTCGTTGGGGCACAACAAACGATCGTTCATTAAATTGTTGACCGGTTCACAGCCATTTTTTTAAATTGTGGCCATTACATATAATTCCTTAATGGGTTCAGATGTCGTTATAACGCGAATCAAATTCACGTTATGTTAATTACTTCCCTTCTGAAATTTGATTATTTACTCTGCGCAGTTTGCAGTGTATTTAACAATTTTATTTTATTTTCAAAATTTTCAGCTTTATTTTACGCCACAAGAAATTAAAATAGCGGTAAAACGCCGGGCATCGTGGCCATTATCTATGGCTTGATGGGTTCATCACTCCCTACAAAGGGATCAAATTTCGCATCATGTTAATTACTTCTCTTCTATAGCACGAAGCGAGAGAGAAAGAAAGAGAAAAAGTATGAGAGAGAGAGAGAGAGAGAGAGAGAGAGAGAGAGAGAGAGATTTCTTCTACCTTTTTTCTGTTATGACGTGTTGTTAGAGTTACATCTCATTGGATTTTGCATATATATTTCAATGCAAATTATCATTGAAGGGGATTCTTAGTTGCCAAATCTGTTATTATTATTATTATTATTATTATTATTATTATTATTATTATTATTATTATTATTATTATTATTATTAGTATTATTATTATTAACATTTGAAAACGCCTAATGTTGACAGTTCTAAGTACAATAAATAAACAATAATGCACACAATACTGTATAGTGACAATGACAAAGGTTCAAGCAGATAAAAAGTAACAACCGTTGAAGGCAATGACAGGAGACAAAAAATTACTGACAAATACAATTATGATGAAAAACAAAACAAAATCAACAACATATGCACGGGGCAAGAAATTGTAAACAATGAACAAATGTCACAATAAGAATGAGACATGAATATCGATGAGGGAATTGTTAAAGTACTCTCTCTTCTCTCTCTCTTTCTCTCTTACACATAAACACCCACACATACACACACACAAACACACACGCACATACACAAGGATAATGATTAGCTGAAGAAAAACGGGTGGAGAGTTACTAAAGAAACAGATGTGTCTTAACATAAGTTTTTAAAGACTGAGTGTCTGATGGAGTGAGGGAGATAATTCCAAGTAGCGGAGGTGTTATAAGAAAATGCATGTTGACCGCATGTTTTGGTGCATGTGCGAAGAATTATGAAGATTCGATAATGAGAGGAGGAGCGAAGCTGGCGAGAAGGTGTTTAGAGCTGTAGTAGTTCAGAGAGATAGCTGGGAGCAGTAGATTAAGTGATTTTGAAGTTAAGGGATGCAACATTGTAGTTGTAGTTAATTCTTTGTTGAACAGGAAACCAATATGCTATGCAATGATCGAAGGAGATGAGTGACATGGTCTGTCCTTTATATGGAAACATGGTTGTAATTTTGTCTTTGAATTGTTTTAAGAACTTAGGTAAGCAGCGGTTACGGGATCATTCTTGCAAAACTGGCTTCAACAAATTTATGATCATAACACTTGCTTCACGTACATAGGTTTTAAAGATAAACTTGGTTTTGAAAATTATCTTGTTATTCTGTCACCCCTATTAAAGAGAAATGTTCTATCTATCCTATCCTATCCCGTAACTCAGAGGTCGTAGGGGCACCACAGATGATCGTTTAACCAGCGTACTCCATCTTTCCCTGTCCTCAGCAACCCTGATCGTTTCGCTCAGTGTCAAACCATTCTTGAGTGTTGTCCTCCCACCTCTTTTTCGGTCTCCCTCTTCTTCTACTTCCTTGCACTGTGCCTTTCAGGATGGCATTTGTAAGACCTGATGATCTGGTGACGTGGCCATACAGCGGAGTTTCTGTTTCTCACCACTGTGAGCAGGTCATCGTGTTGTCCAATGGCTTGTGTGATGGTCTGTCGGACGTCGTCGTTGATGATGTGCTGGGTATAAGAAATGCCCAGATGTCTTCTGTTGCACCTCATCTCCATGCTTTGTATTCTTCGTTGTAGATCTGGTTGGTTGGTTGGTTGTTTTATTAAAGTCTTTTTTCAACAAGATGATAAAGACCGTACGCACGCATTCAAACTCACGCATTTAAACAGGAACACATGTACACACACTCAAGCACACGCACTTAGCGCACGCACTTTCTCGATCTCTTTCACATACTCAAACATAATTTATAAACGCAGCATAACATAACTTATATAAGTAACAATGTCAGTTAAATAAAACGTACAACCAATGCTATAAATAATATTACCGACACATCATTAAGTAAGATATACTATTGTTAATCAGAGAAAAGAACCAACAGCAGAACCGATAAACGTTTTTGCTAAAATAATGCAACTATCAAAACTAATTCTGCCGAGTGATGGTACACTGTTAGGCAAGAGGCCTCTTAAATCATTGCAATCAAACAGCAAATGTTTCAAAGAAAACGTCTCGTTACAAACGCATTTAACATTTTTGCAATACTTAGTCTTTATAGCATTTAAATATATTCTATACGCCATTGACACTACAGATCTACAAATTCCACAGTGTTTTTCATACTGCTGATTAAATGTATAATGTTTCTTCATTTCTTTTTCAATTAGATTATTAACCTCTTTAGCAGAAAGTGAAATATGTAAAGATATTGCATTAATATTCGCAGCTCCGTTTCTGGCAGCTCGATCAGGCCACTCATTGGAAAGAAAACCACAATGTGAAGGAATCCAACAAAAATTTACCTGTGTACCATTAATTATAAGATTATGAACCAAGATTTTGATTTCTAATATAATATCTTGTCTTTCTTTATTATTATTTGAGTTCAAAGCCTCTAAAACAGATTTTGAATCAACACATATTACAATACTAAAGAGAGTTAAGGGCATACTAGAAATTGTATTAATAGCCATTAGTACTGCAATCAGTTCTGCAGTGAAAATCGAAAATCCTTTTCCTAAATAGTATGATTGTGTTAGTTTAAAATCTGGAATAACAAAAGCTGCACCACTATCTCCATTTTCTAAGACAGAGCCATCAGTATATATTTTCAAATGACCCGAATATTTTTCATTTAAATGATAGCGAATATCGGAAATCATTAACCCTGTATTATGATTCTTCTTTTCTACAGTGATATAAATATCATAATTTGCTTTCTGAAATTCCCATAAAGGAACAGGAGACGCTATTTTCTGGTTATTCATAAGATCCGTATTTTCAATGTATCCCTGTACTAATTCTTTAGTATATGTAGCTATAGTTTGAAAATATTTTATTTTTTGCGATTGCTTTGGAAATTGTATGTCCGATTTTAGTTGCAAATCCTCATTGGTACTGTTATCTACTGCTGTTGCTCTAATAACATATTTAGCACAAAGCAGTTTCCTCCAGTCATCTAAAGGGAAAACTCCTGATGTTTCATATGCATATGTTGTTTTTGTATGCATTGGAACACCAAGCGCCAATTTTATAGCTTTACTATCTAAACTCTGTAATTTTTTAATGTAACATACAGGCGCAGAAAAATAAACTTCCTGTCCATATGATAATTTGGAACGAACAAGAGAGCATGCTAAATGCACTGCATCAATTTACTTCTAACTTTGCACAATGAGAGATTCCACTCAACAATGTTTGTATCAATTATTTATTTAACTCAACAAGAGCGCAATAAACAAAGAGAAATGCAAATATTCTCTAGACAGTTTTTTTTTCTACTGCTTTCACCGTCATGACAGTTGCTTTGCAAGTAATTTTATGACAAATACCAAGACCAATATCTTTTAAATTGATCAAAGGATGCACTCAATAATGTGCTTACATAAACTGCCCACTGCAATTGTGTTTAACAATTTTATTTTCGAACAAACATAAGCGAAAGACAGTAAAATACAGTCAACTACGCTTATAACGAAAGGAAACATTTTTCCCATTGGTTATACCCGAAGTTCGTTGTACCCGGAGGTGACGGTTAGTGGCTGAATTGTGTTTTTATATTCTTTATATCTGTCATGTTTTTAAAATGAGTCTTTGATGTAAGATTTCCAGCCCAGAACAAGTTGTATCCTCTTCATGTTATTGCAGAAACTTTTGATTTTTAGAAGATTTTTGCCAGACGAAGGTGAGGTGATGGTGGGAGAGAGGAGAGAGAGAGAAAGAGCTGAGGACAGAGAAAGATGGCGTACTCTGGCGATGAGAAAGACAGGAAAAGGTGGGACAAAAGGAGAGAATGTTGAAGAGTGAGGTTCTTAGCATCACGTTCAATATAAATGTACACAACAAAGTCCAACCAACTATGGAATGAATGTGGCAAGGTGAATTTTAATATAGTCATCAACAAATTTCCTGATGGAAAGGGATTATAAAATGTAGTAGTAGTAGTAGTAGTAGTAGTAGTAGTAGTAGTTGTAGTAGTAGTAGTAGTAGTAGTAGTAGTAGTAGTAGTAGTAGTAGTAGTAGTAGTAGTAAAAAAAGCAAAAATACTGAATAATTATGTATTATATAACATAAAATTTCATTCAAGTGGTCTCAAACTAAGCTGTTTTAGGCTTACATACAATGAGTAAACATAGAATTTACATTTTATAAGATACCTTTATATGAGTTTGTGCCTTGTTACATAAGGAGGCACTGTGGTCTAATGGTAGTGCTTCGGCTTGCGGATCTGAAGGTCCCGGGTTCGAGCCCTGGCCGGGCCATTGTGTTGTGTCCCTGGGAAAGACACTTTACTCCTGTTTTCCTACTCCTTCGGATGAGAGTATAAACCGAGGTCTAGTCTGTGTCGCATACATTCCATCATAACGGACTTTAAAGATCCTGACGCTCATGTCCTAGACGGGTGAGTGCCGGTGACAAGAACACACCCAGCATGCACCTAGGTCCTTCTCCCCCATCCCTGGCTGCCCAGGATTGTGCTCAGTTGTCCGGGCGTCAGACCATGCGCCCAAAGGCTGCGGGTGGGCGTCTCGGGCGGCTTGAGTTAGATCCTGTATAGGCCAGCGCCTTGAGCAGCTCTTGAGCTGGAAAAGCGCTATATAAGAACGATTAAATAAATAAATAAATAAATAAATACATACATACATATTCGATCACAAACACCATCCTTTTGTGTTTTGAAGAAAGCTACATGAAGTAACAACGCCTCAATTATACTTTATTTTTAAACAAATCCGGCCATTTTTATTTTAACAAATTACTTCAAATTAAAAAATTTAAACTGTCAAACGAGTTCCTATCCTATCCCGTAACTCGAAGGACGTTGGGGCACAACAAACGGTCGTTCTTTAAAATGTTGACCGGTTCACAGCCATTTTTTAAAATTGTGGCCATTACATATAATTGCTTAATGGGTTCCGATGTCGTTACAAAAGGAATCAATTTCACGTTATGTTAATTACTTCCCTTCTGAAATTTGATTATTTATTCTGCGCAGTTTGCAGTGTATTTAACAATTTTATTTTATTTTCAAATGTTCAGTTTTATTATACGCCATAAGAAATTAAAATAGCGTTAAAACGCCGGGCATCGTGGCCATTATCAAATGCTTGATGGGTTCATCACTCCCTACAAAGGGACCAAATCTCGCGTCACGTTAATTACTTCTCTTCTATAGCACGAAGCGAGAGAGAAAGAAAGAGAAAAAGTATGAGAGTGAGAGATAGAGAGAGAGAGAGAGAGAGAGAGAGAGAGAGAGAGAGAGAGAGAGAGAGAGAGAGATTTCTTCTACCTTTTTTCTGTTATGACGTGTTGTTAGAGTTACATCTCATGGGATTTTGCATATATTATTTCAATGCAAATTATCATTGAAGAGGATTCTCAGTTGCCAAATCTATTAGTAGTAGTAGTAGTAGTAGTAGTAGTAGTAGTAGTAGTAGTAGTAGTAGTAGTAGTAGTGTAGTAGTAGTAGTAGTAGTAGTAGTAGTACAGTATTCCTCTTTTAACGTCACTACCGTTTAAGGTCACAACGCGGATAAGATCAATCAGGTTGTTGGTCCCGGCCAAACACCTTCTTTGTACCATTTAGAATTCCTCGCTTAGCGTCACCTCGCATATAGGAAAACCTCCGATAACGTCAACCCCGTTTTGGTTCCCAAATGGAGGAGACTACTGCTTAAGAGAAATTGATGTCACAGATGACGTCATTTATGAGGTCACTTCCTGTTTTGAGATGATGTCATATATTCCTTATGATGTCATTTCCTGTTCACATAGCGTGGGACGCTGTGCTGGTAAGTCTGTCACGTGTGTGTGTGTGTGTGTGTGTGTAGGTGTGTGTAGGTGCACGTGTATTGATGTCAAAGTGGTAGCTCGACCTTGTTTGTTTTAGTCATAAATGGGGTCTTTTGCTCGGACCCCACTTTTTTCCAGGGCCCCACTTTTTTCAAAGTGCGCGGGAGTGCTCTTTTAGTGCATGGCAGTGCAGTTATAGTGCATGAGGGTGTTTTACGTACAAGGGAGTGCTCTATCCGGGACGGAGAAAATCCAGTCCCTTTTCGGAAATTTTGAAGAAAGTTCGACCTATTTCGTCGCCAAAAGGAGACGAACTAGGTCAACTTCTTAGAGAAGGGTTCAGGTAAGGGTTAGTTGCAGATCTATCGCTAGCCCTTGCCCTAACCCTTTTCTCTACAAAAATGCTCTTTTTCCGTCACAAAATCACTTTCCGATTCCTCCATTCTAAAGAAACCCTGGTTTTGATTGTATACAAGCGTGTGTGCGTGTGTGTGTGTGTGTGTGTGACAGCACGCGATGGAACTCTGCGCCTGTTAGAGTCCAGCACTTGTTTTTTCAGCACCTTTATTAAGTGACAGATCAACAAACTAACCCATGAGTCATCGTCATTATAACCGGAGATGCATGTTAAGATCAACTTTGACTTGATGACTGATTAAATTTCGCACCTTCACCCACTTGTGTTTAAATTGCATAGATTGCACTTATTAAGTGACAGATCAACGAACTAACCCATGAGTCATCGTCATTATACCCGGACATGCAGGTTAAGATCAACTTTGACTTGATGACTGATTAAATTTCGCACCAAAGAGCGTATTATAGAAAGAGGAGGAACTTGGAACAGAACCGCGAGACGGAAGATACGAGTTACGCTCCCTTGTCGACATGCTAAAAATGGCTCGTGGCAGAAAGACAAAAGGCGACCGAGTAAAACAGGGCGGTGACTTTTGCACAGCCATCAATTGCCGTAATGCCAGATACAAGAAAATTGTGATGGCAAGTTCTTTTTCAAGTTTCCAAGAGACAAAGAAAGGTAAACTGCAATCGAAAAACTTCTTTTTTGTGTGTTTATATAGGCCTAAACCAAGACTGCTGCAGTGTTGTTAAAACAATCCGGGAGAGGCTTCAGTGATTCATGTTATATCTATTCTATGTGCTAAAACAAAAACTGTTTGCTTGCTGACAGTTTACGTTCAAAAGGTCGCTCACTGTTTACGTTGTTTCTAGGTTGTTTGACTATTATATTTGTACTTACATTTCAAACGTAGATGTTGTCAGATTGGCAGTTTGGCTTCGTCAAACTGCTTATGTTAACATGTTAAATTAGACTAAGTGTGTTTTCTTCTCGTGATCAAATACTGTGCAAGATAACCCCTTACCTAGGCACAAAAATAGTCCTTGATCTGTTGTAATCCCTTTTCGTTTGAGTGTAAACGGGAAAAAATGTAATGTAGAAACTCAGTCCTTGTTCTGATCTGTGAATTTCTGTGCATTAGATCTATATTGCGTGGAATGTTGTAGTCTAGGTTCTGATTGTTCTGTCTGATTAATTAATTATTTTCCATGAAGTGACTGATATTATTAAGCCAGTGATGTGGGAGGTGAGAGGGTTGGGGGGACACCTGATATAAATTAAATTCACACTATTAGTGAAACATTTTGTTATTTTGCTTTATTGTGATTAATTGATTGAATGACAGAGCTCTCTCTTCCCCCAACCCCCCCCCTCTCTCTCTCTCTCTCTCTCACGATTACGGATTTACACAGTTTCGGATAAATGAAACAGTCTGTCATGCATTTTTTAATGTTAAAATATCTGTCATTGATTAAAAAATAATAAATTCCAGGGCAGAAAACGAACCTATGACATGCACACATAAGCAGCATAAAAGCACCTACTGAATGTCAATAAGTAAACATAAACAAAAACAAACAAACAAAAAAGACAACAGTAGCGGAATGTTAATAATAATGATGGTTAAAAGTTTGGTTTTTGCAAACGTTGCCATAAAAATGTTCTTGTGCAATGGCATAGGCTCAATAAGTTACCACGCACAGATCATTCATATAGCAGATGATGAAATATAGCCAGCCCGAGCAAAGGGAAATAATCCGTGAGAACGTCTCGCATTTTTGTATAGGACATAATGGAAGTTCCCTCTCTTTCCGTAATAAGCTCTTTGTTCGCACCTTCACCCACTTGTGTTTAAATTGCATGGATTGCACTTAGATACTGTGAGCTAAACAAATACTGTCATAACACGTACACAGTCATGATTCATAACGTAATTATTAGGCCAATCTTTTCCGTAAACTTGAGAGTTATAGTACTTTTTCCTCTTATAATTATATATTGTATTATTTTGTGGACCGGTGAGTGACCTGTGCACTAGCAATATGAGGTGCGAAGTCCACGTCATTGCATTTTTTTAAAATTGAAAATGTTAATTAATTGTGTTTTTAAATGCCATTTATGTTGTGTGATGTTATCCTATCATATCCTATCCTATCCCGTAACTCAAAGGTCGTTGGGGCACCACAGATGACCGTTTAACCAGCGTACTCCATCTTTCTCTGTTCTCAGCAACCCTCATGGCTTCGCTCATTATCAAGCCAGTCCATTCTCGAATGTCGTCCTCCCACATCTTTTTCTGTCTCCCTCTTCTTCTGCCGCCTTGCACCGTGCCTTGCAGGATAGTCTTTGCAGGGCCTGATGAACTGGTGACGTGGCCATAACATCGGAGTTTCCATTTCTTCACCACTGTGAGCATGTCATCGTGTTTTTCAATGGCTTGTGTAATGGTCTGTCGGACTTCGATGTTGATGTTGTGCTGCGTATAGGAAATGCCCAGAAGTCTTCTGTAGCACCCATGGCCTACTCTACTACAGGCCTTCTCAGCGCGCGACTGGGGTCTCAGACTGGGGGCCTATGGTTTCTTTGTTACTATATACATTTATGTGTTCTTTTCTCATGCTCAATTCACACACAAGCAAACTATATTGATTATTCTGCTAAAAAGAAGTATAGATATCAAACAAAACGTTGTATTTTGGTTTTGAAAGAGTGTTTTATACGCTGTTTTGTATTTATAATAGAGTTAAATCCATGAGTTAAATATGAACAGCATAAGTATAGTTGTCAGTGTTTTTCTTTGTCACTGTTGAAAAACTACTAGATAAGAAGTTTTACTAAAGAATCAGTTTTGGACCTTTTTGTTTTCTTATACACTCTAAATAATTCATATTATCAACCTCCTTCAAACACCCATCACACTCCCCCTCAACCCCCACCCCTCCTCTTTTGCAGCTAACTCACAATCAACGATTCTTTTTCAACCTCACTTGAGGTTGTAGGTGTGAATGGTTACTAAACATAAAAAAACATGTTGAAATGATACATAATTTTAATTGGCAAGTGGTCATTTGAGTAGCATCACACGCTGAGATTTAGAATCCAGACATTGACAGAAAATCAAATGGCAAGACTGACCTCAGCAGTGCAACTTCAGAACTCAGCTGTGCATACATACACCTCGTCCTGCATAATCACACACATTTTCTGGCGTTCCTCGACTGACTTGAAAACTGCATTTGAAAATGCACCATCGTCGAGCTTTGCAACTTTTGATGGGATGCGAGTCAGTGTCAGTGTTGATGGCAATTGAAAATCTTGACTGAGTCTTTGATAGAGGCACCTGGACGTTGCAAAATACTGACAGGCCCTGATGATGATTTCTGGTGTGTACAGTGGTTTGCCGACACGTTGTGTTCCCATGGCCTGCAGTTGTTCCTGGATTATCTGTTTTTTATCAGTCATTTCTAGGCAGTTCAGAGATCTCATATTTTCCTCCAGTGCTGACCAGGTAGTCAGTGTGGTGATGCGATTTTTGGACAGGGAGGGAGCTGTGCATCGCACAACCAGACGGAAGTTGTTGAATGTTTGATCACTACTAATCCTTATCACAAACCATGGAATTCCACGCGAAAGTTTCTTTGACTGTACAATCAAAACACTTTCATCCATGTAAGTAATCACAGATACAAGAAAATCTCGCTTGCTCTGCAATAGCGTGTCCTTCATTTCACAGAAAGAAACTGCGTCCTGCTCCAAGAAGGTTGCAAGTTGGTCTTCCTCTATGTTTCTCTGAGAGCACAATGCACGCTTTGTTGTGCGAAGAGGAAGGGCAGGGGTGGGGATTTGGCTTGATGGAACATTTGGCCAAACAGATGGAGGATCTAAAGGGCGGAGTTTCCCATTTTTGCTGATAGTTTCAAATTCTGAAGGTCAGTGCAATTCACATATCACAGTGTCTTTGGAAACAGTCACGTTGGCGTTTGGAATCGCAGAAATCCATGCCTGTTTCGCATTCTCTTCCTTTGGAAATCTGAACACAGACACTTTTTTACCCGCTTCGCGTTCTTTTTCAGACGCATAGTTTGTTTTGCAGCCGTACACACAACATTTCTTGCCCATGATCAAACACAACTGCTGGAAACTATTGAAGATTGAAGATTATTTTATTAAGAACAGAGTGCAGTAGCATGCCACTTTGTAAAAGCGGATGTTGACACGAACTAACAACTTACCGCAAATAAGACAAAACTCAGACACAACAACATACGTATTCGATATAATTTTGCGGCTTAAATAACAGTTTTATCTCACACTAATCAAATGCAGTGGTTTGGGAAGGAAAAAGAGTTATATAAAAATAAAAAAAATGTCGAATTTCAAATCCTACGCAACTTCATTTTGTGTTGCGGTAATAAGTTTGATCGCTAGCCTTTTAGGTTTTTTACAAGTTGCTTCCCTTCATTTCTTCGCGTAGGCCCCCAGTCAGAGATTCCAGTCGCGCGCTGAGAAGGCCTGGAGTAGAGTACGCTAGCGGCTTTGGTAGCACCTCATCTCCATGCTTTGTATTCTTCGTTGTAGATCTGCTGTGAGGGTCCATGTTTCTCAAGCGTAAAGGAAGAAGGAGATGACCAGGAAGGGCAGCAGCTTTACATTGGAATGTATATTAATGGTCATATCTTTCCAAATGGGCTTCAACCTTGTCAGGGTCGCAGTTGTTTGTGCAATCCTGGAGAGGACGTCCTGTCGGGACCCATTGTCAATGGCTCATAAATATTTGAAGCTATGCACTGTGTTGAGGGATTAGCCTTAGACTTTGATGTCCGTGTTGATGCCATGAGTGTTATTGGTCATTATTTGTGGTCTTCTATGCACTTATTTCCATTCCATAGGCTCTGGAGGTGGTGTCAAGCCTCTGTATCAGCTGTTCAAGTTCTTGTTCCTCTCCAGCCAATCCATCAAAGTCATCCGGGAAACGGAGGTTGGAGATTGCTCTAACACCTATGCTAACTGTGCCTTCATGATCTGCAAGGGCATCTGACATGATGCGCTCTTGGAAAATGTTGAAGAGTGTTGGAGAGAGTAGGCATCCTAGGCGCACACCGTTTGTTGTTCTGAACCAGTTTCCGATGGCGCTGTTATGGAGGACTGGACTGGTAGCCTTGTCATACAGGCTTTTGATGACTTCAATAATTTTAGGGCTGATGTTGTACACTCTCATGGTTGCTCACAGAGCTTTCCTGAAGATGTTGTTGGTGCTGTAGGTATTTATTGCAGATTATTCTGAGGTTGAAAATTTGTTCAGTGGTACTTCGCCCTGCCCTGAATCCTGCTTGTTCTTCAGCTATGATTTGTTCAGCTTGGGGTTTGAACCTGTTGAGTATTATTTTCAGGAGTACCTTGCTGGGATGGCTGATGAGGCTGATGGCGCGGTAATTTTCACACTCCTGAAGTCTTGTGATGCTATGTTGTGTTGTGTGTGTGTGTGAGAGAGTGTGTGTATGTGTATGCATGCTTGCATCCGTTCGTTTGAGTGTGTGCTTATGCATCATACACACGCACAAAAAATACATATACAGTAATGCATACATGCATACGCGCGCACCAACGTGCACACATGTACACACACACACTCGCACCCACACACACTGTCACACGACACAAAAATTTAGCACCTCGTCTAAGATCAAGTTTTTTACTGGTAGTTGATCTTATCAGAGGACTGTTTATGGTGCCCCTCGGATAAGATCAAACAAAAATTTGGTCCCGTGGGGGGTCACCTTAAGAGAGGAGTACTGTAGTAGTAGTAGTAGTAGTAGTAGTAGTAGTAGTAGTAGTAGTAGTAGTAGTAGTAGTAGTAGTAGTAGTAGTAGTATTAATATTAGTATTAGTATTAACATTTGAAAACGCCTAATGTTGACAGTTCTAAGTACAATAAATAAACAATAATGCACACAATACTGTATAGTGACAATGACAAAGGTTCAAGCAGATAAAAAGTAACAACCGTTGAAGGCAATGACAGGAGACAAAAAATTACTGAAATTGTGTTCCGAGCGTTCATTAAAGGCCGAAGGCGTACTTGTAGTTTTAACAAGAAGTATTTATTGAGATTTCAACAACCCGTAAACTGAAGAGGCCATTGTCCAACCAGGCACAAAACCAGACTCTGACGCATGCCAAAAAAAGACTACGTCACTTTTCCTTAGACTACGTCACTTTATCTTAGAACCGAAAATAACACATAACACGACATCTTCCCTCCTTTGAGATTTTGCAAAAAAATCAACCAACTGGCTAGTTATTCGTTAGAGTTTTTGATAACCGAGAAGGGAGATTATTTCACTTTAACTCAAAAGTTTAACTTGAAAAATGTTCAAAATATCAATCTTGAAAACGGGCTGGCTTGGTAATGATGCGGCCACTGCGGGTCATCGTCGCAACCGGACTACTCTTGCCCTCGGGAGGTCGGCTTGGAGGTAGACGACCGCTAGGAACGCTGCAAGCGTCGGTACGCAGACTGATGTCATCTGGAAGGGAGTTGAGCTAGGACGTTGACTGGACGTTGACCAATTTGGACGATGGACTTGCCCTGGCTCAGACTAGAACCGTACTCTGAATTTTGACTGTCAGAGTCGTTGCTGCTAGAACGTGCTGCATTGTGGCGGGGACTGCCACAATCTCCATGCTTGTCACTGGATTCAAGGACATGGAAAGCATGACTGGACCGGAACAGGCGCTTATGGATAGGGCTGGGGTAAGGACAAGGCTGTTCAGGCTGACTGGAGAACAGCCTGAGATGGCGACGATTTCGCCGAAAGTTCTTGCCGTTAGGCGTCTGCACCACATAGGACCTTGGTGAACACTGCTGCTGTACGACTTGAACGGACCCATCTTGACCGTTACTTCACAGACCACAAAAAGTTCGCAGCAAGACACACACTGGTTGTAAGTCTCAGTTCAGCACACAAAACTGCATCCGGATCGACCGCTGCCACCAACTTGTGTTCCGAGCGTTCATTAAAGGCCGAAGGCGTACATGTAGTTTAAACAAGAAGAATTTATTGAGATTTCAACAACCCGTAAACTGAAGAGGCCATTGTCCAACCAGGCACAAAACCAGACTCTGACGCATGCCAAAAAAGACTACGTCACTTTTCCTTAGACTACGTCACTTTATCTTAGAACCGAAAATAACACATAACACGACAACTGACAAATACAATTATGATGAAAAACAAAACAAAATCAACAACATATGCACGGCCAAGAAATTGTAAACAATGAACAAATGTCACAATAAGAATGAGATATGACTATCGATGAGGGAATTGTTAAAGTACTCTCTCTTCTCTCTCTCTTTCTCTCTTACACATAAACACCCACACATACACACACACAAACACACACGCACATACACAAGGATAATGATTAGCTGAAGAAAAACGAGTGGAGAGTTACTAAAGAAACAGATGTGTCTTAACATTAGTTTTGAAAGATTGAGTGTCTGATGGAGTGAGGGAGATAATTCCAAGTAGCGGAGGTGTTATAAGAAAAAGCATGTTGACCGCATGTTTTGGTGCATGTGCGAAGAATTATGAAGATTCGATAATGAGAGGAGGAGCGAAGCTGGCGAGAAGGTGTTTAGAGCTGTAGTAGGTCAGAGAAATAGCTGGGAGCAGTAGATTAAGTGATTTTGAAGTTAAGGGATGCAACCTTGTAGTTGTAGTTAATTCTTTGTTGAACAGGAAACCAATATGCTATGCAATGATCGAAGGAGATGAGTGACATGGTCTGTCCTTTATATGGAAACATGGTTGTAATTTTGTCTTTGAATTGTTTTAAGAACTTAGGTAAGCAGCGGTTACGGGATCATTCTTGCAAAACTGGCTTCAACAAATTTATGATCATAACACTTGCTTCACGTACATAAGTTTTAAAGATAA
Source organism: Oncomelania hupensis (assembly GCA_036898135.1). NCBI lineage: Eukaryota > Metazoa > Mollusca > Gastropoda > Littorinimorpha > Pomatiopsidae > Oncomelania > Oncomelania hupensis. The sequence continues at coordinate 58,680,148 of CM072523.1, read as the reverse complement.
ACTTGGTTTTGAAAATTATCTTGTTATTTTGTCACCCCTACTAAAGAGAAATGTTCTATCTATCCTATCCTATCACGTAACTCGGAGGTCGTAGGGGCACCACAGATGATCGTTTAACCAGCGCACTCCATCTTTCCCTGTCCTCAGCAACCCTGATCGTTTCGCTCAGTGTCAAACCATTCTTGAGTGTTGTCCTCCCACCTCTTTTTCGGTCTCCCTCTTCTTCTACTTCCTTGCACTGTGCCTTGCAGGATGGTATTTGCAAGACCCGATGATCTGGTGACGTGGCCATACAGCGGAGATTCTGTTTCTCACCACTGTGAGCAGGTCATCGTGTTGTCCAATGGCTTGTGTGATGGTCTGTCGGACGTCGTCGTTGATGATGTGCTGGGTATAAGAAATGCCCAGATGTCTTCTGTTGCACCTCATCTCCATGCTTTGTATTCTTCGTTGTAGATCTAGTTGGTTGGTTGGTTGTTTTATTAAAGTCTTTTTTCAACAAGATGATAAAGACCGTACGCACGCATTCAAACTCACGCATTTAAACAGGAACACATGTACACACACTCAAGCACACGCACTTAGCGCACGCACTTTCTCCATCTCTTTCACATATACTCAAACATAATTTATAAACGCAGCATAACATAACTTATAAGTAACAATGTCAGTTAAATAAAACGTACAACCAATACTATAAATAATATTACCGACACATCATTAAGATATACTATTGTTAATCAGAGAAAAGAACCAACAGCAGAACCGATAAACGTTTTTGCTAAAATAATGCAACTATCAAAACTAATTCTGCCGAGTGATGGTACACTGTTAGGCAAGAGGCCTCTTAAATCATTGCAATCAAACAGCAAATGTTTCAAAGAAAACGTCTCGTTACAAACGCATTTAACATTTTTGCAATACTTAGTCTTTATAGCATTTAAATATATTCTATACGCCATTGACACTACAGATCTAGAAATTCCACAGTGGTTTTCATACTGCTGATTAAATGTATAATGTTTCTTCATTTCTTTTTCAATTAGATTATTAACCTCTTTAGCTGAAAGTGAAATATGTAAAGATATTGCATTAATATTCGCAGCTCCGTTTCTGGCAGCTCGATCAGCCCACTCATTGGAAAGAAAACCACAATGTGAAGGAATCCAACAAAAATTTACCTGTGTACCATTAATTATAAGATTATGAACCAAGATTTTGATTTCTAATATAATATCTTGTCTTTCTTTATTATTATTTGAGTTCAAAGCCTCTAAAACAGATTTGGAATCAACACATATTACAATACTAAAGAGAGTTAAGGGCATACTAGATGTTACTGCTCGCCCTCCCAATTCACACACGGAAGTCACAACGCAGGTGTAGGTATAGGTTGATATTTTATTCAGTACAACTGTACCCCGTGACCTGGTGAAAACTAGAAACTAGGTATAAATATCTAGTACTACAACAAATGCAATAAATGGCAAATACTGAGATCGGCTTCATACAAACACAAGAGATAAAGAAAGAAATAAAGAAAGAAAAAGAAAGAACACAAGAGATAAAGAAAGAAAGAAAGAAAGAAAGAAAGAAAGAAAGAAAAAGAAAGAGGAAGAAAGAGAGACAGATACAGACAGACGGACAGACAGACAGACAGAGAGAGAGAGAGAGAGAGAGAGAGAGAGAGAGAGAGAGAGAGAGCGATAGAGAGAGCTAAGAAATGCATCATATTATTATAAATCAGGTAACAAACAAAGCCACATATCTCGGCAATAGTGTCGTCGAGTGTGGACTCAAAAAAGTACAACTGATCAAAAAATGTATCGCTAACATTCGAAACAAATTTAAGCATAAGCTCAAGAAACGATGATATAAAAAATGAAACAGAAAGACTTATCTGAATTGATAGATCGTGGCCTAAACAATATTGTAAGCCCCTTTCACCCCCCCACCCCACGGCGCACCCCACAAAGAGAGATAACACCATACTGGCAAGGGTTCTGTCAGGAATGGCTTCATAAGGGCTCACAAGAGGTTGCCGGGTTAAATAAAATATCAGTTCTGACACCATCCCCGACAAACCGATCTTTCCACAGGTATAGGCTCGCCGAGGCATCCCAAATCCACAACAATCCCAAAAAGAAACAACACCTCCCGCCCACAGCGGAGAGAATTGCGTTTCACAAAATATTAATAGGATGGATGCCTCCCCAAAAGCCACAACCTGAGGAAACAAAGGTCTGTCAGAGAAAAATTTATTTACTTTCATTATGGAAAGTTATGTGTAAAATATAATAAATTTTATTCTAAACTCTGTTTGTAAAAATTATAAAAATGTATTTGATTTGCATGAAATGAAAATGCACAGTGACTGGTTAACTTCAAGTAGAGATAGAATCAGAATTCTTGTCTTAGATTAAACAATTAGAGTATTTAGAAAGAAAAAGAAATACTAACTAAACACACATTTTATTTAAACGACACTTCACAAAACATTTAATACAAAACGGAGACCACACACAGAATGATGGGGAAATAATAGAAATAATTTATTCTTTTCTTTGGGGTTTGGTTTCTGGTTTTTCTCACATCACATTCATGCAAAACTTTAACAGTTGTCTTTCTTGCAAAACATAGCTTTCGATTCATACAAGATTTGGCACTTCTAGAAAATTTCATATTATAAAAATTAGTATTATTTGAATTCTGTTAAATATTTCGTTCTATAATTATAACAAAATAATAACTGATTACAGATTTCAGGTTGTTGCATATTTTCTAGCATTCTAAAAATTATTATTTGGGTTAAATACATAAGAAAAAGGAAATTCCGGGTATTTCATTGGAAACCAAAAATCGTTGAAAATCTCATAGATTCACAACATAAAAATTCCAGGCTACCACCGTGAATCAAAACTAGTAAAATAAAATATTGTGAAGTCGCAGAAACACAGAAATTCTAGTATTCAAATCCATTCACAACCTCAGAGAATAACGGTCAGAATTTAGAAATTTCATATTTTCACAATAAAATGTTTACCGGGTTAGGAGAATTTAGTTAGAAATTTTGTTCTTTACGTGGACTTAGAGGGCTATTGTAATTCTAAAATTCCGAAAAGGCTCAAAACAGCGTTGAAAAGAAGGGAGGAAAAAAAACTAAGTCCACGGACGCGCAAACCCACCGAAATTTACTTTCACATTCAAGCTGTCATCATCTTTGATCTAAATCAGCGTAAGAGTTGTTGGCCGCCATCACAGTCCGTTTTATAAGCAAAACAAAAGGGTAAAACAGCCAATCAACTTCCATGTTTCACAACACGTGATCTATACTAGCAAATCAGGTAATGGTTTTAACATTCCTGTATCAATGAGAGAGGGAAACAGTCTAGTGTGTACAGATTTTAATCAAATGTACTGGTTTTTGGAAAATAACAGGGTCTACCATAATCATAGGTAAGAAGTTTATTGGTCATACTTTATTAGGAACCATCGAGGAGTAGAATCTGATAATTCTTAAAGAAAATACACGAACTCAAACATGTTGAACCGGCCTAGTACCAACGTGGTGACAAATTTGAGGTATAATTAACCGACCCGGTTCCCACCCGATTCGAACATATTTATAATCAGTGCAGAAAAATGAGAGTCGGTTTTTTAGCAACCCGAAACGCTTAAGATCAGCGCTCCCTATGAGTCGGACAGCTGCACCGGGTTAGCAACATTTTCTCTGACCTTTCCGAACTGTCAACAAAAATCTCTGTGTAATTTTCCCATTCAACTTTTTCTTCCATGTTTACGCCCGGTGCAGACATACGGTAATCAATGCAAAAAAATTTGGGTCTGTGCATTACAACCCTAAACACTTAGGAATAGTGCTCCAAGTGACTTGAATAGCTGCACCGAATTAGCAAGATTTTCCATTAACTTCTTCAAACTATAAATGTAAGGGTCTAGGCAATTCTTCCATTGAACTGTTTCTTTTGTTTTTATAATGGAAATTCCCAATCTAAAACTTCTCCTCCACACTACATTTTATTTACAATTCTATTTGCTATAAAAGACTAACAAAAATACAGACAGCAGAAAGGCTAGAATTAATTCTTCATAAGAAAACTAAACATACTGTCTAGATCTAGAATCCCGCTAAAATTCTCAATCAGGTTACCTTGACAACATGTGGCAACCGGAAATTCTTTTTCACAGTCTACCGATCAATCACATTTTCCTTCACAAAACGATCCTAGCAACTCTGAACAAATCTATTAACCACTCAAATTTCACTACACAACACATCCAAGAATTCGTTAAAAATAGTTCTCAATTGGTATGCCATTTTCACTGCACACACAAAACTCAGTTTCGATATTTTGATCCAGCACCAAAACTATCCCTAGATAAAATAAGAATATTTTTCCTCACACACATCCACAGAAATCAATCTCAGATACAATTCGACGATCAAAATTTTACACCACTAGGAAAACACACAGTTCACAATAATAATATCATTAGTACCTGCATGCTTACTGTTGTCGTCTGCTCAAGCTCAAAAGGCACAAATTCCTATAGGCCAAGGTACATGTATAACCAAAACAACCATAGGCACATGCAACCTAATTATTAATTAATAATCAAGTTATAAATTTGCAACAAAAGGTTTTCTAGCCTTCCAAAGCGGCTTACACTTTAACTAATTTATTATTTTACAACTTAAATATTTAATAAGCCAACCGGAGGGGCTTACATCCTTCCCTGCTAAGAAAAAAAAATGCTCCTGCATTTACTTATTGCAAAAGATATTCATAACATTATGAAAAGTTATATAAATTTTATTTATTTATTTTACAGGGGAAAACAGTTAAAGAATTAAATCCATTTCCTGGCGGACTTCAGTACGTGAATGGCAAAACGTTTTTACCTGTAAAGAGGACAATCAGAGAGAGACCGGATCAACTCCCTTTGACCTAAATAAAGGAAAATACCCTGTCTATTCGCAACGAAAACTTGTTGTAAAACTTTTCGTCGCAATTTGGCATTATGAAATCATCTGGTTCTGCAATACAAGAACGTTCCGGTAAGTCTTATCTATATCTCTACTTGTTGACCAGAAGTAATTATGAATTAAAATATAAATACTTCTTTCCCCATAGCCAATCAAGGCATCCAGTACCATCAAGGGAAAGGTCCTTCAGTTATTTCCACAGTAAACGCAGTGTTTACTAACTGGAAATAAGTGATAGAACGAACAAAATTCCGTGCCCTAAGTTTCAAACGGAGAACCTACGGACACTAAAATCCATTCTACAACCAGCTTTACCAATCTATCGCACACCTTAGCCCGCGACCTGAAAGTGAGCGTCGTCAATTGCAGAAATGGTCAATGGCTAAATCACTCCATTGGTTTTTCTAATATCTTGTCGACGGTCCATCAGACACCAACTAAGCGAGAAGCCAAAGTTTGAGATTATCGATAAATCCCGAAACAAATAATAAGCCGACTGGGCTTCGGTCAATCAGAAATAAAAATATACCGTGGAGACACCCTGATCATGCCCCAAACACGGAACTAAAAGAAAGAAACTGAACTTCTCCATATTCTTAAGGTCAACAATTTTCTTGTTATGCAGAACTGACGATTGGTTATTTACACAGCTAAGCTGCACTTAATATAATATTTATTTAAATTACTAGTTTATTTATTTATTTATTTATTTATTTATTTCATCTTGTTGCTAATTTTATTTTATTTCATTTTTTTTAAATTTTATGTTATTATTATTATTATTATTATTATTATTATTATTATTATTATTATTATTATTATTATTATTATTCAACCAGTTTGTGTAGCATAGATTTATAGTAAACATAAATAAGAAGTGTTCATGTTTTGGTTGTCCAGTCCATGTTCATATAGCTTAACCATCTTGTTACATTCCTCGAAACTGTATGACGTAATTTGTCTTCACAGTAAAAAAAAATTTTCAAGGCCATCACAGAGTCAAGAAAGTTTCCGGCACAGTGGTAGACTATAGATCTACTCACAAAACACTAAACTGTGACTGTTAGAGCATTAAGTAGGCATCCGTTATGTAGAAGAATAAGTTTTTTTTGATTGTATATTCTTTTATAGTGTTCTGTAGATCTTCCGTTTTATTCAAGTCACAATATTTAGTTTCGCCTTGTTACTAAATACACACATACTCAATAATCAATCCAGCTGAAAAATTATAAGCTTGAAGTACACAAAGTCTGTAGTATCATTGGACGCTTGTATGTTTATTAGTTGTTCATCCACCTGGGTATATTAATACCCTTATATGGCATTAATCTGTCAATGTGATAAGCTTTAGGACTTGACTTCGCAGTTTTCTTCAACATATATGTCAGATCATCTACTTTCTTTGTTACAAGGTATGGACCTTTCCAACGGCGAACTAACTTCTGGCAAATTCCCACTGAACGACTGGGTTCAAACAACCACACCAATTGTCCTGGAGTAAAGGCGCGTTTCCTGGCATGAAGGTCATAATATCGTTTCTGGTAAGTTGATCTTTTCTTGATGTTTTTCCTGGCTATTTCATGAGCTTCTGACAATTTTGACTGTAGATTCTGGACATACTCAGGTATTGATTGATCTGGCTGGATTTCCTTTGGGCGCTGGATAACGGCTTCCACAGGTAACGTAATTTCACGGCCAAACACCATCATATTGGGTGTAAGTTGTGTAGTGCTATGCTCTGAAGCACGATAAGCCATGAGAACTTGAGGTAAGTAGATGTCCCATAACTTTTGCTTTTGTTCACAATACATCCTTAGCATGTTAGCAAGTGTTCTCATAAACCTTTCCACACCTCCATTCGCTTGTGGATGATAGCTTGTTGTTCTAGTTTTATCAATGTGTAATAGATGACACATTTCTTTGAAGATGCTACTTTCAAAATTACTCCCTTGGTCGGTAATAATTTGTAGTGGCGTTCCAAAACGACAGACGAACTCGTTGACAAAAATGTTAGTAATTGTCCGGGCCTCTTGATCAGGCATAGCAAATGCTTCTGTCCACTTTGTAAATAAATCTGTGACGACTAGCACATATTTGTTGCCTTTATGAGTGATAGGTAGAGGACCCATAATGTCTAATGCAACACGTTCCATAGGTTCACCAACAGCATAACAACCCAACGGAGCATGAGACTTGCTTTTAGGAGTCTTTTTAGATGCACAACAATCACATTGCTGTACATAATGTTCCAGATTTTCACGCATTTTTGGCCAATAAAATGTCTTTTTCATCTGTTTCAGAACCTTATCAGCACAAAAGTGACCAGCAGTGGGAATATCATGGCAGTATTTCATCACTGACTTCCGAAGAGTTGCGGGAACTACAATCTGTAGAAATTCTAGACCATTGTCTATACAGCGTCTATATAACACACCTTGGTGTAATATTAATCGATCCCATGCAGCCCACAATGTTTTAAGTTCAGCACATTGATGCGAAATTGAATTCCAAGTCGGTCGTTCATCATTCTGTTCTTTAGCTTGATAAATAGGAGAAATATTTTCATCCAACAGCTGAGCATTTTTTAATGTTTCAGAGTCCCAACCTTCCATAGTTGATTCAGGAACAGTATATTGTTTTGTTGTATCACCCTTTAGTTGCAAGTCCAAAGAAGAAATTTCTTTACTTGGACCTTGACCCAAATCAGGTTGCTGTGTTTCTTCAGAGTCATTAGGTTTGTCATTTCCAGCTTGATTCAGTTCTCCATTAGCCTTTCTTTTACTATTTGCCATATAGCACTGTACATCTGTCTCAACATTTTGAGATGAAAATTCGTTCAAAGATGAAGTCTCCACTTTTATAACATCTAACTCAGCCACAGGTATTTCGTCATCTGGTTGTCTCCCTTCTTCCTCCTTGCATTGTATTCTTGTACATGTAGAACAAGGGTGTCGTGACAAGGCATCAGCATTTCTATGCTGTGTTCCCGGCCGGTGTACATCGTTTAGGTTATACGTTTCTAATCATTGTAGCCAACTCATCACTCGAGCCAAGAGAGTTTTCAGATTTTCTCAACTCAATGAATGACATTGAATATGAAAGTATAAGTTCTGTTAGATTATTCATCAATATAACTTGTTTGAAATTCTGTGTTCCTTCGTACACGTCATGCCCTATGCCTACTATGTTAAAATATGGAATATTATTAATTTATTTTCTTTTGCAAAATAAAATGTCTTAAGTTTTGAGAAATAAAAATGTTGTTTAATTATATTCATTCTTGATTTTTATTGCAAATCAATGTATGTGTTACACAAACGACACAACACCAGACAACATTTCTTCACAGCTAACAATATTTTTCTCAACCTAAACTTCATACACTAATAATAATAAGGAGAATATTATTGATTTCTTTCTTATTACATATTTCTGAATAAATTCTGGCTAAAGCTAATAAACATTCGCATAAGCTGAAGCAGATATTTAGCTTCATTCAATCTATCCATCTTCAAAACACAATTTCTTGTAAAGAAATAGTGTAATTCTTCAACAGGGGTTTTCAACATGGGCTGAGGCAGAAATTAGCCTCATTTAATCTAATCCCATTTCTTGTAAAGAAATGGTGTAATTCTACAACTAAAATAACATGGGCTGAGGCAGCAATTAGCCTCATTTAATCGAATCCCACTTCTTGTAAAGAAATGGTGTAATTCTACAACTAAAATAACATGGGCTGAGGCAGCAATTAGCCTCATTTAATCGCATCCCACTTCCTGACACCAATTCTTGTAAGCCCCTTTCACCCCCCCACCCCACGGCGCACCCCACAAAGAGAGATAACACCATACTGGCAAGGGTTCTGTCAGGAATGGCTTCATAAGGGCTCACAAGAGGTTGCCGGGTTAAATAAAATATCAGTTCTGACACCATCCCCGACAAACCGATCTTTCCACAGGTATAGGCTCGCCGAGGCATCCCAAATCCACAACAATCCCAAAAAGAAACAACACCTCCCGCCCACAGCGGAGAGAATTGCGTTTCACAAAATATTAATAGGATGGATGCCTCCCCAAAAGCCACAACCTGAGGAAACAAAGGTCTGTCAGAGAAAAATTTATTTACTTTCATTATGGAAAGTTATGTGTAAAATATAATAAATTTTATTCTAAACTCTGTTTGTAAAAATTATAAAAATGTATTTGATTTGCATGAAATGAAAATGCACAGTGACTGGTTAACTTCAAGGAGAGATAGAATCAGAATTCTTGTCTTAGATTAAACAATTAGAGTATTTAGAAAGAAAAAGAAATACTAACTAAACACACATTTTATTTAAACGACACTTCACAAAACATTTAATACAAAACGGAGACCACACACAGAATGATGGGGAAATAATAGAAATAATTTATTCTTTTCTTTGGGGTTTGGTTTCTGGTTTTTCTCACATCACATTCATGCAAAACTTTAACAGTTGTCTTTCTTGCAAAACATAGCTTTCGATTCATACAAGATTTGGCACTTCTAGAAAATTTCATATTATAAAAATTAGTATTATTTGAATTCTGTTAAATATTTCGTTCTATAATTATAACAAAATAATAACTGATTACAGATTTCAGGTTGTTGCATATTTTCTAGCATTCTAAAAATTATTATTTGGGTTAAATACATAAGAAAAAGGAAATTCCGGGTATTTCATTGGAAACCAAAAATCGTTGAAAATCTCATAGATTCACAACATAAAAATTCCAGGCTACCACCGTGAATCAAAACTAGTGAAATAAAATATTGTGAAGTCGCAGAAACACAGAAATTCTAGTATTCAAATCCATTCACAACCTCAGAGAATAACGGTCAGAATTTAGAAATTTCATATTTTCACAATAAAATGTTTACCGGGTTAGGAGAATTTAGTTAGAAATTTTGTTCTTTACGTGGACTTAGAGGGCTATTGTAATTCTAAAATTCCGAAAAGGCTCAAAACAGCGTTGAAAAGAAGGGAGGAAAAAAAACTAAGTCCACGGACGCTCAAACCCACCGAAATTTACTTTCACATTCAAGCTGTCATCATCTTTGATCTAAATCAGCGTAAGAGTTGTTGGCCGCCATCACAGTTCGTTTTATAAGCAAAACAAAAGGGTAAAACAGCCAATCAACTTCCATGTTTCACAACACGTGATCTATACTAGCAAATCAGGTAATGGTTTTAACATTCCTGTATCAATGAGAGAGGGAAACAGTCTAGTGTGTACAGATTTTAATCAAATGTACTGGTTTTTGGAAAATAACAGGGTCTACCATAATCATAGGTAAGAAGTTTATTGGTCATACTTTATTAGGAACCATCGAGGAGTAGAATCTGATAATTCTTAAAGAAAATACACGAACTCAAACATGTTGAACCGGCCTAGTACCAACGTGGTGACAAATTTGAGGTATAATTAACCGACCCGGTTCCCACCCGATTCGAACATATTTATAATCAGTGCAGAAAAATGAGAGTCGGTTTTTTAGCAACCCGAAACGCTTAAGATCAGCGCTCCCTATGAGTCGGACAGCTGCACCGGGTTAGCAACATTTTCTCTGACCTTTCCGAACTGTCAACAAAAATCTCTGTGTAATTTTCCCATTCAACTTTTTCTTCCATGTTTACGCCCGGTGCAGACATACGGTAATCAATGCATAAAAATTTGGGTCTGTGCATTAACAACCCTAAACACTTAGGAATAGTGCTCCAAGTGACTTGAATAGCTGCACCGAATTAGCAAGATTTTCCATTAACTTCTTCAAACTATAAATGTAAGGTTCTAGGCAATTCTTCCATTGAACTGTTTCTTTTGTTTTTATAATGGAAATTCCCAATCTAAAACTTCTCCTCCACACTACATTTTATTTACAATTCTATTTGCTATAAAAGACTAACAAAAATACAGACAGCAGAAAGGCTAGAATTAATTCTTCATAAGAAAACTAAACATACTGTCTAGATCTAGAATCCCGCTAAAATTCTCAATCAGGTTACCTTGACAACATGTGGCAACCGGAAATTCTTTTTCACAGTCTACCGATCAATCACATTTTCCTTCACAAAACGATCCTAGCAACTCTGAACAAATCTATTAACCACTCAAATTTCACTACACAACACATCCAAGAATTCGTTAAAAATAGTTCTCAATTGGTATGCCATTTTCACTGCACACACAAAACTCAGTTTCGATATTTTGATCCAGCACCAAAACTATCCCTAGATAAAATAAGAATATTTTTCCTCACACACATCCACAGAAATCAATCTCAGATACAATTCGACGATCAAAATTTTACACCACTAGGAAAACACACAGTTCACAACAATAATATCATTAGTACCTGCATGCTTACTGTTGTCGTCTGCTCAAGCTCAAAAGGCACAAATTCCTATAGGCCAAGGTACATGTATAACCAAAACAACCATAGGCACATGCAACCTAATTATTAATTAATAATCAAGTTATAAATTTGCAACAAAAGGTTTTCTAGCCTTCCAAAGCGGCTTACACTTTTACTAATTTATTATTTTACAACTTAAATATTTAATAAGCCAACCGGAGGGGCTTACATCCTTCCCTGCTAAGAAAAAAAATGCTCCTGCATTTACTTATTGCAAAAGATATTCATAACATTATGAAAAGTTATATAAATTTTATTTATTTATTTTACAGGGGAAAACAGTTAAAGAATTAAATCCATTTCCTGGCGGACTTCAGTACGTGAATGGCAAAACGTTTTTACCGGTAAAGAGGACAATCAGAGAGAGACCGGATCAACTCCCTTTGACCTAAATAAAGGAAAATACCCTGTCTATTCGCAACGAAAACTTGTTGTAAAACTTTTCGTCGCAATTTGGCATTATGAAATCATCTGGTTCTGCAATACAAGAACGTTCCGGTAAGTCTTATCTATATCTCTACTTGTTGACCAGAAGTAATTATGAATTAAAATATAAATACTTCTTTCCCCATAGCCAATCAAGGCATCCAGTACCATCAAGGGAAAGGTCCTTCAGTTATTTCCACAGTAAACGCAGTGTTTACTAACTGGAAATAAGTGATAGAACGAACAAAATTCCGTGCCCTAAGTTTCAAACGGAGAACCTACGGACACTAAAATCCATTCTACAACCAGCTTTACCAATCTATCGCACACCTTAGCCCGCGACCTGAAAGTGAGCGTCGTCAATTGCAGAAATGGTCAATGGCTAAATCACTCAATTGGTTTTTCTAATATCTTGTCGACGGTCCATCAGACACCAACTAAGCGAGAAGCCAAAGTTTGAGATTATCGATAAATCCCGAAACAAATAATAAGCCGACTGGGCTTCGGTCAATCAGAAATAAAAATATACCGTGGAGACACCCTGATCATGCCCCAAACACGGAACTAAAAGAAAGAAACTGAACTTCTCCATATTCTTAAGGTCAACAATTTTCTTGTTATGCAGAACTGACGATTGGTTATTTACACAGCTAAGCTGCACTTAATATAATATTTATTTAAATTACTAGTTTATTTATTTATTTATTTATTTATTTATTTATTTATTTCATCTTGTTGCTAATTTTATTTTATTTCATTTTTTTTAAATTTTATGTTATTATTATTATTAGTATTATTATTATTATTATTATTATTATTATTATTATTATTATTATTATTATTATTATTATTATTATTCAACCAGTTTGTGTAGCATAGATTTATAGTAAACATAAATAAGAAGTGTTCATGTTTTGGTTGTCCAGTCCATGTTCATATAGCTTAACCATCTTAATTTGTCTTCACAGTAAAAAAAAATTTTCAAGGCCATCACAGAGTCAAGAAAGTTTCCGGCACAGTGGTAGACTATAGATCTACTCACAAAACACTAAACTGTGACTGTTAGAGCATTAAGTAGGCATCCGTTATGTAGAAGAATAAGTTTTTTTTGATTGTATATTCTTTTATAGTGTTCTGTAGATCTTCCGTTTTATTCAAGTCACAATATTTAGTTTCGCCTTGTTACTAAATACACACATACTCAATAATCAATCCAGCTGAAAAATTATAAGCTTGAAGTACACAAAGTCTGTAGTATCATTGGACGCTTGTATGTTTATTAGTTGTTCATCCACCTGGGTATATTAATACCCTTATATGGCATTAATCTGTCAATGTGATAAGCTTTAGGAATTGACTTCGCAGTTTTCTTCAACATATATGTCAGATCATCTACTTTCTTTGTTACAAGGTATGGACCTTTCCAACGGCGAACTAACTTCTGGCAAATTCCCACTGAACGACTGGGTTCAAACAACCACACCAATTGTCCTGGAGTAAAGGCGCGTTTCCTGGCATGAAGGTCATAATATCGTTTCTGGTAAGTTGATCTTTTCTTGATGTTTTTCCTGGCTATTTCATGAGCTTCTGACAATTTTGACTGTAGATTCTGGACATACTCAGGTATTGATTGATCTGGCTGGATTTCCTTTGGGCGCTGGATAACGGCTTCCACAGGTAACGTAATTTCACGGCCAAACACCATCATATTGGGTGTAAGTTGTGTAGTGCTATGCTCTGAAGCACGATAAGCCATGAGAACTTGAGGTAAGTAGATGTCCCATAACTTTTGCTTTTGTTCACAATACATCCTTAGCATGTTAGCAAGTGTTCTCATAAACCTTTCCACACCTCCATTCGCTTGTGGATGATAGCTTGTTTTGTTCTAGTTTTATCAATGTGTAATAGATGACACATTTCTTTGAAGATGCTACTTTCAAAATTACTCCCTTGGTCGGTAATAATTTGTAGTGGCGTTCCAAAACGACAGACGAACTCGTTGACAAAAATGTTAGTAATTGTCCGGGCCTCTTGATCAGGCATAGCAAATGCTTCTGTCCACTTTGTAAATAAATCTGTGACGACTAGCACATATTTGTTGCCTTTATGAGTGATAGGTAGAGGACCCATAATGTCTAATGCAACACGTTCCATAGGTTCACCAACAGCATAACAACCCAACGGAGCATGAGACTTGCTTTTAGGAGTCTTTTTAGATGCACAACAATCACATTGCTGTACATAATGTTCCAGATTTTCACGCATTTTTGGCCAATAAAATGTCTTTTTCATCTGTTTCAGAACCTTATCAGCACAAAAGTGACCAGCAGTGGGAATATCATGGCAGTATTTCATCACTGACTTCCGAAGAGTTGCGGGAACTACAATCTGTAGAAATTCTAGACCATTGTCTATACAGCGTCTATATAACACACCTTGGTGTAATATTAATCGATCCCATGCAGCCCACAATGTTTTAAGTTCAGCACATTGATGCGAAATTGAATTCCAAGTCGGTCGTTCATCATTCTGTTCTTTAGCTTGATAAATAGGAGAAATATTTTCATCCAACAGCTGAGCATTTTTTAATGTTTCAGAGTCCCAACCTTCCATAGTTGATTCAGGAACAGTATATTGTTTTGTTGTATCACCCTTTAGTTGCAAGTCCAAAGAAGAAATTTCTTTACTTGGACCTTGACCCAAATCAGGTTGCTGTGTTTCTTCAGAGTCATTAGGTTTGTCATTTCCAGCTTGATTCAGTTCTCCATTAGCCTTTCTTTTACTATTTGCCATATAGCACTGTACATCTGTCTCAACATTTTGAGATGAAAATTCGTTCAAAGATGAAGTCTCCACTTTTATAACATCTAACTCAGCCACAGGTATTTCGTCATCTGGTTGTCTCCCTTCTTCCTCCTTGCATTGTATTCTTGTACATGTAGAACAAGGGTGTCGTGACAAGGCATCAGCATTTCTATGCTGTGTTCCCGGCCGGTGTACATCGTTTAGGTTATACGTTTCTAATCATTGTAGCCAACTCATCACTCGAGCCAAGAGAGTTTTCAGATTTTCTCAACTCAATGAATGACATTGAATATGAAAGTATAAGTTCTGTTAGATTATTCATCAATATAACTTGTTTGAAATTCTGTGTTCCTTCGTACACGTCATGCCCTATGCCTACTATGTTAAAATATGGAATATTATTAATTTATTTTCTTTTGCAAAATAAAATGTCTTAAGTTTTGAGAAATAAAAATGTTGTTTAATTATATTCATTCTTGATTTTTATTGCAAATCAATGTATGTGTTACACAAACGACACAACACCAGACAACATTTCTTCACAGCTAACAATATTTTTCTCAACCTAAACTTCATACACTAATAATAATAAGGAGAATATTATTGATTTCTTTCTTATTACATATTTCTGAATAAATTCTGGCTAAAGCTAATAAACATTCGCATAAGCTGAAGCAGATATTTAGCTTCATTCAATCTATCCATCTTCAAAACACAATTTCTTGTAAAGAAATAGTGTAATTCTTCAACAGGGGTTTTCAACATGGGCTGAGGCAGAAATTAGCCTCATTTAATCTAATCCCATTTCTTGTAAAGAAATGGTGTAATTCTACAACTAAAATAACATGGGCTGAGGCAGCAATTAGCCTCATTTAATCGAATCCCACTTCTTGTAAAGAAATGGTGTAATTCTACAACTAAAATAACATGGGCTGAGGCAGCAATTAGCCTCATTTAATCGCATCCCACTTCCTGACACCAATTCTTGTAAGCCCCTTTCACCCCCCCACCCCACGGCGCACCCCACAAAGAGAGATAACACCATACTGGCAAGGGTTCTGTCAGGAATGGCTTCATAAGGGCTCACAAGAGGTTGCCGGGTTAAATAAAATATCAGTTCTGACACCATCCCCGACAAACCGATCTTTCCACAGGTATAGGCTCGCCGAGGCATCCCAAATCCACAACAATCCCAAAAAGAAACAACACCTCCCGCCCACAGCGGAGAGAATTGCGTTTCACAAAATATTAATAGGATGGATGCCTCCCCAAAAGCCACAACCTGAGGAAACAAAGGTCTGTCAGAGAAAAATTTATTTACTTTCATTATGGAAAGTTATGTGTAAAATATAATAAATTTTATTCTAAACTCTGTTTGTAAAAATTATAAAAATGTATTTGATTTGCATGAAATGAAAATGCACAGTGACTGGTTAACTTCAAGGAGAGATAGAATCAGAATTCTTGTCTTAGATTAAACAATTAGAGTATTTAGAAAGAAAAAGAAATACTAACTAAACACACATTTTATTTAAACGACACTTCACAAAACATTTAATACAAAACGGAGACCACACACAGAATGATGGGGAAATAATAGAAATAATTTATTCTTTTCTTTGGGGTTTGGTTTCTGGTTTTTCTCACATCACATTCATGCAAAACTTTAACAGTTGTCTTTCTTGCAAAACATAGCTTTCGATTCATACAAGATTTGGCACTTCTAGAAAATTTCATATTATAAAAATTAGTATTATTTGAATTCTGTTAAATATTTCGTTCTATAATTATAACAAAATAATAACTGATTACAGATTTCAGGTTGTTGCATATTTTCTAGCATTCTAAAAATTATTATTTGGGTTAAATACATAAGAAAAGGAAATTCCGGGTATTTCATTGGAAACCAAAAATCGTTGAAAATCTCATAGATTCACAACATAAAAATTCCAGGCTACCACCGTGAATCAAAACTAGTAAAATAAAATATTGTGAAGTCGCAGAAACACAGAAATTCTAGTATTCAAATCCATTCACAACCTCAGAGAATAACGGTCAGAATTTAGAAATTTCATATTTTCACAATAAAATGTTTACCGGGTTAGGAGAATTTAGTTAGAAATTTTGTTCTTTACGTGGACTTAGAGGGCTATTGTAATTCTAAAATTCCGAAAAGGCTCAAAACAGCGTTGAAAAGAAGGGAGGAAAAAAAACTAAGTCCACGGACGCGCAAACCCACCGAAATTTACTTTCACATTCAAGCTGTCATCATCTTTGATCTAAATCAGCGTAAGAGTTGTTGGCCGCCATCACAGTCCGTTTTATAAGCAAAACAAAAGGGTAAAACAGCCAATCAACTTCCATGTTTCACAACACGTGATCTATACTAGCAAATCAGGTAATGGTTTTAACATTCCTGTATCAATGAGAGAGGGAAACAGTCTAGTGTGTACAGATTTTAATCAAATGTACTGGTTTTTGGAAAATAACAGGGTCTACCACAATCATAGGTAAGAAGTTTATTGGTCATACTTTATTAGGAACCATCGAGGAGTAGAATCTGATAATTCTTAAAGAAAATACACGAACTCAAACATGTTGAACCGGCCTAGTACCAACGTGGTGACAAATTTGAGGTATAATTAACCGACCCGGTTCCCACCCGATTCGAACATATTTATAATCAGTGCAGAAAAATGAGAGTCGGTTTTTTAGCAACCCGAAACGCTTAAGATCAGCGCTCCCTATGAGTCGGACAGCTGCACCGGGTTAGCAACATTTTCTCTGACCTTTCCGAACTGTCAACAAAAATCTCTGTGTAATTTTCCCATTCAACTTTTTCTTCCATGTTTACGCCCGGTGCAGACATACGGTAATCAATGCATAAAAATTTGGGTCTGTGCATTAACAACCCTAAACACTTAGGAATAGTGCTCCAAGTGACTTGAATAGCTGCACCGAATTAGCAAGATTTTCCATTAACTTCTTCAAACTATAAATGTAAGGGTCTAGGCAATTCTTCCATTGAACTGTTTCTTTTGTTTTTATAATGGAAATTCCCAATCTAAAACTTCTCCTCCACACTACATTTTATTTACAATTCTATTTGCTATAAAAGACTAACAAAAATACAGACAGCAGAAAGGCTAGAATTAATTCTTCATAAGAAAACTAAACATACTGTCTAGATCTAGAATCCCGCTAAAATTCTCAATCAGGTTACCTTGACAACATGTGGCAACCGGAAATTCTTTTTCACAGTCTACCGATCAATCACATTTTCCTTCACAAAACGATCCTAGCAACTCTGAACAAATCTATTAACCACTCAAATTTCACTACACAACACATCCAAGAATTCGTTAAAAATAGTTCTCAATTGGTATGCCATTTTCACTGCACACACAAAACTCAGTTTCGATATTTTGATCCAGCACCAAAACTATCCCTAGATAAAATAAGAATATTTTTCCTCACACACATCCACAGAAATCAATCTCAGATACAATTCGACGATCAAAATTTTACACCACTAGGAAAACACACAGTTCACAATAATAATATCATTAGTACCTGCATGCTTACTGTTGTCGTCTGCTCAAGCTCAAAAGGCACAAATTCCTATAGGCCAAGGTACATGTATAACCAAAACAACCATAGGCACATGCAACCTAATTATTAATTAATAATCAAGTTATAAATTTGCAACAAAAGGTTTTCTAGCCTTCCAAAGCGGCTTACACTTTTACTAATTTATTATTTTACAACTTAAATATTTAATAAGCCAACCGGAGGGGCTTACAATATAAAATATTTGATTATTTACCTTAGACCGCGTATTGGGGCGATACAGTACAAAACTGGTACGTTCGAACAAGACCTGTTCTTCCTAGGAGGGTTGACATAAAGGTGAGGCGGAATTCCAAAATTCATCTAGGCTTACTTATTACAAAAAAATCAATTCGTGAACCAAAAGAGCCTCGTTGTGAAACTTATAATTAGCACTCTTCTCAGTTCGCTTTTATGGCAACAGTAACTACTATAGCAGATCAGCGCGGGACGTGAAATGAAGAAGAGGGTTAATAAACAAACCAAAAAAACGTGCAGCTCGGTGCAATCTATTACTAGCAAAATAACTTAGCGCTGAACAATACAGTGAGCGATTTGTTATGCATACGACCCAAAGCACACGCGTATGCACGTACAGGAGCTACAAATAATTACATGTGCAGCACAGAAAGACAGATGAAAACAAAGCATCGAGGCAGAACAAAAAATCCTTCCCAAGCCAAATAAGGATAATATTGTTAACCAAAATAAGACCCAAGATAACTCAGACTTCCAATACAAATAAATCTGATCTAGATAGTGGTGTCTCGTTAGCTTTTTAACATCGTTGAAACGTCTTCATTGGCACAAGGGGGGAGAAGACCAGAGGGGTGGAGGGAGGAATACATACATACCAAACAGACATTCACAAAACAAAACCAACAACAACAACAAAGTGTAACGGATTACAACAAAAAATAGACGAAACAGGTGGCCACACAACATGAAATAATAACAAAAGAGCTCTTATTATCAGCCCTTCCGCGCGCTGAAAGGACTAATAAGGCTTGAGAGGGACGAAAGCATAATAAGGGGGGAGGGGGGGATGACGACACAAGACGAAAGAGAACAAGGGAGGACAACGAGAAAGACAAGAAGACGCATTTCCATACAGACTCAACACACTGGCAAGCACACTAGAAATTGTATTAATAGCCATTAGTACTGCAATCAGTTCTGCAGTGAAAATCGAAAATCCTTTTCCTAAATAGTATGATTGTGTTAGTTTAAAATCTGGAATAACAAAAGCTGCACCACTATCTCCATTTTCTAAGACAGAGCCATCAGTATATATTTTCAAATGACCCGAATATTTTTCATTTAAATGATAGCGAATATCGGAAATCATTAACCCTGTATTATGATTCTTCTTTTCTCCAGTGATATAAATATCATAATTTGCTTTCTGAAGTTCCCATAAAGGAACAGGAGACGCTATTTTCTGGTTATTCATAAGATCCGTATTTTCAATGTATCCCTGTACTAATTCAGATCTTTATGTTACACTCGGTTTGATGATGGTGTTTTCCTTTATCAGTATCCGATTCAGCCCCAATGCTGAATTCCTGATAAGGTGTAACTCAGATTCGTTTATCCACGCAACCCGTCCAAACAGCATACAAGTCACAAAGTCGACGTATGAAGTTTTCCACTTTTATTCAGCACACACCAACAACTGCATACAATTCTCAACTCAACTCAACAACTTTCACAGCAACTCTCTCCTCCTATTTTTGAAACAGCGCGGCACTTAAATAGTCTCTTGATACTCCCGAATAACCTGGATCAATCTTGTTTGACGCAATTTAACCAATCGCTTCTAACTTCGTCATTACTGTCTTACGTCATACATATTTTCTTCTCCTTCCGGAACGTCTTCTTGCTTCGACATGTATCGGGAAATTTCTATCGAGAGTAAACACGCAGATCCAGAAAATTCTACAACAATATCGACTAACGCAAATCATCAACGTTATACAAAGCCTCTCCTAACAACAATGCAAACTCAAATCAAAGGTAAATAAACTCCATTATTGAATACTTTGCAAAACGAAACGATTAGATCTATCGTGCGCGTTTCCGACGTACTACCATTCGCGTTTCAACGTAACATAACCCCCCACTCAAGAAGAAATTTACCTAATTTCTTTCAACAACGTTGAAACGTAATGCACAAGCAAAGTACGGAATTAAAACTTATTTCAGACTGTTTGAATACTGTCAGTGTTCACAGTTCATTCACACAGCGTCAACGTTCTTCCATCCGCAAGCCTTTAACCCCTTGGGGTCATGAGCAATCTTGCCACTGTAGATTGTTCAAACCTATAAAGGGAACAGTGAAAGCCACAGTTGAAAACCTGTCTTTCCTTTATAGGCAAGACGCTTCACTGCGGCAACAGTACCCCCGTTGGAGTGCCGGGGGTTTTCAGTATAAATAGTATCCCCACTTTATGGAAATTTAGTGCTTTAAATTCCCACTGTCGCTGTCTTCCTCATTTACTATTTCCTATTCCTGCTCTGTCCTTCACTCTGCTATACTATCTTCTTCTTCGCTAGATCAATGACCTACCTTTTTTCTTGAAAACTCTTCCTGGACAAGACTCCTTGTTTGTGTGTGAGGTCTGTTGGATCAGCTTGGGAGTGTTGGACGCTTTCTGCCGGGTGGTCACTAGGGCTTCCTATGATTGTACTATTTAGCACTATAGGCATTTTATATGTATGCGTTTGGTTGATGATTTATAATGATGTTTGTATTCTATTTTGTTTTTGTAACCGGGGTGTTCGCGTAGTTGAGGTCAACCCTCAGCCGTCCCCCGCGTGGGATGCCTTTATTGTAAAGTGACTGGCCGGTGGAGGGCATTCAATTTTCCCACTGGGGTTGTTTCAGCAGATCTTTTATGCGGATCGGGGGTTGTCCGGTCCTGATTTGGCTCGGAAGAGTCCGCTGGACCTAAAGCAACAATAAATCAATCAATCAATCAATCCGCAAGTCTATCTGGATATTGTCAATGTTCACACTTTATCTACACAGTCAATGTTTTTCATCTTCAAGTCTGTCTAGATATTACCGATGTTCTTAGTTCACCAACACAGTCAATGTTCTTTCATCCGCAAGGTAACAACGCCCTCGTCAGTTGCGGTTGTCATCGGCCCAGGGTCAAAGACGACGATCACGTGGGCTTTCCTGGAGTCATTGCATCCTCCGTTGTCTTTTTCTTCCGTCGGATGTCCGACGCAGTCGACGTTGTCAGCTCCCAGAATGCATTCGCTGGGTCTCACGGTCAGGTTGGCTTCTGCGGGACGGTGGAACAGCTCCCTCAAGGTCTGCAGATGCTCCTTCCAGGTCTGGGTGTGGACTTCATGTTCGACCAAAGTCGTAGATCCTGGGACATCGCTGAAGCTATGGGGAAACTCGCCCATAAGGTCCTTGAGCTCCAACTTTTCACCTTCCGTCAAGCCTGGTCCTAGCTTAACGTCATCGATGCCTTCTTTGCTGTGGAAGTCTCCAAGTTCCAACAGTTCCTCGCTGTCAAAGCTGTTATCGATCTCAGCTGCTGTTGCTGCATGCACAGTCTCTGATGGCCTTTCCACGTACAGCTTAAGGAGGTTGGCGTGGTATATCTTGGAATGCTGGCCGACCTTCACTTTATAGTCGTTGATCCCCACCACGGTCTCCACTTCGTACGGGCCTTTCCACTGCATCAGCAACTTATTGTGGTCGGTAGGTAGCAGTACCAGTACTTTGTTGCCAGGTTTGAACTTCCTGTTCACAGCCCTACGATCGTAGTAGTGCTTTCCACAGTCTTGGGACTTCTTCAGGTTTTCTCTGGCTATCTCGAGAGTCTGCTCCAGCTTCTCCCGTAGCTCAAACACGTACTGGTAGCTGTTCTTCACCTCTGGGGTGTCTACTTCTTTCGTCCACAGTTCTTTTAGGATGTGCATCGGCCCTCGGATGGTTCTTCCGTACAGCAGCTCGAACGGAGAAAAGCCGGTGGACTCCTGCGGTACTTCTCTGTAGGCGAAAAGTAAGGCGTTGATATAGCGATGCCATTGTCTGGGCTGTTCGCTGCACAGTTTCTTCAAGGTGGACTTCAGCGTAGCATTGAACTTCTCGACAAGCCCGTTGCACATTGGATGGTAGGGTGTCATAGTCAAATGCCGGATGCTCAGCAGTCTGTTGACCTCCCTCATGCAGTCAGAGACGAACTGCGTCCCGAGGTCTGTCAAAATCTCTTCAGGCACTCCAAGTCTACTGAACATGTCCACTAGCGCCTCTGCAACAGTTTCAGTGTCAATCTTCTTCAGAGGCACTGCTTCTGGGTACCGAGTCGCATAGTCCACTAAAGTCAGTACCCACCGATGACCTTCTTCACTCGGAGGTCTTATTTCGCTGATTAAGTCTAAGGCCACCCTCTTGAAAGGTCGGTCGATCAGAGGCATCCTCTGCATAGGCACTTTCGGGACCCTTCCTCGAGGTATGGTCTTCTGGCAAATGTCACATGATCGGCAGAAACGGCTGACGTCCGCATGAAGTCCTGGCCAGTAGAACACCGCCTGGATTCTATCCGACGTTTTCTTGATACCCAGGTGACCTCCCATGATTGAGTCATGCGCTACTTCCATCACCTGGCGCCTTAAGGGTAACGGTACCAAGACTTGACGTAGTGGTTTCCCTCCGTTGACCCTCGGGTGCTGGAAGATTCGGTACAGGATCTTGGCCTTCACCTCAAAATAGACCGTACCACTGCCTTTGGTCACGTGGTCTTGGCGGTTCCTGTACTTGTTTAAAGTGCTATCAGCTTCCTGGAGCTGAATCAGCTTATCTCTGTCCACGATGGCAGCTTTAGAGTTGTCGGCGACCTTCAGTGGCGTAGACGTCTTGTCTCTCTTGGCCTGGGCCCTGGTAGTGACAGCACCGACGATCACTGGTCGGCAGGGCTGAGCCGGAGTAACCACATTGTCCCGTAGCAGCTCTGTAAGGTCTCCATCGGGAAACGGCAATGGATCCTCCTCCACAACTTCGACGCGTTGGGTTGAGGCAGGACTCCACTCTGGATCGGGGTCGTCGGGTCGTCTCGCGCCGTCGATATTCCCGATCATCAAATCATACAGCGGCTTCTTCAGGCAAACCGCTTCGACTTCGCCTATGTAGAAAGGGGTGTTGACATGAATCTTCGCAACTGGCGCTTTCAAACATTTGCTGTCGGCCATAAGTGTCCATTTTGAATCGCCAGTGAACTGTTCTTTAGCGATTAGGTCTTCTCTGACGATGACCCCACTACAGCCAGAGTCTCTTAAGACAGTCACTTCATGATTTCCGACGCGTCCCTTTGAAACAGGCATGTTCTGGACGGTCACAGCTGCGCTGGCGACGACGGGGATGGATTTTCCGTTGGCAAGGAGAAGTTGGCCATCGGTCATGCACTCTTGCACGTCCGCAGGAGTAGCTGTGCGCTCGGTCTCACTCGGAAGAATGACGCTCCCGCCGCACACCTGATGGTCAGATCTACTGTTTTGCCGTTGATTGGAGAAACGTCTCTGTCGGTTGCCCACCGCTGCATTGTCCGTACTGCCCCGCTGTCCGCTACTTTTGTTTTGAGGACAGTTAGCTGCTCTGTGGTCTGTAGCGTTGCAGGTGAAACAGCCTCTAGAATGCCCTTCCCTGGGAGGTGGCGTGGAGTCCGTCTGTCTCTGGCTCGTCTGACTTCCCTGGATCTGGTTCCCACGGTTTCCAGTCTTCTGAAAATGTTTCGTCGCGCTGGGTGGCCCCAGGGTCTTCCCATGAGCGATAAGATATCTTTCAGCAGCCTCAGTCACATCTTTAAGCGTCTGCAGCTTTTGTTCTTCTAAGTGGGTCGCTAGGTCCTTGTGACAGGCATTGAGAAATTGTTCCTTCACGATCAGGTCATGGAGACTGTCGTAAGACTTCCTTTCGCCTGATAACTCCACCCACTTGTGTAGATATGACGACAGGCGCTCCACAAACTGCTTTGGCGTCTCGTCTGACTTAGGCCGGCATTCACGGAAGCGTTTACGGTAGCCCTTCTCTGTAAAGTTGTAGCACTGCAATAGGGCCTCTTTCAAGACATCGTAGTTTTTGGCGTCATCGTTCGACAGTCTGGTGTAAACTTCGAGAGCTTGCCCTGTCAGAAGTGCACTTAGTCGAATCGCCCAGTCTCGAGGTTGCCAATTGCGAACCTTTCGAATCTCGCCAGATAGCTGTCGATCTGGTCCTTCCCGTCGACGAAAGCTGGCAATTTTGGAGCCGTATGGTCGTTGGTGACTTGTGGCGCATGCTGATTGTTCTGGATACGCGCCAACTCTAGCTGGTACTGACGCTCAGCCTCTAATTGTCTCTCGTCCATCTCGTCACGCCGACGCTGGTCCTCCCTTTCTTCTCGGCGTCGCTCCTCCTCTTTTTCTTGCCGCTGCTGTTCAATTTCCAGACGCTTCAGTTCAATCTGAGACTTGACGTACTCCGTCAGCTGCTTGCCTTTTAGATTCAGTTGCATCCCTTTCTGCCAGAAGTCAGCCATCTTGATGCTTCTGGAAAGTTCTTTTCTGGAAAGTTATTGACTGTGCTGTACCTTTCTAGACTGTTCTAGAACAGCACGCTTTCTGCAGTAGCGCTGATGCTTGTCACTAGTCGCCTTCGCTGACGCAGGCCTCGCTGTCCTCGTCGTATGCGACGCTGCACCACGCTGGTGTTGATGTATACGCTCCTGTGCTGATGTAGACACGACGTCCGCTCGTCGCTCTCTCTAATACTGGCGATGTAGCTCCGAGACTGACCCTCGACGTAGTCTTGCGGCAGCAACGTAGTCCCGATCTGTTGTTCGCTCACGAAGCAACTCTTCAGCGACTACACGCCCTTGCAGTCAACCCGAATCTATCGGTGATGTAGTCCCAGTGTGTTGGCCCCTCTCGACGCAACTCGTTGGCGGCTACCCTCGATGACTGCCTCTCGTAACGTTGACTCGCTTGTTGTAGCAGTTGAACCCTTGGCTATGGCGTGAATCCCGGACGAGCCCTTAAAACTGAAGTAAACTGAAACGACTATCTAGACGTAAGCTGAGAGCATGGAAGAGGGCCAAAAATACCAACAAACAAGAACACTGGGACAAATTCCAACAACTCAAGAAAACAACCAGGAAAGAAAACAGAGCTGCCTACCAAAACTATGTTAAGAGCTTCATAGAAGAAGATTCCTCGAAATACCTGTGGAAACTCATAAAGACGAAAAAAGCAGACTCAAATGGCATAGCACCTTTAAGAAAAAATGGCCTCACATACAGTGAAAGCAAAGTGAAAGCAGACATCTTTAACGAACAGTTCTGCTCAGTATTTACGCAGGAAGATCTTGACAACCTACCAGATCTTGGCAACAGCCCCTACCCCGATATGCCCGACATTAACATCTCTCTCATCGGAGTGGAGAAGCTGCTGCAGAACCTAAACCCAAGAAAGGCTGCCGGACCTGACGGCATCCCTTGCCGCCTCCTCCAGTCCCTGTCAAAACAGCTTGCCCCTGCCCTCACCACACTCTTTACCACCTCTCTTAAGACTGGCCAGATCCCCACTATTTGGCGTCACGCCACCGTTCAGCCCATATTTAAAAAGGGCGACCGCAGTCAACCGGCCAACTACCGCCCAATCTCCCTCACTTCTGTCTGCTCTAAACTTATGGAGCACATCGTCCGCACAGGCATTACCGACCACCTCACCAGGAACGGCATCCTCAGTAACTCCCAGCATGGGTTCCGTAAGAGGCGTTCTTGTTTAACCCAGCTCATTCTCACAACTGACGATCTAGTACATGAGCTGGACAAGGGAGGACAGACGGACACCATTCTCCTAGACTTCGCCAAAGCATTTGACAAAGTGCCCCACCAACGTCTCATCATCAAGCTCCACCATTACGGCATCAGAGGGAAGACCCTGAGCTGGATACAGAACTTCCTGGCTCAAAGAACCCAGCAAGTTGTTGTGGAGGGGGAGTCGTCTAGTATGGGCCAGGTGACCTCGGGTGTCCCCCAAGGATCCGTCATCGGCCCGACGCTCTTCCTAGTCTACATCAATGACCTGGGCAACAACATCAAGCCAACGTCAGGTTATTCGCTGATGACACCATCCTTTACCAGCGCATCAAGACTCAACAAGATGCTGTCTCCCTACAAGAAGACCTAGCGACCCTGGAAAAGTGGGAGGAGATGTGGCAGATGGAGTTCAATGTTGCCAAGTGCCATGTCCTATCTGTTACCAACAAAAAGAAACCTACCCGCTCAAACTACACCCTCCACGGTCACACGCTCGAGCAGGTGGACAGTGTTAAGTACCTCGGTGTCGAGCTTACAGAGAAACTCCACTGGGGGAAGCATGTTCACGCTTTGGCTGCCAAAGCGAACCAAACCAGCGCCTTCGTCTACAGAAACCTGAAGGGATGCCCCACTGCCGTCCAGACGCACTGTTACAAAGGCCTAGTCCGACCAGTCCTGGAATACGCTTCCCCAGTGTGGGATCCCTTTCAACAGAACTTGAGCGACACCCTGGAACTGGTCCAACGAAGAGCGGCCCGAAGGATCCTGCATGACTTCAGTCCCCGGTCTAGCGCCTCTGCGCTTGTCCGTCAGCTAAACCTGCAGACCCTGTCTGAGCGTCGCAAGATCGACAAAGCTGCAATGCTGTATAAGATCATCAGTGACCAAGTCGATATCCCTGCTGGTTCACATCTTAAACCAGCAGTACGTGCCACCAGAGGACAGCAGGCGAAGCTCCAGGTGCCCCAATCTAGAATCAATGCTCACCTACATTCCTTCTTCCCCTCCTCTATCCGTCTCTGGAACTCTCTCTCTGATGAAATCACAACCACTAAGTCAGTCCCCGCCTTCAAATCAGCAATGGAAGGATGGCTCCATTTGTAAATATCTCATTGGAAAAAAAATTATATATATATAAATTATA
Organism: Oncomelania hupensis; assembly: GCA_036898135.1. Lineage (NCBI taxonomy): Eukaryota > Metazoa > Mollusca > Gastropoda > Littorinimorpha > Pomatiopsidae > Oncomelania > Oncomelania hupensis. The sequence goes on along the minus strand of CM072523.1, from coordinate 58,652,904 downwards.
ATAAATAAGTAAATATAATAATAAAGTATTTTGTTAAAGAAAAGCCTTATTAAGGGGCTACCTGTACCTATTATTAATTTCTTAATTATTTTAAATAATCTATTAGTGTATCATAGTTTTGTCCTCCAAACCCCACTGTGTCCCCCCCTTCCCCTAGTAGAGGGGGTGGGTGCCTGAATGTTTTTTTTTTTTTTTTTTTTTTGGTTTGTTTTAACGTGCCAGCGCATGCTCCCGTCGAGTCCCACACATGTGTATTGTTCCCCAACATTGGGGTTTGCACATTAATCTGAAGAAGAAGAAGAAGAATGTTACACTCGGTTTGATGATGGTGTTTTCCTTTATCAGTATCCGATTCAGCCCCAATGCTGAATTCCTGATAAGGTGTAACTCAGATTCGTTTATCCACGCAACCCGTCCAAACAGCATACAAGTCACAAAGTCGACGTATGAAGTTTTCCACTTTTATTCAGCACACACCAACAACTGCATACAATTCTCAACTCAACTCAACAACTTTCACAGCAACTCTCTCCTCCTATTTTTGAAACAGCGCGGCACTTAAATAGTCTCTTGATACTCCCGAATAACCTGGATCAATCTCGTTTGACGCAATTTAAACAATCGCTTCTAACTTCGTCATTACTGTCTTACGTCATACATATTTTCTTCTCCTTCCGGAACGTCTTCTTGCTTCGACATGTATCGGGAAATTTCTATCGAGAGTAAACACGCAGATCCAGAAAATTCTACAACAATATCGACTAACGCAAATCATCAACGTTATACAAAGCCTCTCCTAACAACAATGCAAACTCAAATCAAAGGTAAATAAACTCCATTATTGAATACTTTGCAAAACGAAACGATTAGATCTATCGTGCGCGTTTCCGACGTACTACCATTCGCGTTTCAACGTAACACTTTAGTATATGTAGCTATAGTTTGAAAATATTTTATTTTTTGCGATTGCTTTGGAAATTGTATGTCCGATCTTAGTTGCAACTCCTCATTGGTACTGTTATCTACTGCTGCTGCTCTAATAACATATTTAGCACAAAGCAGTTTCCTCCAGTCATCTAAAGGGAAAACTCCTGATGTTTCATATGCATATGTTGTTTTTGTATGTATTGGAACACCAAGCGCCAATTTTATAGCTTTACTATCTAAACTCTGTAATTTTTTAATGTAACATACAGGCGCAGAAAAATAAACTTCCTGTCCATATGATAATTTGGAACGAAGAAGAGAACATGCTAAATGCACTAAAGTTTTGGAATCCTGACCCCAAGGCTGTTTACTAATGATTTTTATCAAATTAGAACTTTTCACTGCTTTTTGCATTAAGTATTCAATATGTTTTTTCCAGTGTAATTTAGAGGTTAGGTAAACACCTAAAAATTTTACTTCTTTCACATATTTGAGTTCCACATTATCAACATAAATTTTTGGTAATTGTCTAGGTTTATGCCCATTATTAAATAAAATTATATTGGTCTTTTTTTTTTGAGAGCTCCAGTCCATTAATATTGTAAGCCACGCACACGCCCGCGAGGTCAACTCCCTCCACCCACCCCAAAAAGGGGGTAGAGAAACTCTTTCCTCCCCTCAAAAGAGAGAGAGGCCGAGAGCAAAGCCCCTGCTTCCTCAGATCTTGTCAGGACAGCTGAGCAACCAAAGGGGGGGGGACCAACGCTCGCTCTCGCCCTCTCCCCAAATCCCCTTCCCGGAGGAGGAGAAGGAGGAAGAAAAACCCACAGCGCCGTGCGCGGCCGAAAAGCTAATATAAAAATAAAATCAAATAAACTAAAAATCTCTTCTCTCTTGTCTTGTCTATGTGTGCTGAATGCATGTTTCTTGCGATCATGTTCATTTATATTTTCTCCGACTCCACGGTCAACTCCTTTAGCAACGACCAGGAATGGAGACCTCACGTACACCTCAGTGTAAAGAATTTCGTCTCAATCTCCCTCCTGGTCCATCACATTCCACAGACCGTGGAGCAGACAAAATCTACTCTGCCTTGCTTGCACCCGTTTTATTGTGTTACTCGTCTGTTATGCCTTGTGTTAATAATTCCTCCACAAATAAGGAAAAACATTCACACGTTCTGTCACTCACAGGAAAGTTAGAAAGAATTTTTACTACAATAACAAACAGATCTAGCGCAGATAGAAACAATACGAAAAACCACACGAACAGAATACTAGTAACGTAGACGTTAGGCTAAACAAAAACTCTTGCTTTGACCGTTCAAACGTTGAATTTACTTAATTTCTTCAAGTCATGAAATCAATTTCTTTGTGATATAAAAATAATACAATACAGCCAATATAACAATTATTTTTACACTACACCACAATTTTAATTATTTCCAGGCAGCGAGAAAAAAATATATGTTCTGAACTTCTGGAGAATTTCACCTTTCAGAATTATTTCTTTCAATTTACGTTGAGGGTTTTCTCAATAATAAGAGAAAATAAAATCTAATTTATAATTTACTAACATTTTATAACTAACTTCTTCAACAAAATAACTGAACAATTCTAACTGTCGAATACTATTTACAAAATTTAGAATTCTGTAAGGTAAAATAATTTTATAAAATTTACTTTGGTTTTTATATTCTTATCAATTTCGATCTAACATTTTACTGACACTTTCACTTTTCTTTTTAACGTGAGCAAGGCCGGGCTATTATCTTAGGTAAATTCTGCTTTGGTTAGAATCTAAAGTTACAAACAATAATAAAAAGACTTCTATAGTTTTTAAAAGGAGATAAGCTCACGGGTGCTAGCGATTATCAAAACGATTTGAGACACACCAGTTCTGCACAGAAACGGTCCTTTTATTACGGCATCTAAGCAAAACATAGCCGTTGGCCAATGAAATCTCTGCCAGCGGACCGTGTTTTGAACAAGGAGACCCGGATGTCGGTGTCCTTTGCACAAGCTGACGGTGCAAAGCCAAAAGAAGCTCCGCGAACTATCTAAGATTTCTAATTCTTCAAAGGTTGACAGTGATTAATTCCCGGTGCAAAACATGAGCCAGTTTCGTCGGACTTCTAGCATCAACGGAGCACAGGACTTATTATTAAATTACGAAGGAAAATTGGCTTGCTAAATCGGACACTAGCTGGGCACATTTGACCCAGTTGGGGACCATTCTCTATACACAGGTAAGTGTCGACACAAGTTCAATTGTCACTCAAATACACTTCATAACTATACATTTTATGATGAGACCTGCTGGCAAACTTCAGCTAACAAGTAACAAACTTTCAAGAAAAGATTCTGAGTTCCTAATTTTCCCTCAGACTAAATTAAAAACGGTGCAAAGGCAACAGTAGGAAAACAAATCTCGCAGGTTATCACGCTAAACTTCGAGACTTTTGACACACAAAACATCAAATTCTTTTTATAAATAAAATAACATTTTCGCACAATTACACTCTAACGTTTCACTGCACAAGAAAAATTACATTCTTTTACTACATTTGATATAGCGGATTCTCTAGATTCAATCTAAAAGTACATCAACAACAGCTAGATCCAAACAGTCACAGTCTTCTTCATATTATGACTATTCGACCGGTCAAAGCTTCACATGAATAAAACATAAATTCTCAGTATGCAATTTTTCCAGTCACCAAATATTCACTCAAAGCTACACAAATGAATACACAAATTGCAGTAATATTTTCCATCATTGTTATTCTTCAAATCTAAACTGCTGTTCGATAGAGTAGTTTTTGGTTCTAAATATACCGTATGATAGGCCTACTCCTACATCACACAGAAATAAAGAAAGTTATTTTGTAGCAGAATTACGGCAGTTCCACTTCATCGTTTGCTCGAATAGTATCCACTGTAACATTTCTGCATGTTTATAAAAAAAATAAAGTCAAAATAAAGTCAGAATGAAGAAATTTTCCTCACCTTAGGCTTGGAGTTCATTTCCAAAGTGGGTTGCTAAATCTTAGCAGACACAGCAAGGGAGAAAACAAGGATAACTTCTGCTACGAATTTGTATTTTAAAAGAAAACTATTTTTCTGCACATTCTTCAATAAAAAGTTTCAAGGAGTATGATAATAGATAGTTTTAGAAAAATTAATAATAAAAGTTCATGTAAAAATAAGCTCTGGCCAGTCCAGGGCTTACACGCTCCCCTGCCAAATAAAGATAATGCTCCTGCATTATGAATGTCTCCTGCTTTTAATTGGCTGTAGTTGGTTTCACTTCTTTCTATTTTTTTTTCAGTTTACGGTACAACAATGTCAACATCTTCAAAAGCTTTCACCAGTTCCCATCTGGCTCCTGTGAGAGCTGGCAGTTGAGCAGCGAATGACCGTATGGTGAGCAGCGTTGACGTGTCAGTAGGTAGACCAGCGGCCACAATACGGACATGCCGGGAAAGAATGTCACGAAGACTTTGCACCGGATACTTGTGTTTTGGAAATTCCATGCCGGGCAGCATTAGCATAGCGAACTCATCAAAAAGTTCCCTTTGGCCCAGCTCCACAGGAAAACTCGCTCGTCTACCAAGTACCAAGGCAGCTTCCATGAAGAGAATATACCTGCCTTCCTTGTCCATCTTGTTCCATCCCATAGGTGGCCATCGGATCCCTGTAGGAAGAGTAACTTCATGTTCTCTTGACCACTTCCTGGGTGCAGCCAAAATCAACGAAGGGAACCCTGCCATCAACAGTTTCCTTGCTCGTTGACTGTCTTCGGATAATGGGTTAGAGGGGAAAAGATGACAAAAATTAATGGTGGGAGGAACATGAGCGGCCAGATCTTCAGAGCTAGATATAGGGCTCATGTTAAGAGTGATAGGTGTGCGGAAAACAGGCTGAAGTTCTGGGGTGCAGGGGACCGGCAAAGGTTCCGGGGTAAGGGGGTCAAACACAGATTCCGAGGTATGGAGTACAGGTGAAGGCACAGTTGCAGAGGGGGCTGGCGAAGACACCGTCACACAGGGAACCAGCTGAGACATCGTGGCAGAGCGGACAGTCCCAGGCTCCGGCTCTGGGGTCCGCTAAACACACACAGGTTCTGGCACCTCCTGGTTGGTAGAATCCTCTCGGTCATCCATCCTAAGTTGCAGTCCCGCCTGCAAACTTGTTTTTTCCAACTTAGTTCCAGTCATTCGCCCAAAAAGGCAATCACCGAAGTCGAACGAAGCTCTCCGATGTGTTACGAAATGATGCTTGCATGGCTACGACTAGCTGACATTACAAATGATCGCTGTTGCTTCTAATTCTGTTCGATTTACACAGATTTAGCACTTCGCAACGGTATACTTTGTTAATATGAGCATAATATGAGCACAATTATTATCGACCATATTTAATAGTTGCGTTCCTTGATTTGCATTTTGTTAGTTCTCAGCAGTAAAGGCTAATAATAGCATTGCCCATTTCCTGCCTAGAACCAAGTAGACACTGCTATACAGTATACATAGGCTTAATCTACATTATCATATTATAAGTCAGTCTCCGCGCAGCGAAGAAGCTCACTAGCTGAATATAATTATTAGACTTGTATTGTTTGTTTTATACGTAAATAAATGTATAAAGTATATCTATTCTAATTAATAATATTTAGGCCTATACTTTATAATATTCGAATCTTGAAATTTCCTGAGAAGGACGAGTGGGCTAAGCGAATTTTTTTTAATAACTCGAGATCAGAGTTAAATTAATAGTTAGTTATTCATTGCTTACAGGGTCCAGCGGACTGCAAAGAGCCGAATCAGAACCACAAAATCAAGACAACTCGAGATCAGAGTTAAATTAAAAGCTTAATAGTTATTCATTGCTTACAGAGTCCAGCGGACTGCAAAGAGCCGAATCAGGACCACAAAATCGAGACCACAACTTCGCAAGTAGTAGTAGTAGTAGTAGTAGTAGTAGTAGTAGTAGTAGTAGTAGCATAGTTATTTAGTTAAATCTTTAATTTATTTATTTGTTTTGTTTGTGTGTTATTATTATTATTATTATTATTATTATTATTATTATTATTATTATTATTATTATTATTATTATTATTATTAATATTATTATTATTTGTTTATTATTATTATTATTATTATTATTATTATTATTATTATTATTATTATTATCATTATTATTATTATTATTATTATTATTATTATTATTCCTACTTTTAAAAAAAATAGTGTGCTGCTGTGCATGCTCAATGGTGTAAATATGGTCAGTGACGTTTTGTTTGTTTTTGCTGAAGTTGGGTGTAACCCGAAATATTCAGATAGTGTTACTGGTTATTTTTTCTTATAGATTTACCAAAGTTTTCAGATGATTTATAGAAATTTCCACCCGCCACGCAACATGTTTTTAATACGTGTTTCTCATTAAAATACATATCATTGAGATACATATAACAAATGTACTGTATCAGTTAAAAAGAATAATATTAGTTAAATAAATAATTGCTTTGGTGCTTGCAATAAAAATGTCACTGTTTTTTGAGACCATTATAAACTTCTTTGCCTTGTTGTGCTGAAGTGACATCAACGTATCCATAGCGCTTTGAAGTTTTGTCAAGGTTTTATTGTTGATAATAATAATACTAACTGCTTCGAAATGCAAATCTCGACTTGAGCTTGAAGCTGTGCAGATCGAAATAGTATTAGATCAAGCAGCGGCTATTTTTATGCACGGATGTTTCACCACAGGCTCTGAAGTCTTTTCTTTTGTCTTTGTAAACTCCTAAATACGTACGTAGTATAGTATGTAATTGAGGCCTACGAAAGACGAGAATTCCCAGCCTGTGGTTTCACGTAGTCCTGCCAGCATTCGTTCGTAAAACATCGGATAGCTCCGCTCGACTCGGAGAGCTTCGTTCGACTTCGGTAATTGCCTTTTTCGGGAAAGTGACTGGAACTAGGTTGGAAAAAACAAGTTCGCGTCCCGCCTGTCTCATGGCCTCAGCTAAACTATCCTTCGATAAATTAAGACAGCTGTCAAGGTCCACACGGATACTCTGCACCAAACTCCACGGAAAGTTTACTTTTGCTTTCCAAACTAATGCAGCAGGGTGGTCAGGCTCCACAGGGCAAAGTACAGGTAGGCTGGTGGTCATTTTGCACAATGGAGGAAGTTGTCCCAACAGTTCTTCCAGCCTATCCGGAAGAAAAACGATCACAGCCACTTGTCTTCCTGCATACAAAGTTGCCTCCAAGGGATCAGTACTCAGCCCATGCAGCAACAGGGGCATAGAGGAAGGGGCTTTTGAGGTGGGGTGATGGCTCAACAAATGACGTCTCAAGGAACGCCTTGAAAGGTAAATTTTCGTGCAGCAAGGACACTTTACATCCATCTGTAACAATAGGAATCATCTACATAACTTTCTGTAACTTCACTTCACTGTACTGTGTTAAGTTTGATCGCATGGAATAAAATAATAAATTATAATGCTTTCTCTATTGCTGATCACAGCACCAATGACACCATCTGAGAGAAAGTGACTGACAGTTATTTCCACAGTAAACTGTATTGTTAATGTTCACTATCTGGAAACAAGTGACAGTACAAAACGTAGGTTAGTGACTAAGTCGTCCAAAACTCGTGGAGACGTACGCGCCACTGATCCATGCCACACCCTCTTTGTCAGTTAAGCCATCTCCAATGACCAACTAACCAGCACGCCAATGTTAGCACGGTAATTGGCATAGTTACTAAATTTGCAAAATCTAATTTCCTGTGCACCGTCCATTAGTCCGCAAATTGAGCAAGTTGCCAAAGTTTTTGAGAGACTTAACTGCTCCCTAAATAATAAGCAGGCAGCCGCAATTGTGCAAGAAAGTAACAGTTTAACTTCACTCTGAAGTTCACTCACACAGTTCATCTGCCAGCAGATGACAACAAAAAAAGCAACTAAACAATTACTCCATGGTCTCAAAATAACACTTCCCTAATGTCACACTGAATGTTCTATTTTTGTTACTGAATGTGTTTATTTTAGGATTTATTTATTTATTTTTTCATAGTATAGGATAGGATTTAAATAACCTGGAGATATTAGTTTGTCACTTTTCACTGCATTAGTGTATCACTTTTCACTTCGAATATTTACAGTTTGTCACTCACAGTCACACTATATCACAATTCACATTTAACAGTTAGTCACACTGTATCACTTCAGACAATTTTGACAATTTGTCACACTCCAGAATTTACACAGAGCTAATTTTTGCAGATCCACCTTGGTATTCTTGTTCCTTTGTAGATTATTATTCTGTCAATATGATGAGCTTTGGGTGATGATTTTGCACTTTTCTTCAACATGTAAGTCAAGTCATCTATTTTCTTTGTCACAAGGTATGGACCTCTCCAATGGCTGACAAGTTTTTGGCATACTCCAACTGTACGCCTTGGGTCGAATAACCATACAAGTTGACCAGGGGAGAACTGTCGTTTCCGAGCGTGAAGATCATAGTTCCTTTTCTGGTAAGCAGCATTTTTCCTGATATTCTTCCTAGCTACTTCATGAGCTTCAACAAGTGAATTCTGTAAATCTTGGACATACTCTGTGACTGGTCGCTCAGCTTTTATCTCTTTGGGACGGCCAACCACAGCTTGAATAGGTAAAACAATTTCTCTGCCCAAAACCATTTTGTTTGGCGTTTGCTGAGTGGTACTGTGCTCTGACGACCGGTATGCCATCATAACTTGAGGAAGAAAAATGTCCCAAACTTTTTGTTTGTTTTCACAGTACATGGTTAACATGTTGGTTAATGTTCTCATGAAACGTTCAACACCACCGTTTGCCTGGGGATGATAACTAGTGGTGCGAGTTTTGTCAATATGCAGAAAGTCACATACTTCCTTGAAAAGACCACTTTCAAAATTTTTACATTGATCAGTAATTATCTGCAGTGTAGTACCAAAACGGCATATGAATTCATTGACAAAAGTTTTGTGCGATTGTTCTTGCTTCTTGATTTGGCATAGAGAATGCTTCAGTCCATTTAGTAAACAAATCAGTGACAACCAGAATGTATTTGTTGCCTTTATGTGTCACAGGCAGGGGACCAAGAATATCTAGCGCAACTCTTTCCATAGGTCCACCAACTATATAGTGTCCAAGTGGCGCATGTTTTGTACTTTTTGGGGTTTTCTTGGCAGCACAACGATCACACTGTTGAACGTAAATAGTTACACTGTCTTGCATTTTAGGCCAATAAAATGACCTTTTTATTTGTTTCAGCGTCTTCTCTGCACACAAGTGACCGGCAGTTGGAATGTCGTGAGAATGCGCCAGGACTTGCCTTTGCAGTGATCCAGGGACTATTATTTGTAGTGAATTATCTTCGGCACCACGCCTATACAGGACTCCATTGTACAAAACTAGACGGTTCCATTCAGCCCACAACGCTTTGACTTCTGCAGAATAGGCTGAAATCTCATTCCAAGCTGGACGCAAAGAAGAATGTTCCATTGAACGCAGAATTGGGCTGATAATTTCATCTTCTAGCTGCCTTTTGCGTACTTTTTCAGTGTCCCAACCCTCAAGAAGTACTGGTGTAGAAATTGTGTATTGTTTGCCATCTTTGTTAGCACTGTCACAGGTAGAACTATCACAGGTAAAGGGAGGTAATTCGGTCTGAGAACTAGGCCTTGGCATCGTATCTGTGGATTGGCCTGGTAGTGTCTGTTTATTTGTAGAGTCAGCCGTTTGCTTTGTTGCACAACACTCCACAATATCAGCAGCAGTCTTTGAGGTTTGCTTAGTTGTTAGCTTTTGTTGTTGAGACGATCCCATCACCATTGCTAATAATTGCACAACAGGAAGCACATTTGACACATTTTCTGTCTCTTGTTGCAATTCCAAGTCTAGTTCTTTACATTGGGCTCTCATGCATGCTGGGCATGGACGTCTTGATAACGCATCAGCATTTCTGTGCTGTGTACCTGGACGATGAGTAACTTTCAGGTTGTAAGTACAGATTTCTTGAAGCCAGCGCATTACTTGGCCAGACGGATTTTTCAGAGTCTTTAGCCAACTAACAGCTGAGTTATCAGTGCGCAAAATAATTTTTTGACCATAAAGATAATTATGAAATTTCTTCAGTGCCTTGATTACAGCTAACAGCTCTTTCCTTGAAACACAATAATTAGTTTCAGCTGAAGTCAAGGTTGAACTGTAATAAGCAATGACTTTTTCTCTACCATCGTCAATTTGAGACAGCACTGCTCCTACAGACTGGTCACTGGCATCAGTGTCTAAAATGAATTGTTTTCCTAACTGAGGATAGCTCAAGATAGGAGTACTTGATAGTTTGTCTTTCAGTGTTTGAAAAGCATAAGCACAGTCTTCTGTCCACTGAAATTGAACTCCCTACTCACACAGCTTGTGTAGAGGTTTAGCTATTGCAGCAAAATTTTCCACAAACTTCCTATAGTAGGAGCAAAGTCCAAGGAAACTTCGAACTTGTTTCACAGTTTTGGGCTGCGGCCATTCTTTAATAGCCTTGGTTTTCTCTGGGTCTGTTTGAATTCCTTGTTCATTGACAACCCTTCCCAGAAACTTGATTTCTGATTGAAAGAGTAAGCACTTTGAAGGTTTTAATTTTACATTTGCTTCTTCAAGTCTTTGCCACACATGTTCCAATCTTGTAAGTCCTATTTCAAAGGTAGGGGCTGGCACGATTGTATCATCCATAAACAAAACACACTCACTCCACTGCAATCCATGCAAAACATTTTCCATCATGCGTTGAAAAGCAGCTGGAGCATTTGTAAGTCCCAAACTCAAGACGGTGAATTGGTACAATCCCATACCAGTAATAAATGCAGTTTTCTGCCTGTCTTCTTCCCTGTCAAGGGGAATTTGCCAGAAGCCACTCTGTAAGTCCATAGTACTGAACCATTTGGAATCTGACAAAGAGTCCAAGCATTCCTCAATGAGCGGTAAGGGATAAGCATCACGAATAGTGACTTCATTTAGTTTTCTGTAGTCTACACAGAAACGTATGGAACCATCTTTCTTGTACACAAGACATGTAGGACTAGCCCAAGCACTGGTAGAAGGCTCAATAATATTTCTTTCTAGCATGCAATGAATTTCTTCCCGTTCTGCTTCTCTCTTTCCAAGTGGTAGCCTTCTGGCTCTTTGTCGAATAGGAACAGCTTGACCAGTGTTTATCTGGAATCTTGCCTTGTTTGTCTTGCCCACATCATTAGCAGATTTAAAAAAAATGTGCTGGTACTTTATCATTAGTTCTTTCAAAACTTGAGACTGTTGTTCACTGAGATTTACTGTACTTCTTTCAAATAGATCTTTCAAATATTCAGGAAGGTGGTTATTTTCAGAATTTGCATTTCTGACGGCAGTAAAATTAATTTTGACCTTAGATTGTCTCCCTTGGTACGCTGATTGTGCAGTTCCTAGGTAGGTATTAGGGTATAGTTTGGTGTCTTTTTCTGCTAAGTTGATCGCAATGGCAGTTGTGTTCATTTTGTCAGCAGTTATCATTGGTGTCATGCACAGTTGCTTTGTTTGTACTACTACATCTGATGGTTCCAGTAGCATGTCCTGATTAACATACTGTTGGCCACTAACTGTGACTGAAACGTTCATGATTGATCTGGCAGGAATGACAAGTGGTTGAGAACACGTGACATGGCAGACCATTTCTGATTTGCCACCAACAAAGAGTGGAATGTATCCAGTTTTTGTTATCAACTGCATTTTCTCAATGTTCATAGATTTCACAAATTGAAAAGTAAAATCTTGTCCCAAAATTGCATCAATATTCATGTCACATATGATAGTTGGTACCACAAATTTCTGATTACCCAAATCAAGTTCCAGGTTTGCTACACCTAGGATATTCACTTTACATCCATTGATTCCTTCTAGCCTAGTGTCGGTGTTAAGCAAAATAGGCCTTTGTTCTTCTGGTATCAGGTGAAAAACATGACTTCCAAGTAAGGTAGCAGCAGAACCAGTGTCAATTAGAAAATCAACTGTAATGCCATACAGGTTTGCTTCAGTAAACATTCCGGTGTTATTATTTACTTGGCTCTCCATATGTGGATTAGTTGTTCTGACATTGTCATTGACTGGATGGTTTGATTTCTTCACAGAGTCATTTGAAACGTAAACTGGCACTTGCAAAGTAATTTGAGATGTATTATCTGCTGTATCTTCTTCTGGTTCAAGTTGAGCTTGTGGTGTGTTCATAATAATGTCACTGCTAGCATTACATGGTTTTTCTTCATTGGGCCTTGTACAGACTACCTCCTCTTGGCCCTCAGAAGAGGCGATGCCTAGTTTCCCAGGCCTTGAGCCTGCAACTCTTTGCATTTGTGATAAATTGGGCAATTCCTCATTCTGTGTTTCTTATCCTTGCAAATATAGCAGCCAGTGTACTCTTTGTTGATCTTTTGATTCACACCGTGGTTGGTTTGCCCATTCACCATGGTTGGAGCATAAGCAGTGGCAGAGGCCAGTTGATTTCGTGAAGCGGCCATAGATGAGGAAGCAACAGCATTTACTTGATTTGCTGTCTGGCGTTCTAGCTGATTTATGCGCTCCGTGAGGCTGTCAAAATTCAGTTGTTTATTTTCTTGGCTGATGGCTGCATGAACACCACGCACCGATTTCTTGGTTGATTGTTGGAAAGTTTCATATGTTTCTACAATTTCCACAGCAGCTTGAAGATGAGTACATCTCTTGTCAATGCATTTCCATCTGGTCTCATTATCAAGGCTCTTGTACATCTGCTGCAAAGCAATGACATGTAGATTAACGTCGGTCATGTCATAAGGGTAAGCTCTCCTAGCTAGGAGCAGAAGATCATCAGCCAGCTTAGCAACGGATTCACCTGGCTGCCTGATTCTGGCCTCAAGCTGAGCAATCCAGAACTGCTGATTCTTAGATTGGCAGCCAAAACGACGTCTCATGCAGACAAGAACATCAGGATAACGCCCTTTGAGTCTAGGGTTGAGACTTTGGAAGAAGGTGCGAGCAGCGCCCCGTAGCATGACTGCTAGCATAATAGCTTTTTCTGGTTCACTCCATCGGCCAAGCAAGGAACAACATTCAAAGTGTTCTTCCCATTCTTCCCAGTTCTGAGTGCCATCGTAGGGGTCAGGTCTAACCTTGATGGACGATTTACCTCTTGGCAGCTCAGGAAAATAGGTGACCGGTTGCGTTGGGCCATGTAAAGCAAAGTTGTTGTTGTTAAATTCATAGTCTGGAGCTTCTCCCCATATTCCATTTCCTCTAGGCAGGTTGAGTTCGTCTTGATTCTTGGGTTGTTGTAGATTCTCCCTTGGTGTTGTCAGTAATTCTCGTTGCCTTTGTCGAAGTTCCATTAATTCTCCTTCCACTTCTTCAATCAATAGCTGATTTCTTTGGCGTTCCATTTCAGCCATTTCTCTTTCTTCTTGCGCTTGACGGTCAGCCATTATGACTTGCAATGACTTGCTTACTTCCCCAGTGTTGTGCACTTTAAATAAACAACACGTGTCTCTCGTTTTGCTCCTATACTACCTAAATTTTAATTTCCTATTTAATTCTATGCTCAACAGCAATGCACATAATTTATTTTTGTTTTATTTATTTGTGTTTATTATTATTTGTATGTATTTATTTTATTTATTTACTTATTTATTATGACTACATATTTTTAACCTTGTACATTACTAGTATATCCTTAGGTAAATCTGTTTCAAATTAATGTAGAATAAATAGTCTTGTTTTATGAAATGTGATTATTAATAAAAACATTTAAACTGTCTATTTTATCATCTGCTTTATTCTCTTACATAAAATTTAGTGTCTTCCTCTCTTGCATTCCAACATCACTAACAAGACACAACAACCATGGCTAAAAAGTGAATTTTCATAACACAATCCCACACACGGAACTAATACTCATAAAGAAATTACGAAATTCTTCAATTTAAACTAGCACGGCTGAGGCAGCAATTAGCCTCATTTAATCAAATATCCGACCTTCTGACACCACTTACTTGTAAGGAAGTGGAGTCATTCTTCAAATAATCCTTCAATTAAAATAACATGGGCTGAGGCAGAATTTAGCCTCAATTAATCAAATCCCACTTCTTGACACCACTTACTTGTAGGAAGTGGTGTCATTCTTCAACTAATTTTAATTAGCCTCAATTAATCGAATCCCACTTCTGGACACCACTTACTTGTAAGCCACGCACACGCCCGCGAGGTCAACTCCCTCCACCCACCCCAAAAAGGGGGTAGAGAAACTCTTTCCTCCCCTCAAAAGAGAGAGAGGCCGAGAGCAAAGCCCCTGCTTCCTCAGATCTTGTCAGGACAGCTGAGCAACCAAAGGGGGGGGGGGGACCAACGATCGCTCTCGCCCTCTCCCCAAATCCCCTTCCCGGAGGAGGAGAAGGAGGAAGAAAAACCCACAGCGCCGTGCGCGGCCGACAAGCTAATATAAAAATAAAATCAAATAAAATAAAAATCTCTTCTCTCTTGTCTTGTCTATGTGTGCTGAATGCATGTTTCTTGCGATCATGTTCATTTATATTTTCTCCGACTCCACGGTCAACTCCTTTAGCAACGACCAGGAATGGAGACCTCACGTACACCTCAGTGTAAAGAATTTCTTCTCAATCTCCCTCCTGGTCCATCACATTCCACAGACCGTGGAGCAGACAAAATCTACTCTGCCTTGCTTGCACCCGTTTTATTGTGTTACTCGTCTGTTATGCCTTGTGTTAATAATTCCTCCACAAATAAGGAAAAACATTCACACGTTCTGTCACTCACAGGAAAGTTAGAAAGAATTTTTACTACAATAACAAACAGATCTAGCGCTGATAGAAACGATACGAAAAACCACACGAACAGAATACTAGTAACGTAGACGTTAGGCTAAACAAAAAACTCTTGCTTTGACCGTTCAAACGATGAATTTACTTATTTTCTTCAACTCATGAAATCAATTTCTTTGTGATATAAAAATAATACAATATAGCCAATATAACAATTATTTTTACACTACACCACAATTTTAATTATTTCCAGGCAGCGAGAAAAAAATATATGTTCTGAACTTCTGGAGAATTTCACCTTTCAGAATTATTTCTTTCAATTTACGTTGAGGGTTTTCTCAATAATAAGAGAAAATAAAATCTAATTTATAATTTACTAACATTTTATAACTAACTTCTTCAACAAAATAACTGAACAATTCTAACTGTCGAATACTATTTACAAAATTTAGAATTCTGTAAGGTAAAATAATTTTATAAAATTTACTTTGGTTTTTATATTCTTATCAATTTCGATCTAACATTTTACTGACACTTTCACTTTTCTTTTTAACGTGAGCAAGGCCGGGCTATTATCTTAGGTAAATTCTGCTTTGGTTAGGATCTAAAGTTACAAATAATAATAAAAAGACTTCTATAGTTTTTAAAAGGAGATAAGCTCACGGGTGCTAGCGGTTATCAAAACGATTTGAGACACGCCATTTCTGCACAGAAACGGTCCTTTTATTACGGCATCTAAGCAAAACATAGCCGTTGGCCAATGAAATCTCTGCCAGCGGACCGTGTTTTGAACAAGGAGACCAGGATGTCGGTGTCCTCTGCACAAGCTGACGGTGCAAAGCCAAAAGAAGCGCCGCGAACTATCTAAGATTTCTAATTCTTCAAAGGTTGACAGTGATTAATTCCCGTGCAAAACATGAGCCAGTTTCATCGGACTTCTAGCATCAACAGAGCACAGGACTTATTATTAAATTACGAAGGAAAATTGGCTTGCTAAATCGGACACTAGCTGGGCACATTTGACCCAGTTGGGGACCATTCTCTATACACAGGTAAGTGTCGACACAAGTTCAATTGTCACTCAAATACACTTCATAACTATACATTTTATGATGAGACCTGCTGGCAAACTTCAGCTAACAAGTAACAAACTGTCAAGAAAAGATTCTGAGTTCCCAATTTTCCCTCAGACTAAATTAAAAACGGTGCAAAGGCAACAGTAGGAAAACAAATCTCGCAGGTTATCACGCTAAACTTCGAGACTTTTGACACACAAAACATCAAATTCTTTTTATAAATAAAATAACATTTTCGCACAATTACACTCTAACGTTTCACTGCACAAGAAAAATTACGTTCTTTTACTACATTTGATATAGCGGATTCTCTAGATTCAATCTAAAAGAACATCAACAACAGCTAGATCCAAACAGTCACAGTCTTCTTCATATTATGACTATTCGACCGGTCAAAGCTTCACATGAATAAAACATAAATTCTCAGTATGCAATTTTTCCAGTCACCAAATATTCACTCAAAGCTACACAAATGAATACACAAATTGCAGTAGAATTTTCCATCATTGTTATTCTTCAAATCTAAACTGCTGTTCAATAGATTAGTTCTTGGTTCTAAATGTACCGTATAATAGGCCTACTCCTACGTCACACAGAAATAAAGAAAGTTATTTTGTAGCAGAATTACGGCAGTTCCACTTCATCGTTTGCTCGAATAGTATCCACTGTAACATTTCTGCATGTTTATAAAAAAAATAAAGTCAAAATAAAGTCAGAATGAAGAAATTTTCCTCACCTTAGGCTTGGAGTTCATTTCCAAAGTGGGTTGCTAAATCTTAGCAGACACAGCAAGGGAGAAAACAAGGATAACTTCTGCTACGAATTTGTATTTTAAAAGAAAACTATTTTTCTGCACATTCTTCAATAAAAAGTTTCAAGGAGTATGATAATAGATAGTTTTAGAAAAATTAATAATATAAGTTCATGTAAAAATAAGCTCTGGCCAGTCCAGGGCTTACAATATTAAGATAACTTGAAATATTACTTATTTCCATTTGATATAATTTACTGATGTGTTTAATTTCATAGAGAGACGTCTTTTTCTTCAAGGATACGTTCATCCAGATAGCAATATTGTCTGTATATTGAACAAGAGAAACTCTTTTACTTACAACCTTAGGTAAATCATAAATTAAAATATTAAAAAGAATCGGAGATACTATAGAACCTTGTGGAATTCCCATATCTGTTGTGCGATGTGAAGAATACGAATTACCAACTTTCACGCTTATTTTTCGCCCTGTAAGAAACGTTCTAATATTATTGTAAATACGGCCAGACAACCCAATTTGTTTCAACTTATTTAACAATCTTGCATGCCATACTCTATCATAAGCTTTGCATACATCAAAAAACGTGGCTAATGTACATTTTCTCCTTGCAAATTGTCTTTTAACCTGGATAGTTAATTTTACTAGATGGTCTACTGTAGATCGGCCTTTCTGAAAACCTGCCTGATTTATAGGAATTATTTGCTGTTTAGTACAATAGTATGTTAGTCTCTCTTAGTAATCACAAGAAAATACTGAACACTCCCTTTTTGTAGTAGTCACGTGGTAGTGACTACTACGTCACTCTTTGTGCATACGTCGCACAAGACGAACGGATTCCAGATGGACTCCGAAGCCACACATTGCTTTTTAGATGCTGAGGAGGTACACCTGAACAAGGCTACTCCAATTGGAGAAAATTTTGCAAAGGATACATGAGAAACTGTCGACATTGACAGAAAAAGTGAATTGTCTAGAAGAAAGACTTCAACAAGAATCAGGCCAGCGAGCGCCCGTTGATCAACCCCCAACCTCTTTTTTGGATGACCTTGGGGTGGAGTATGAGCGTATCAGACGATCTCTTCAGGCTATTAGCCTGCCTCCAGAATTGAAACTAGTAAAAAACAGACAAGGAATTAAGAAAGCAGACCTGCCTGTGTGCAACATTTTATCTAAGGTTGCGCGTTTCTCAGAAACAAGCCTTAAAGTATTGAAAACCGAACGACCCTCTATGTTCGAGGACGAAGTAACGAGGGCTACCGTACTGATGTATTTGCACAGCAATCCAACAGAGGATTTCCAAGCAGTCGAGGTGGAACCGCGAATCGTCACCATCGCGGTGACCAGCCAGAGATCGGTCAGAGTTAGAGGTTGGATTCCAAGAATATGACGTAAATTTTGAAAAGGGCGTAGGACTATCGATTACGTCACCACTTCTTCTTTTTGACTTTGTCATCACAGCATCCAACTTTCAGTGTGCCTGAACAAAACAGTATGCAACATTTTTTGTCCGAATGGAAAAGAATCGGTGCTAGTAACTGCATAATTAATTGGATAGAAAACGGTGTTCCAATACCCTTGGTTGCACGTCCGGACAGTTTTGAGTTACCCAACCACCCTCTTGACTTTTCTAAATCATTATTTGTCAGAAACGAGCTATCTCGTTTGGTTAGTAATGGATACATAAAGGAGTGTATCAAAAAGCCGGAGTTTCTTTCACCCCTAGGGTGTGTGCCAAAGAAAGGCGGTGGATTTCGGCTTATTACTGATTTTAGACAGATAAATTCTTTTTGTCAAAGTTCAAAGTTCAAGCAGGAAGATATTCGGAACGTAGCGCAAGTGATTGAGGCGCATGACTTTTTAACTACTGTCGACTTAAAAGATGGGTTTTATCACATCCTTGTCAGAGAAGAAGATCAAGAGCTGCTGAGTTTTCAGTTTGATGGACATTACTATTCGTATGCTGTGTTGCCGTTTGGCTTTTGTCTCAGTCCATATTTCTTTGCCAAAGTGCTGAGACCTGTTGTGACTTATCTGAGAAGCTTGGGAGTGCGTTTATCGCTATACGTGGATGATTTTTTAGTTTGTGCACATGTGAGTCTTATTACTGACCATAGTGACTTATTGTTGAACACACTTGAAGATTTGGGTATAAAAGTTAATTTTGAAAAGTCGGTTGTAGTTCCTACACAAAAGATTAAATATTTGGGATATGAAATTGACACAACGGGGTTATTCCCTGTTATTAAAGCGCAGAAAGATCGCATCGTACGAATAAAAAGACAAATCAAGCAAGTGTTGACAAAAGGGAAAGCAACAGCCCGAGTTTTGGCTAAAACTACAGGATTATGTATATCTGCAGGGGCGGATTATGGCGTTGATAAGGGGGGATTTCCAGGTCACTTTAAATAACTAAAGGAGATTAGTAATGCACCGTATTGACAGGAGTCAAAGAAAAACTGTTGACCCGTTGACTAGTGAGTACATAAAAATGATTATCCTACCGGTTTCGAGTTAATCAGCAGTCAAGCTGCAAGAGATGAGGTATCTCTGTCGCCATTCGGGTCTTGAATTTCATTGCAAATGCGTCTACTATGGCCCTTGCGTCCACTTCAAATTTCCTGTGGCGTCTCATCAGTGCCAGACCATTCAAGCGCTCTTTTGTCATGGTTGACCTCAGGCTGGTTTTTAGGAGTTTGAGCCCACTGATCGACCTCTCACACTCAGCAGTGGTGACGGGAAGCGTTGCAAGCAGTCGAAGTATGACATGGAGGTTAGGGAAGAAGTTTATGTTGCAGTGCAGTAGAGAGGCAGCAACTGTTGAAGGGCGTGGTTGTGATGTCTGTCCTTTCCACATGACGCACCAGCGGTGGAACTCTGCTGAAACTTCTAGAGGATCAGGCAGGTCAGATGCCCACATGTCTGCCAGACATGTAATGCCCTCAGGAACCTTGCATGCATTCTCAACACCAGCAGCTTGGTCTGCGACGAGCAGTAGTCCATCTTGGACTAACTCAGTATTTTTGAAGCGACTGCTGAATTCGGACAGTAGGTGGTCCAAGAAAGGCGCTGCTATGCTGCGTCTGAAATACTGTTCTGGTGTGTCTGCTGGCTGATTTTGTCTGAGTGTCTGTCCACATGCTGTCCTCGGCATTGTCATATTTTCATGGACACTTTCTGCAAGCTCCACTGCCTGAGTGAACCAAGTTGTAAAGACGTCATCCAGGTTGCCTCGAAGATCAGCAAGAGCTCTGGCTGTCCCTTCAATAACAGCATATGTTTCGACGATGTCCCGTGTTTTCTTCTGCAGGTTCACTGAGAGAGGTTTAAGGTATCTGAGACAGTTTCTTGTGACCACCAAAGACACCATGAAAGCACTGCTTGTGGTTTGCTGCTCTTAGTCCTTGGCACTTAGAGTGTCACTGTCCCAGTCCTCGCTTTTGTTCTCCATGTCTCCCAAGCAACGTATGTGAATGGTTAGTCAGGGTTTCAAACGCATTGTGCGTTTCAATCCATCGGGTCCGACATAAGTCTACAAGTTTTCGCTTGTTAGTGATGTCACAAGCTTCCAAGATTTGCTCCAAGTAGCGCTGCCTTTTGGGAGACAATGAAAAGAAGAGTGAGAGTTCCTTCATTGTCCCGAACATGTTGTGGATGCTCTGCAAACCACATGCTTTTACGATGCACAAATTGAGGCAATGTGCGGCACAATGAAAGTAAATAGCCTTTTCATTCAGCTGAGTGATCCTAGCCTGTACCCCTTTGAATTTGGCAGCTAGGTTTGAACCACCATCATACCCCTGCCCCCTGATGTCTTCAAAGTGCAGACCCCATTCTTCAAGGCAACCAATGATATTTTCTGTGAGTGCTTCACCTATGATTCGTTCACAAGGAACAAAATCTAGAAACTCTTCCCGTATGACCTGGGACGAGTCCACAAAGCGCAAGACAATCGCAAGCTGCTCCCAGTTGGCTGTGTCACATGTTTCATCAGCAAGGAGAGAGAAATGTTTTGCCTTTTTGACTTCTGCCAGCAACTTGTCCATGATGTAGTCACCAATCTACTCTATGATGTTGTTTTGAGTCGTCTTGCTGACGTATGTAGCATGACCTGTGCCTTCTGGTCCTGATTTGGCTCGGAAGAGTCTGCTGGACCTAAAGCAGTAACCATGTAATGTAATGTATGACCTGTGCCAGATTGAGAGGATTCTAAAATGTTGCTGAAGAACTGTATTACCAGATTCGATGCGAAAGCGGATGAGGGCGTTGAAGTTGCTACGATTTTCTTCATCCAGGACAAATTTAGAGAGATTTTACATGGCTCGTTTTACCATTGGCACATTCTTGTTCAAGATTTAGAGAGAGAGAAAAAGTGTTTTTTTTTTGTTTTTTTTTTGTTGTTTTTTTTTACAGCCGAGGGGGGGTTTCCGTGCAACTGGGAAACCCCCCATAATCCGCCCCTGATCTGTTGCCTGGGCAGTGACACCAGGAAAGCTCTTCTTGAGACACTTGTACAGACTGTTGTCATCCAGAAAATCCTGGAATTCTGTGTTACAATTGGATAGCCATTGTATACAAGAACTAAACTGGTGGCTACAAGCTGTTGACAGTTGGAACTACAGAGATGTCAAGCCCCAACTGGTTGATGTTCAAATTGTGACTGATGCTTCGCACTTAGGGTTGGGGGCAAAATTAGGAAACTATGAAGCAAAAGGTGACTGGAACCAAAGAGTGTCATGTCAGTCGTCAAATTACAGGGAGCTGTTGGCTATACTTCTGGCATTAATTGCTTTCAAAGCCAAAGTGAAAAACAAGCATGTTCAAGTTTTGACAGACAATGTGACCGCTTCGGCATATATAAACAACAAGGGCGGCCCCAGCTCTGCACTCTCCGATTTGGCAATAGCAGTTTGGGCCACAGCAGCCGACTACAAGTTCACCATCACGTGCAGACACATAGCTGGAGTCAACAACGCGGAAGCGGACACCAGACAGACACAACTGGATGTTAAATACGGGATTATTCAAAATTCTCGACAGCAAGTGGGGGCCTCACACCATAGACAGGTTTGCCACTTTTCAAAACGCGCAAGTTAATCGGTTCAATTCCAGATTTTTCGAACCTTTGTCGGAAGGGATCGATGCTCTCGCTCAGTGTTGGACGAACGAGAACAATTATATAAACCCTCCGTGGGCTTTGCTGCCACAAATATTGGACAAAGTGGTTCAGGACAGAGCGTTTGCCACAATCATAGCGCCAGTGTGGCCCAGCCAGCCGTGGTTTCACAGAATGCAGATGATTCTAATAGACTCACCCCTATACTTACCTCGAAACAAGAACACATTCTGGTACATGGGTGTGAATCCAGAGCCCAGGCGGAACTGGGGTTGGAAAATTGCAGCTTGGAGGGTTTGTGGAGAGACTGTTTGATAAAGCAAGGTTGGTCAGAGATCGCGGTGACACGGTTTATGCTTGCATTAGCTGATTCTACAAGACATAGCTATAACAAATTGTTAAACCGATGTGCAGCATTTTGTCAAGAACATGAAATAACGTTTCCGCCTGAATCAACAGCACATCTGGCAGATTTCTTGTGTGAACTGAGTGATAAATCAAACAGACCTAGTTCGATACTGAATACTGCGCTAGCAGCTTTGGGACATGTTTTCCAGGCTTTAGATCTAGAGGATATCCCAAAGAATGGGTTCATTATTAAACTGGGTAATGCGTTAATAAAATCAAGCACAACGGCTCCTATGAAAAAATCCTCGATCGTGCCGGTTGAACAGTTTGCTCAGTTATTTCAGTCTGGGGGTAAAAATGACCAACTATCTATCAGACAATTAAGATTGAAGGCTATAACTTTGATGGCATTAGCATTCATGTTGCGACCCTCAGACATTGCGCCAAAGGCGAAAGTGTATGATGAAGAGACTGGTTGCATGACTACAGTATTATTCACCACAGACAGATTGAAGTTTTGTTCTGGTGGACTACAAATAGTATTTTTTGGGGGTAAAAAATGATACAGATCGTAAAGGCTTTGAAGTGTTCTTGCCTAATCACGAGAACTCCGCCCTTGATCCTGTTGATACACTTAGGAGTTACATATTGCGTACAGCAACAATGAGAACAGACAAAGCCGTATTTTTGTCTTTAAGAAAACCCTATACTGCGATTTCGGCATCATCCGTTGATAAAATTCTTGAAGAGGCCATTGCTTTGGCTGGCCTTGAAGGTCAAGGGTTTACTGCCAAATCCTTTAGGCCTACTGGGGCGACAATTGCTAGTATGATCTTTTCCATTAACTTACAAACGTGTGATGTTAAGGAAATGGGTCTATAACTAGATGCTTCTGCTCTAGATTTACCTGATTTTAAAATTGGTATTCCTAGAGAAGACTTCCATATATCTGGCAAAATGCCTCTTATCCAACATTTTTGTATAATATCATGTAGAATATAAGATAAGATAAGATAAGACAACTTTATTTTCTTTTACAAGAAATTACATTGTGGTGTACAATTACAATCAACAAGGAATAAACATCACAATAATAATAACAACAATCATAATGACAATGAGGATAAAAATGCACAGTCACATATGAATAGAATTACACTTATGCATGCTAACATTAAACGACAGCAAATGTGAAAAGAGATTATTCGGGCAAACAAAAAAAAACACACACACATACACACACACACACACACACACACACATGTCATTTATTAAGTAATGAGACAGCCTTTGGAATAAAACTGTTTTTCGTTCTGAGAGTTCTGACCCTTGGTGTTTGGTAGCGCCTTCCAGAAGGCAGGAGCTGGAAGTGGTGCGCAAGCACATGAGTGCTATCCAGGACAAAGCAAATAGCTTTCCGCACAACACGTCTTTCATACAACACCTGCAGACTCTCTTGTTTCGCTCCCACAACCCTCCCACAGACGTTCACTACTCGATCCAGAATACTTTTGTTTTTTACACACAAACTTCCATACCAGCAGATAAAAGAAAAGGTAAGAACGGACTCAATAAAAGAAGAGTAAAAGGTCTGAAGGATGCGGCTACTGACTTGGAGATTTCGAAGTTTTTGAAGGCAGTAAATTCTAGAATTCTAAATTCATCATCTCATGATCCGACTGTTCACAAACTTGGCAGAATTCAAGTAAGTTAGCGGCTTGTGATCAGTCTGTAGCACGAACTTCACTCCTTGAAGGTACAGTTCGAACTTCCGGATACCCCATATGATGGCAAGGCACTCTTTCTCCATGGTCGAGTAATTTTTCTCAGCCCTGGACAGCTTCTTGCTGGCGTAACTGACCGGAAATAGTTTCCCTTCGTGTTCTTGCATCAGTATGGCGCCGATGCCTTCGTCCGCTGCGTCTGTTCTTAAGACGAATTCCTTGGAAGTGTCAGGCAGTCGTAGCACCGGATCCTTCGAAAGGAGGTCGCGCACAGTCTGGTATGCCTTCTCCTGAGACGGTCCCCACTGCACTTGGTTTGGACAGCCTTTCCGCACCAGGTCCGACAAGGGTGCTGTGATGGCGGAGTAGTTTGGTACAAACTCCCTGTAATATCCAGCCAACCCCAGGAAAGATCGCACCTGCTTCTTGGTTTGGGGACGTGGAGCGTTCAGAATCTTGGTGACGTTTTCTAGTAGAAGCCCCTTTTGTCCTTCTTTCAGCGAATGGCCGATAAAGTCTACGTTGTCAGTCCCCAGAATGCACTTACTGGGTCTCACGGTCAGGATAGCTTCTGTTAGACGGTGAAACAGCTCCCTCAAGGTCTGCAGATGCTCTTCCCAGGTGTGGGTGTGGACTAGCAGGTCGTCCCAGTAACAAACGACATTGTCCATCCCTTTGAGCATCTTCTTCATCCCTCTCTTCAGAGTAGCTCCGCTGTTGACCATGCCAAAGGGCATCCTTAGGCACTCGTACGTCCCATCAGGAGTTATGAAAGCTGTTGACGTACGGGGACTTGCCAATAACCCTTGCTGTGGTCAATTTTTGAGAAGATTTTACTCCCCGATAATTGGCGGAAGAGGTCTGCTGCGGTAGGCATCGGCTCAAGGTCGAAGACGGTGATCTTATTAACCTTCCTGTAGTCGATGCATACTCTGTTGCTCCCGTCCTTCTTCTTCACGACCACGACAGGGGACGCGTAGGGGGAACTGGGCTCCCTGATGTAGCCCGTCTTCAGCATCTCATCGATAACTTTCTTCAAGGATTCACGGGCCTTGAAAGGGATCGGGAATGGTTTGGATCGAACAGGGATATTCGAAGTGAGGTGGACTTCATGTTCGACCAAAGTCGTAGAGCCTGGGACATCATTGAAGCTATGGGGAAACTCGCCCATAAGGTCCTTGAGCTCCAACTTTTGACCTTCCGTCAAGCGTGGTCCTGGCTTAACATCATTGATGCCTTCTTTGCTGTGGAAGTCTCCCAGTTCCAACAGTTCCTCGCTGTCAAAGCTGTTGTCGATCTCAGCTGCTGTTGCTGCATGCACAGTCTCTGATGGCCTTTCCACGTACAGCTTAAGGAGGTTGGCGTGGTATATCTTGGAATGCTGGCCGACCTTCACCTTGTTGTCGTTGATTCCCACCACGGTCTACACTGCATACGGGCCTTTCCACTGCATCAGCAACTTATTGTGATCAGTAGGTAGCAGCACCAGCACTTTGTTGCCAGGTTTAAACTTCCTGTTCACAGCCCTACGATCATAGTAGTGCTTTCCACAGTCCTGGGACTTCTTCAGGTTTTCTCTGGCTATCTCGAGAGTCTGCTCCAGCTTCTCCCGTAGCTCAAACACGTACTGGTAGCTGTTTTGTTTGTTTGATTTTAATGTCTTTTTCACCGAAATGATAAGACAAAAAAAAAAAAGGTAATGAATTGTAGTTCAACATCAAGTTATCATAGGTACTGACCAATTGGAGAACCAATAAACGATTTCGCTAGACTAATGCAAACATCAAAACTAATATTGTCCAAAGCTGACATATTGTTAGGTAGACTATCACGCAATTGATTGCATTAAAATAAAACATGTTTCAAAGAAAACATTTCATTACATACACATTTGATATTTTTACAATATTTAGTTCTTATAGAATTTAGATATATTCTGTAAGCCATCGTCACTATAGACCTGGGGATTCCATTATGTTGCTCAAATAGGAGATTAAAATGACATTTCTTTTTAACTTCCTTTTCAGTTATAGCTTGCATCTCTTTAACTGACAATGATATATTTAACTTTACTACATTATTGTTTTCAGCACCATGTTTTGCAGCTCGATCAGCCCAGTCATTAAAGAGAAAACCACAATGAGAAGGAACCCAACAAAAGTTAACATGTGTACCATTAATTATAATACTATGAATCAAGTACTTAATTTCAAAAATTATTTATTTTCTGTCTGTGCTGTTATTAGAATTTAATGCCTCTAAAACTGATTTTGAGTCTACACATATAACTATACTATAGAACGTTAATGGTATATTTATTATTCTATTTAAAGCCATAAGTATTGCTATCAATTCTGCAGTGAAAATTGAATATCCTTTTCCTAAATAAAATGATTCTGTAATTTTAAATTCAGGAATAACAAAACCTGCTCCAGCATTACCATTTTGAAGGACCGATCCGTCAGTATATGAAGTTGTGTCGAATAATTATCATATAAATGATAACGAACATCAATTATCATTAAATCTGAGTTATTATTCTTCATTTCATTTGTAAAATTAATGTCATAGTTAGCTTTTTCAAGTTCCCATACAGGTATTGGAGACACTACCTTCTTGTTACATACAAAATTTGTATTTTCAAAATGTTTTGGAACTATGTCATTTGTGTAAGTTGCTATTGTTTCAAAACATTTAATTTTTTGTGAATGTTTAGGATAAGATATATCTGATTTGAAATATAGTTCCTCATTCGTACTGTTATCTACTGCAGTTGCTCTTATAACATATTTTGCACACGATAATTTTCTCCAAACGTCTAAAGGCATAACTCCCGCTGTTTCATAAGCACGTATTGTGTTAGTGTGAATAGGAATTCCAAGAGCCAATTTTATAGCCTTACTATCTAAACTCTGTAACTTTTTAATATAGCATGTAGGGGCAGCGAAATAAGCCTCTTGGCCATATGTTAATTTAGATCTAACGAGTGCACATGCTAAATGTACTAAAGTTTTAGGGTCCTGTCCCCAAGGCTGCTTGCTAATAATTTTTAATAAATTATAACTTTTTACAGCTTTTTGAATTACATATTCAATATGTTTTTTCCAATGTAATTTAGGTGTAAAATATACACCTAGAAATTTAACTTCTTTGACATATTTTAATTCCTCATTTTCGATGTACACTTTAGGCATTTGTCTGGGATCATGACCATTATTAAATAAAATCATACTAGTTTTTTCTTTAGACAGTTCCAATCCATTTTGATTCATAAAGTAAGTAATATTATTTATTTCTAGTTGATATAATTTCGCAACATGTTTAATTTCATATAGAGACGTTTTTCGTCTTAAAGATACATTCATCCAAATGGCAATATCATCAGCGTATTGAACCATAGAAATTCGTTTGCTCACAACTCTTGGCAAATCATAAATAAATATATTAAAGAGAAGAGGTGAAATTATTGAACTTTTGGAATTCCCATATCTATAGTGCGATGAGTAGAATATGAATTTCCAACTTTCACACTCATTTTACGTCCTTTAAGAAAGGTTCTAATATAATTATAAATATATCCAGACAATCCTATCTGTTTCAATTTATACAATAGCCGAGCGTGCCAGACTCTGTCGTACGCTTTTTTAATGTCAAAAAAAAAGTAGCCAAAATACTTTTCCATTTTGCAAATTGTCTCTTAATGTGAGTGCTTAATTTAACTAAATGATCTACTGTCGATCTGCCTTTTTGAAATCCTGCTTGGTTATTTGGGATGACATTATGTTTACAACAAAAATATGTCAATCTTTCTAGTATAACCTTCTCCATTAATTTATTTACATGAGATGTTAAGGATATAGGTCTGTAACTTGATGTTTTATCTCTAGGCTTACCAGCCTTTAAAATGGGTATAACTAGAGAAGACTTCCATATATCAGGCAAAACTCCTCTTTTCCAACATGTTTGAATAATAATAAGCAGAATACGAATCCACTGATCAGGAAGATGATTTAATAACGTATATGACATGCCGTCAAGTCCTACAGCAGACTTTTTTGAACCTAGGGAAAATAAAGCATCTTTAAGTTCTGCTAGAGATATATCTGAATTAATAAAAAAAGAATTGTCTGGATTAGGATCTTCATATTGTTTCGTGCATTCTTGAATTTTTCTATTATTTAAAATATTATCAAACAGACTTGTGGAATTACTTTCATTTGAAAAAACGTTTACAAATTCTTCTGCTTTCTCCTTGGGAGAAGGAAAATTGTTATTAACGAATTTAATAGGACATTGTGGTAACTTAAATCCATTTCTCATTTCAGCAACCTTTTTCCAAGTCTTTAAAGAATCTTGTGAACTAGATATTTCGTTGAAACAAAAAGTTGACCAAAACTGCCTTTTTTCAGCAGCTATTATTTTTTTACATGTTATTTTCGCTTTTTTCATATCATTAAAATTTTGATCTGACCTTGATTTTAACCAATTTTTATAAGCATATTTTTTCTGTTTTACTGCTGCTTCACAAACTTCATTCCACCATATATTTCCATTGCGGTTTTTTATCTTAGCTGATCGTTTTTGAGGAATAGAATTACTAGCAGCTAAATGAATTTGTTTAATAAAATGTGAATAAATATTATTTATATCATCATCATGCACAAATTCTGTATCATAAGACATTAACAAACTTTGAAATAAGTCCCAGTTCGCACGCTTATAAATGTACTTTGGAATGACATCCACATCTGTTTGAGTGTCAATAGTGTTATTCATAGTTGTAACAATGGGCAAATGATCGCTGCCCAGAGGATCCTTCTGAATATCCCACTCGCAGTCAATGGCTAAAGTAGATGAAACAAGCGTCAAGTCAATAGCTGAAGGTCGATGAGATGAAACGTCAGGTATACGTGTGGCTTGTCCATCATTTAGCAAAATTAGATTGGAGTTTAGAATAGTTTCAACAAAAATCCTATTTGTTGTATGTATACAATCTTTATCCCATAGTGGCGAATGTGAATTAAAATCACCGTTAATTATCCAATATTCAGTGTCATTAATATCCAGAATCCAGTCAGAGTTATTATTACTTGGTCCTCTTGGATAATACACCGATATAATATTTAAACTCAAATCTTTATTGATCTTAAGTTTTATAGAAGCTGTATAAACGTCATTCACATCTTTAAAAACTGGAGAAGTATTCACAATATAATCTAAGTCATTCCTGATATAAATAGCAGCTTGAGTCTTGTTCCTACCAAAATTGGTCACTGGGGGATAATAAAATCCTTGAAGCTTGGGTAACTTTTTGTTGCTGACATTTAAAGATTGTAATGTTAGTACATGATGATCGTTCGTTGATAAATAATTATGTTAATATTGTATATTAGTAGAAATAGACCGGCAGTTCCACTGAAAAATTGAAAGCCGTTCTCTTTTCATAACACAAACGTTAACAATTCAAAAACACGAGATTGGAAATTGATACTAATGTTAATGTTTTTAAACAACTGTCTCAGTCATGAAAAAAGTGTAGTAGTCACTTCAAAGAGGATTAATTTTACATGGATTATAAATCACAGCATACAAATTTCTGGTAACCGTTGGTCAGTCAATACCACTTCACTGGAAATACTGGATTAGGATCTGGGTGCCACCTGCCTCGAAGATCAAAATACCCGAAGCAGTCACTTGTTCGGTAGGGCCGAGCAAGTCTCCTACGGCTTGGTTTATTCCATAACAGATTATGGAGGACTCGACCAATATTTCCTGCAAGGGTACTGGAACCCTTTCTGTTTGGGTGAATAATGTCTCTGAGGACGTATGTGGACATGTTGTCATGATTGACGAAAGTAACGTTGGGTTCATCCATCAACTCAGAGAAATTTAACGCATTGAAAATATCTATCTTGGATCGAAGAACCTTGTCTTTAACAGCCGCTACTTTATTTACTACAATCTTGGCCTGGGGATGTAATAAGGCCACATTCTTGATGGTGTCCACAAACCTTTTGCTGGCAGTTTTGGGGTCTTCGTTCTTCAGATCGTTTACACCCACATGGACGAGGACTGCCTTCAGATCTTGCTTTTTGACATCTTCGGTAAGTTGTTCCAATGCCCCAAGAACTTCTGTGGTTGTCGACGCTCGGGTTTTGAGGACCTCAAAGCCATAAGATTGGCCGAGTCGATTTGCCTGCACTCCGTTCAGAACAGAGTCATGCACGACTGCAACCTTGGAGGAATAATATAGGGAGACGGCGTGACCTAGTATTCGCTACTAAGGGGACTGAAGCCAGAGCACGTGGGAGTTGCCACGCCCATCTAACCCAAAACATGGATTGTGTAGTTTAATCGTATGGTATTTCGCCACCAAGTTTTCACACGAGTGCGCATTTAATTGTTAATATTATTTATTGGTGGTGATGTTCAGGGTAAGTTGTGCATATTAATGTTGTCCTATTGTTGATATAACCAAAATTATGTATTTTTTACATTATTGTAACCTGTTATTATTACTTATTTATTAAATATTTTTAAAAAAATCTTTTTGATGTTCTTTGGTTTATTATTATTAGGGATCTGCTTATCTTTATTTAGGGGTGTACTTTCCGCATTTGTGAACATAATAAATATTGGTTAACTCATCGATAGTGTGCCTTTACTTTTAATTAAAATTACTTTTATTTTTAAATTATTTTTTTCCTTCCCATTTGTTTATTTTGATTTGAATAATTATTTTGTATTATAGTTTTCAAATGCTCCCAGTGGGTTTTAAATAAATGTTGATGCTTTAAATGTCTAAATCACGAAAGTATAATGAACAATAAACTAAAGAACATCAAAAAGATTTTTTTTAATATTATTCAGCAGTTACAACCACAATAGCAATTATCATTGTAGCTTTGCACCAGGCTATTTTTTGTTGTTGTTGTAAATGCTTTTTTTAATACATTTTTTGTTTTCTGTTATTCAAAAGGTGTTTAAAATATGTATAGTGAATGTTATAGTGTGTTTAGAACAACAGAGGCAGTATTATTTATTTATTTATTTATTTATTTTGTTAATGCTTGCAGTAATAAAGTTTGACAAATACAACTTAAATTCACATTTCATTCAGTAATTTGCTTTAGTGAAATGTGTGCTCCTCATGCCAAAAAGTAAAGAACACTGAAAGTCAGTAATTTAGCTGATGGATAGCTGATAAATCAGGATCCAATTTTTATTTTCTTTATAAAGCCTTTTTTTTCCCAAAGACAATTAAATTAAAGTAAACACATTACATACACATGTAATAAAAGTAATATTAGTATAACAGTGTTATGGAAATGCGCATAAAAACATATAGCAGATTGATCAATTATCAGGGACTGAAGCCCATAGCTCTCCTATCTGCCAATCTCTCTTTAAAAAAAATAAATAAATAAAAGACGTGCCATTTTCCTTGCAACCCAGTCACAGTAAAAACTGTTGAAATCACATTTATAAATAAATTACCAATCGAATTGTGACAATTTCCTTGCATTACAGATATATTTGTAATTAAACCAACATGACAAGCTTTCAAAAGATACAGATTAAATAATAATTAATAATAATAATAATGTGGTCCCTAGACAGCCTCTTTGTTTTCAAAACACCACCAGAAAACAAAAAGCAATATTGATGATTAGTATGTGTAGGAATTTCAAACATGCAAAATATGCCACAATTAAAGTTAAAATAAAGACTTTAAAAAAACATTGATAAAAATGGCAATCCCCCCCCAAAAAAAAGGGGGTTATAGTTTATATGTATTTAACAACAATAAGCCTGATCAGTATTGACAATCAGTCTTTACATTTGTTTATTATATTTCATAATATAAATTATGACTAAATGTTTTCTCTACAATCAATAGCCATGTAACCAAAAGTATGTACCCCACCAAATTTACCTCCATCCTCACAATAAAACTGTCATACCACGTTATGTACGACAACGAGCAGAAGCATGGAATAGAGAGAACTTTTTTTTAAAAACTTTAACCTCTATGCACAGTTCACTTTTTGTTTGTTTGTTTGTTTAATTATTGCTTAAGGTCCAGCCGACTACGCAGAGCCATATTAGGACCAGCACAGTTCACTTGCTTTCCGCTTGATTGTAGAAAGGCAAATAGCAGCATTAGTATTCACATAATTATACAAATAGCTATAGTAGTTGTAATAGCATTTATTATTGTTATTTATTACATTATCTAGCACTTAAGTGCAGCTTCATTTCAAATTGTCTGCAAAATGTGTTACATGAACATGTACAATCAATCTCAACTCAAGTTACTGGCCACTGAAAATTACTAATTTTGTGTGAGCATGGCGACTCAGTGTTTTTTTAGATTTATTCAAAAACATAATTGAGTTGCAGTGTTTACCAGCATAATGATAGCGTACTTGCAAATATTTTTCAGCGATAGCTTTGATCAATAAAATCAGATGATTATCTGCTGGGTCACATTCAAGCATGTGCTCATCAAGAGTCTCAAAAATTGTTTTGCCTAAAAAGGTCTTCAAAACAGACTGCAGCAGATCATGACATGATACTGTGCTAAGTTTTCCATCAGTCAATGCAACATTTCGTCGGAAAAACCTTTCACAAGTAATGCAAATTTCGATTACATCTTTGGATGGACAGACAAGACCCCCCTTTGTCTTATGCTTAATAAATGCATAAATGTTGTCATCAGCATCATCATCATTCACACTTAGGGCAGAAATACACTTTTCACATGTAAGCCTGTTTTTCAGCTGAAATACAACAAATCCTGATATATAAGCAACAATTTTTTCTGTGCATTTAGCTAAATGAGATGGATGGGGAATGTACGCATAGTCATGATCTGCAGTTTCTCTAACATCTGGATCAACAACTCGACTTCTGGACACTGTCTCATTTATCTGTGTCACTGAGGGTGGATCCAGAGTACAACTGCTTATGTAACTGCTAGAAGCAGTTAAAATTGGTACAGCTTCCAAAGGTAAGCAGTTGCCACGAGACACATCCTGCAAATCACTATGGACAAGGATTTTTCTATAAGCAGCACTAAATTGTCTACTTGTTGGATTGTTATTGCAGCCGCCAAGTCGTCGAATTTTGCCAAAAAATAATTCAATGTGATCTTGACTTATTTTAAATAAACAAAGAAATTTCATTGCAAATTTTGAAGACATCACAAAGTCGTACAGGCGAAATGTATTGTCAATACACATCAAAAAGCCTAAAAAGCCAGTTTTTCTGTTTGACTCAAGGATAGGCCTTCCATTTGGTGACTCCATCAATGATGAAATGTAAGATCTTGCATCAATAAGAAATGACTGAATAGTGAGATAATTACATGGCTGGAGTGGGCTTTTTAATCCTTTAGCTTTTAGATTTCGAGATGTCAATACATCGAACAGACCATTGACAATGCGAATAAATTTTACGGTTGGTACACAGCCAATAAAGCTAGCCATATGCTCTTGAGCACAAAATTCAAGGGAAGACGCAACAGATTCACTCAATAATTGAGCTGCCAAATTTACGTTCATTTTATTTTTTGTCCAAAGCAAATGTTTAGGCCGCAATTTGTTTGCTAGATGTAGGTTTTCATCTTGCTGCAACTGATTTAAGTTTTCAATGAATTTCCAGTCCACAATATTTCCATCCCTGTCTACTAAACGCTTTTTGTCTCCCAGTGTATTTCGTACCAATTTGAGCATATGGCAAGGGTCTAAAAATATTAGAACATTTTCATTTGTGACTGGATGAGCAAAATAAGGTTTAAAATTTTTAATGTCTAAATCACAACCCAGACTTTTAACCATACAAACGTTTGACGCACAACCATCCAATGTTAATGAAGCAATAGTTATTCCAGCATCATGCAGTTTACGAAGAAACTCACGTGTAATGTTAGCACGTTCAATGCCACCTAGTCCATCAATAAGAAAATAACCCACAGGCATTTTGAAACTGTCATTGATAGCAACTACCATAAATGTTAGTGCTTCTTTTGCTACTGGCAGGCTGTCATCATTTAGCTGAGTACCCAAATCGATGTACCCATGATACTTTTTTCCATCCCATTCAACATGTTGACGGATAGCCATCTCATCCATCACCAAAGAGCAAACTAATGCTTTGCCACTGGCAGACATATGAAGAGCTCGTGCACGTAATGCCGCAAAAGCATCTGATGTGTAGCCTGGCTGGCCTTGTACCCCTTGAAACCATTTTTCAATGGTTCTTGGGTGTGGAAGACAGGTATCAAACATCTTACGTACATATCGGTATGCATGTGGAGAATAGAAATATAAAGTCAGTGCAAAGCTTCTAAGCTCTGGAGAGTATCTGTTGGATGTAGATTGGTTTAAACATTTGGCAATTCTTCTTTTGAGGAGATCATTTATCCCACAGGCAGAACTTTCTAGGACTGACAAACTTTCAGTTGAAATAAAGTTATGCTTTTTTAGATCTGCAATAATTCTTGTAAGAGATGCATTTTTCTTTAAAAGTCTACGTTTTGTTTGTAGCAAAACTTTGATCCTCTTCCGAGAACTCTGCAGCTTTAGCTCAGTTTCAACAAGTTTACGTTTTAATTTAGATTTACGTGGTGTGTCCTCTGGGTTGTCTGCGGGAGGTGGGCTGTTGGATGGTGAGGGGTTGGTGCAGGTTGCTGGGGAGTTTTCGGGTGCGGTCGAGGTTGAGGCTGCCAAGTCAGAGGTTGTGCTGATTTCAGTGGATTGAGCATGTCGTTCTTTGGGGGGTTTTCTGTGTTGTACTTTTTTTTTAAGGTAGGAAGGAAATTCATCAAACACACTTGGAACGCAATTCTCTCTGATGCGCACTTTCGCTAAACTTGTGCGGTCTATATCCCTCTCTGCAAAGTGTTTCGAACACACCACTGCATTCTTTGAGGGAATAAAGTTTTTCCTGCGCAATGCTGACACCCATTTCTGACGCAATTCAGGATTGGCAGGAAATCTGCAAAAATAAATATATCATTATATATTATATTTGTTTTTTTTTAGTCATTATTTTTATTATTGTTCTGAAATATATTTTGTATTATTATTTCCATATATATATATATATATATATATATATATATATATATATATATATATATATATATATATATATATATATATATATATATATATATATACAACGTTATTATCTCTTATGAGAAATTACATTGTGGTGCTTAATACATGTATTTAAAACACACACACATACATTTAAAACACACACACATACACACAAGCAGCAGCTCGCCCATTCAAGTACCAACATACCCCAATACGTACAAGGCACAAACACACATACATTCACTCATTAACCTTGGAGTGATATTGATTTAGGGATGAAACTGT
The DNA here is from genome assembly GCA_036898135.1 of Oncomelania hupensis. Lineage (NCBI taxonomy): Eukaryota > Metazoa > Mollusca > Gastropoda > Littorinimorpha > Pomatiopsidae > Oncomelania > Oncomelania hupensis. The sequence continues at coordinate 58,617,688 of CM072523.1, read as the reverse complement.
TTTTCATTCTTACTGTTCGAAACTTTGTCACACGATATCTCTTCCTGATGGTAGGAGCTGGAAGTGGGGCGCAAGAGCATGGGTATTGTCCAGTAAAATAGTTGTGGCCTTTCATACAACTAGTCTCTCATATAACACACACAGATTCTCTTGTTTCACACCCACAACCTTTCCACAGACATTCACCACTCGATCTAACACCTTTCTGTTTTTCAAACTCAAACTTCCATACTAACAGATAAAAGAATAAGTATATATAAATTCAGAACAATAATAAAAAAATGATAAAAACTAAAAAATATTACTCTAATTGTAGAATACCGATTAAATCAAATGCTGAATATTAACATTAGAACATTCTTCTGCACCCTTAACTAAAATTTTAAATTGCAACTACTGCTGTTGCAATCATTTTAAAACAATTACAGATGCACTGCACTCCAAATTTATTACAATAATACATTTACTTTGGTGAAAGACTTGTAGCATAAAACATTAACAGACACTACATACACTAGTCATTACTTTAATTTTATTTATTTTTCAATTTATGTTCTGGTTTATCACACATTGTTTCCACTTTTCCTCTGGTTAGTGTCATGATTAGTAGCCTAATTATGTATACATACAAGCTGTGCTTCTTGCAAAAAAAAATTAAGCAACTATTTGTATAAGGATAGGTAAAAAATAGTAGTTTATCTTTAGTTATAAATGTTATTACATGTACTGATGTAGGCTACATTCATTCATTTTGTTGTATTACTTGTAATATTAATCAATCGTATTGTTAACAAGGCTTTGTTGAGACCTGTCTTGCCATGTCCCATAACTTTTAACAAACATCTAACAAAAAGGTTAATTCAAAAACAAAAAATAATTTTAACAGATCATGGTGCGAAGATCCTTTTGCCTATTTTTTTTAAAACAGAAATTGCAAAGTGTTTGTGTGATTGACAACACATTTAATCTACTGTGATAATTACAGTTAGCTTTAGTTATAAATATAATGGAACACATAGGTTAACTCCAAAACAACAATATTTTATTAAAAGATCATGGTGCAAAGATCCTTCAGCCTATTCTTTGTAAATAGAAATTGTTGTGTAATAATTTTCTTCATTCATTAAGTTACTAAAAGATATATATATTACAGTTTACAGGTTTAATTATTGTGGAAAGTGATAGTGTGATTGACAACACATTTAATCTACTATAATAACAAGTGATAGTGTGATTGACAACACATTTAATCTACTATAATAATTATTACTTTCGATTTTTTTCAAGAATAATTACATTAATTTTGTTTGTAGTAGCTGAGCAGCAAACAACATACATGTGCAATAGAACCAGCGACCATAAACAGCATACAAAAACAATAACATTAACAGCAAACACCAACTTCTCTTCAACAACAAAAACTGATAAAACAAAAATAAAACTTCTTGAATATCGGCTTGCTTTTTGCTTATAAATAATATACCAGGCATATCTCTCACGAGTTTTTCACAACTTGTGACAAAATACCCCAACACTAACAGTAGATTAACAGGTCGGAACAAGACTCACACAGTGCAGATCTATCTCAAACAATCAATACTAGACAATAGCCTAAAATAGTAAGCAGAGCTCAAGACCTAAATAGGTCTATTAATTAAGTATTATAAATACACACATGTCTACTTCATTACGTGCAATATTGTACTTCTGACCGTTAATTAAGCGTTAGTGTAACTTTCCTTCTTATCAGAAACCTACACCAGGATCAAACTATCACTCGGTGCTCTCGAGTGTTAAATTAAAATAGCCTACAATCGTAACAATGATCATGATACTATACATGAGATGGCGACAGACTCGCAATGAATGAATGAGAGGTGACGAGTTTTCAGGGCCCATCATGGTCATAACAAGAATATAAAGAATAAAAATCAATATAAATTGGCCCAAAAAAGGTAATACTTACAAATGAAACGTCACTCCCAACTTCCGATCTCTTTCAGGACGATTAGTACATCCAAAAGCTGAGCACGCTGGCATGGTTTGTACTGCGCTTGTAGTCAATCTTTTGGGTTGGACAATATGGCGGACGTCGCTTCCGCGTTGGCTTCAAATTTATGACGTCACGCCGTATCCTCTAAAAATAATTCATCCAAGACTGCAACCACGTTGTCGAAGGCTTGTTTACTTCCTGTCTTGCGTCTTACGTCATTTGTCGTTGTAATGACGTCTTTTGCCAGCTTGGTGTTGTTGACGTCATTTTTGGAATCCTTTCTTTCTTTTTTCCTTTCTTTGCAGGTATCAACAACACCATTGGATTTTGTAGGATTAGATATTATAGACTGCGCGGATTGAGGTCGACAACTGAGTAAAGTCGACTGTTCAGATTTCGCTGCGGCCGCGTACGAAGCATGAGCTGCTGGTAATCTCAAACGCGTCGTCTGCTGTTCGTTTTCTGCTTGATCCTGCATCGTTACACGCTGCGCATGCATGGCCTTGATCAATTTAGCCTGATCAAGCACCGTCGAGTGTAATGCTGCAAGCTCTTCATGCATGGTTTGAACTAATAGTATCAGCTCACGTACAGTAGCTTGGCACTGGCAGCTCATGCAGTCCACTCCATCAGTATTGACTCCTGTCTCTGCTGTCACTGCTGCCAGGCCCACCTCCTCGTTCTGCTGATCCTGTTCTTCCATCACCACATCCTCATCCACCTTGTTTGTCCGCTTCCTTCTTCTTACTCCCTTTCTTGCTGTCATCGTCGCAACTCCTCTGATCCTTCAGTAACCAGATAAAATGTTGGCTGCTACTTTTTGTCGGTTGTTTCCATGATAGAAACCGGAAGTGACCCTCTGGTAGCTGTTCTTCACCTCTGGGGTCTCTACTTCTTTCGTCCACAGTTCTTTCAGGATGTGCATCGGCCCTCTGATGGTTCTTCCGTACAGCAGCTCGAACGGAGAAAAGCCGGTGGACTCCTGCGGTACTTCTCTGTAGGCGAAAAGTAGGGCGTTGATGTAGCGATGCCATTGTCTGGGCTGCTCGCTGCACAGTTTCTTCAG
>CM072523.1:58335745-58614129 GCA_036898135.1 Oncomelania hupensis | reverse complement strand
ACATATAACATCCTACATTGCTAAATAATAACATCATAGGAAGCCCTAGTGACCACCTGGCAGAAAGCGTCCAATATTACCAAGCTGATCCAACAGACCTCATACACAATTGATTGATTGATTGATTGTTGCTTTAGGTCCAGCGGACTCCTCCGAGCCAAATCAGGACCGGACAACCCCCGATCCGCATAAAAGATCTGCTGAAACAACCCTAATGGGAAAATTGAATGCCCTCCACCGGCCAGTCACTTTACAATAAAGACATCCCACGCAGGGGACGGCTGAGGCTTTACCCCAACTACTCGAACCCCCGGTTACAAAAACAAAATAGAATACAAACATCATTATAAATTATCAACAAAACATATACATATAAAATGCCTATATTGCTAAATACTAACATCATAGGAAGCCCTAGTGACCACCCGGCAGAAAGCGTCCAACACTCCCAAGCTGATCCAACAGACCTCATACACAAACAAGGAGTCTTGTCCAGGAAGAGTTTTCAAGAAAAAAGGTAGGTCATTGATCTAGCGAAGAAGAAGATAGTATAGCAGAGTGATAGGACAGAGCAGGAAAGGGAAAGAGTAAATGAGGAAGACAGCGACAGTGGGAATTTAAAGCACTAAATTTCCAGAAAGTGGGGATACTATTTATACTGAAACCCCCGGCACCCCAAACAAGGAGTCTTGTCCCGGAAGAGTTTTCAAGAAAAAAGGTAGGAGACTGATCTAGCGAAGAAGACGATAGTATAGCAGATTGATAGAACAGAGCATTACATTACATTACATTACATTACATGATTATTGTTTTAGGTCCAGCGGACTCTTCCGAGCCAAATCAGGACCGGACAACCCCTACCAATACCATGTAATGTGGACAAAAATGTTGGTCATTAGACAGAGACACTTGAATCCCAGCAAAGGTACAGAAAAACTATCATTATCAATAATGTTGTGCAACTGATTTTTCTGTACCTTTGCTGGGATCCAAGTGTCTCTGTCTAATGACCAACATTTTTGTCCACGTTACATGGTATTGGTATTGCTTACTATCCAAAAATCCTATTTGAATCAATTATAAAAAATATTCACATTATAATATTTATTAAAAAAACAACAAGAAAAAAATGCATGCGCACAAGCACACACATCACTTACGTGCAAGCACACCAATCACCCAGTTACATGCATATGAGAGCTAGTAGGCCTATGTCTCCACCAATCACCCAGTTACATGCATCAGAGCTTGTGGGCCTATGTCTCCACCAATCACCCAGTTACATGCATCAGAGCTAGTGGGCCTATGTCTCCAGCAATCACCCAGTTATATGCATAGCAGAGCTAGTGGGCTTATGTCTCCACAACCTCCCCGGCTGGTCATGATAAAAGTAAATAAAAACGAATACTTTTCCATGTACAAACTGTTTTTTCCTTGCCACTAGTTATATTCTAACATTCTTTATACTTCTCAATAGCTAAGGTAAAAATAATGAGTCTGAATCAGGACTGTAGAAATATCTACAGTTGGCAGGTAGAGGTGGTGGAGACGCAGGCCTACTAACTCTGCTACACAGTGTGATTGAACACCACATAAATGAGGAATGTACATGTCCATGGTATTCTCTCTCACCTCTCTTCACTCCAAAGCCAATAAAGTTTCTGAATTTTCCTTTCTTGCCAAGGTCGACAAACAAGTCGAAGGAAAGTGAAAGTGTTTGCTCGAACATTTCAACTTGCAAACACAATTTAGGCTGCTTGACCGTTTCTACCGGCACAGTTCTGCAGTTCAAAATATAGTTCTCAGTTTCACAAACCTAAAAAATAGTAGGGATCTTTCACACATACCACTTGATGCTACATGGGTCATTTTTGGTGCCATTCATATACAGGCAATTGCCTTGATCACAGAATGTTCAGTAATTGGTTTCAAACGACGTTCTACATTACATTACAAATTGTTCCACAAAACCACGCTGTCATCAAAGGTTGTCTACACAGTGCATACACGCAGCCATTTAGTGCATGAAGTCTTTACCAGTGAAAAGGTTTAGTGTACTTAAAACATGAGGAATCACAACATCACACTATTTTTGGAGAGCTGCAATGGTGCAGTAGTGGACCATCAGTCTCAAAAGTCCAGAGTTTGGCATCTAGAAGTTTCTGAAGCAGTGCAGGTGTGACTGAAAAGAATCGAGTCCCTCATACACAGAGTTTGTACACAGTGTTTTTATCTAGCTGCGTTAGCTGTTGCTGTGGCCCGATTTCTTACAAAATCTTTGATGTTTTTCCAAGTTATGTGCCTGAGAACAGGTTCTTTTTGAAGGCAGTCTTCTATAACAGCTTTACCAGGTAAGGTGTGGAGGTGAATGTAGCGACCCAACTGTCGATAACAAGCTGCTACTTCCTCTTTACTCCATGGACGCCTGGCTGGATGCTCTGCAGAAAAACCCAAATGTTACTTCAGGGGCGCACACGGGGGGGGGGGGGGGGGGGGGGGGGGGGGGGGGGGGGGGGTCAGGGGGGGGGGGGGGCACCTGCCCCCCCAATAATTTGGCCAAAAAAAAAAAAAGAAAGAGAGAGAGAAAGAAGAAAAGAAGAAGAAGAAGAAGATTTCAATCGATAGAGGAAGGCAGGAAGAATCAATAATTAAAAAAATCACCATATTTTTAAACCGTAGTGTAAAGGGCTAACGTACGAAATAATATTACAATAATCTATTAGCATGTGCCTGTGTTTCACAACAAAATATTTCGTGGCGCTAACGCAGCAGAGCTGGCTTTCGCTGTTTGAAAGAAGTGTCATTTCATCACGCAAAGAGCAAAATTAACAAAACAATGGAATCGTCTGTTTTCCAGGTTTGTTGATATCAATTATTTACTTTAGTCTGTAAAATGAGTAAGGCAAGGGTGAATGTGCAAGTGTCAATAAATAGTTGAGGTGCGCGATATTTTTTAATTTAGATTTAGTTTGTTGATAGGCCTACACGTGCACGTGCTTTGATCGCAAAAGGGGAAAAAAAGGACCCGTTCGCTTTTCTGGGGACAGATAACGTGGGCTTGACTGCTTTGATTATTACACCACCACCCCCACACCCCACACCCCATTATAGGTTTCACTTGGTTTGTTTGTTTGTTTGTTTTGTTTGTTTATGTGTCCGCGAATAGATCTCCGATGTTTGTGGACTGAACTAGCTGAGATTTTGTTCATGGACTACTAGTAAGATCATCTGTGATCACAAAGACAAAAGGCACTCAGACAGACAGTATTTTGCTTTAGAGAAACTGCGAGTAATATATACGCCCCCCCCCCCCCCCCCCCCAATATTTTGGACCGTGCGACGCCCCTGTACTTGTTTACTATATAAAGCCCAACTGTGGTAATATTTTACAACCAACCGTAATTAGTAAATTGTGTGGGGTGGGAGGAAGAAAATAGGGAGGATGTGTGGGGGTGAAAGAGGGTGTCCACTAGGGATAAATCCATAGCTTCAAGAGTTTTTCAGATATAATGTGGAGATATTTCGAAGCACAATCAACAGGTTTTCTACTTTCTAGGTGCAGCCAATGAAACTGTCGGATAATTAATTATATTTACTAGTTTAGATGTGAATATCAATATAACATTTTCCAAGTATTTAGCAGTCAGGTGAAACTTTTTATTTACTGCAACAATGTGACAATGTTACGGATATAAAATTAAATGCTTTACTGTCATAAGCAAGCAGAATTCTAAAAAAAAAAAAAATTGTGGTCGGTGGTGTATTCCCGTCCTGTACTGTGCAATCAATACATGCTTGATACGGTCTAACAACCCCTGTTTTTAACTGACAGTACGAGTTCATTACAGCCACCTTAATAAACTGCACGGTCTCTTTGTTAATAAAGAGAGAGAGAGAGAGAGAGAGAGAGAGAGAGAGAGACAGAGAGAGAGGGGGGGGGGGGGGGGAAAAAAAAAAAAAAAACCCCGAAAATCAACTTTATTAAATGTCCGATACATTATGGCGAAGTTAGTAGATAATTTTGGAGAAAATAAAAATAAATATAACATAGTGTCAACCACAAACACTATCCTTTGTACCCAGGCTTCCGTAATTTGTTAATTTCTAACCTTCAAGCTGAATTATATTTTTCAATTTCGTATTTTATTTTTAGATATCTGTTAAATGCAGAATTTTCCATCGTTAAGTCAGCTAAAGATCACATCCGGTACATTCACCAACATTTAGATCTCGGCATGTGTATGCTGTTTTTGTACAGTAGTTAACTGTCACTATGTGGCAGTGTTAGCTTAATGCAGTTGCCAACACTATGCGGAGATTGTGGTCAGTGACCTTAATCAGTTTCAAGTTCATGCAAGTATGGACACTTATGTACAAAGTAACACTATCATAATAATATAAATAAATGTAAAAGTCAGAAATATTAACTAATAAAGAACTTTCTGGATTCAAATTTTAAATATACTTACTTTCTGATTGCTTTCCAGGCGAATTGTAAACCTCAGAATTTCCAGAACATTCTAAAAAAGAAAAAAATCCATAAGTACTCAATGACTGTCAAATTAATGACTGACAAATGTGGCAGTGTTAGCTTAACACAGTTTCTTACAAACACTATATGGACATTGTGGTCAGTAACCATAAACTACTATTGTTTATTTATTTATTTACATATTTACATCTGACAATGTTGTTCATACAAAATGGCATGCCTCTCCCTTTAGTCGTCGGTTGGTGAATGGACCCTGAATTTCACCAACACTATGTGAATGGTTGTGTATTCTGTTTTTGTTCAGATGTTTACTTTCACTGTACCACTACTAGTAGTATAGGAGCAAAATGAGCATGTGATTTTCCTACACATTTCATTATCATACTCATAGCAATAAAATATATTTTTAAACTGTGGAAGTATATCTAACTGGTGTTTAAAGTTATTTATGCTTGGTGCATTATTAAGTGAAATAGCTAGATTAGTCCAGTTAGTAACAACTCTGCTAGAAAACAAAAACTTCATATTTTAGTATTGGAATGCTGAATAAATACTTTTCCTTCCAACATTCATGTAAAGAAAAAACAAACATCAGAACTGATAATTAATTTGAATTAACCAACGTGATTCTGAATCAACAATGGAAGGAAACAAAGTAGAATTAGATCTAGAACAGTGCTGTCAGTAGAAGAGGGATGGAGACGCAGCATGCCATGAAAGTGGCACTAGCTTCAATGGACTCTCCACAGAAAAAGGGAAGAAAAAATGTTGAATTTTCACTGACACTAGCATCCATGGTTTTCTCATAATAATGGCACAAATACATAAGCACTCAAAGTAAATAACTAACAAACGAAAAATCAACTAAAGCACAGCAACTTACCAGCGGCTCTTTTCAATTCAAGATGGCGACTTGTGCACACTTGTTTTCAAAAACTAGTTCCCTCTCTCTCCTTAGTGTGTGATTTCACGTCTACTTTTTACAGCACAAATGCTGCCGTGATACACACACGTGTGTTAAGGGTCGTGTGTGACCATCAATGAATTTCCCGCGTTATGCTGCCTAAACCAATCACAGCTCGGATTATAATTTATGCATATTTTAGAGGTTAGGGAGTTCAAAAATCGCAATTGTGCATTATGCGGTCGGCAGCATAAAGAACGAGGCAGCATAACGTGAGTGTGTAACCATACGATTGGCAGCCTAACGGAGTCAACACAAACGCACACACACACACACACACACACACACACACACACACCTAGAAACATAAATATTATTATACACAGACTTTGAGGAAAGGGGAAAGGTCACGCATGGCCACAAATACATGTATTTATTTATTGATGTATTGATTTATTGATTTCTGGCGGGGAGGAGGGGTAAGGGAGAGGAAGGGCGAAGTTTACGTGATATTTTTATATGTAAAAAGTAACTGAGTTTCTGAGTGATCTTCTTGTATTTAAAAATAAATAAATAGTTTTAATAATCTTAATAAATAACTAATATTCGTAATCAATCAATAAAATAAAGAAATACAACAGCAGAATCTAAAACTGATATTGTTGTATGAGGACTCGCGGTCGTAACATACAGGAAGTTGCACACACGGGATTTCCTAACTCACCAGCTGGAAGAGCGCTGCATACTGAGCAGGAGTTTGAGCACAGCATGTCGACTCCCCGTCGTCGCCGACGGTGACTTCTAACATCTGGGAGATCGGGGGTTCGAACTCCTTGAGGGGACTGGGGCTCACCTCCGCGCATGGCATGCAGACCTTGAACCAGACGCCGATGATGGGTTAAAATGATAAAATTATAGATTAATACATAGTCCTGATATCATAGCCTACAGTTTACGTTGCTTCATCTTACATTAAATTCGTGGGAGAAAAAGTGTTTCGGATGCTAACACATCTAATGCAAGGAACAGTGGAAGGAGGCAGGCGCACAGGAAATTTTAAAAAAAAAATAAGTACTGGACAGATGACGTCAAAACTTGGACGCCGCTGGACATGTCACGACTCCTGACAACAGCAATAGGCAGACTTAAATGGCGAATAGCTTACTCTCCGCGATAGCAGCCTTCGGGTATTCTAAAAGGTCTGACAGGCTGATGGATTAGATAAAGATCATCCAAAATGAACAGAAAATAAATTAGCATCGTAAATTAATTTATAACATAATTAATTCATAATTCAATAACCTTCTCGTTCTCAGGGACCGAAAATTCCTCAGCGGATGACACTGTGGCTATTCCTCTGTAAACGTAGAAGTAACAGAAGCAGCCTCCTCCGATCACCGTCAACAAGCAGACGACACTGAAAACAAGGGACACTATAGCGATGCACTGGTAGTTGCGTCCCTTATCCTCAGCTTCTTTCGCTTTCCTTTCATTCAGCAGATTGGCGCTGGATTCGACATCGACGATTGTGGCATAAGGAACCGAGTCAGCATCGAGAAGAGAACTGTCGGTGGAGCTGTTGGATTCATAGCGTTGTCTGCTTTTGTTGGCCATTTTGCAAGAAATTGATTTTCAGCAAGCGTAAGATATAATATTTCACCAAAAGTCCCTCCAAAGTGGGTTTTAGTTCTCACATTGAGTTTTCTTCTTAGGATTGGTTGCAGACAGGCAGTTTAGTTTTAGTGGTCAATTTTGTGTGTGTTTTAATTAAAAGCCTGTTGTCAGCGACCAAAACTTGTACAAAATAGTGTAGAATAGTATGCTGTTTTCGTTTTCTTATAAATGTAACAAGTCAAGGAGGGATTTTCTCAGGAGTTCAAACAGGCCAATGAAAGATAACATTCAATCTGAAACAAACAAAAAGAAATGCAAAAATGGTAGTTAGTTAAATGAAATAAATAAAACTAATTAATTAATTTAATTACCTAATATTTTAAGTAGTTACTCAAATAAAAAATTAGCATAATAAAAATACAGAAACAACAAGAACGACAGAAGGAAAGATTGATAGAAAAAAAAACTAGACAAACAAACAGCAAATAATCAAGCTGAAACAACGAAAGAAAATACAAAGAAATTAGATTTCAAGTGAAGTCAAAAGTATTTATTCGAAAACCCTGTTATGGGAACGCGGATACACACATAGCCAGCGATAAGCGCAGCAAAGTAACATTACACATCCAAACACAGGAATAAAAACATGTAAAACAAATAAAAGATAACAGACAAAAAAAAAGAAGATGAAGAACAAGAACATTGAAGAGAGATAGAGACAGACAGACAGACAGACAAACAGACAGAGAGAGAGAGAGAGAGAGAGGAGAGAGAGAGAGAGAGAGAGAGAGAGAGAGAGAGAGAGAGAGAGAGAGAGAGAGAGAGAGAGAGAGAGAGAGAGAGAGAGAGAACGTCGAAAATATTGCTAAGCCTCAATTTTCCACCTTCACTTCTACGAAAACCCAATCGGGGCTGTTCTCACTCAGAGACTATCTGCTGAGCAAGATTCTAGCTAAGACTGCAAAGTCTTTCATTCTAGATATATATTTGTTGTCCCAATAAATTTCAAGGAAAATGTAGTGTTACTTTCAAAACTCAAGACTTTCAAGTTGTTTAAACGTTTTTAAGTACACGTAATGTAGCGCCTACTCATAAGTATATACAGGCAGTTCTGTATAATCAAACATGCAGGTAGTTGTATATAATTAATCAGCCACGCAGGTAGTTCTATATAATCAGCTATGCAGGTAGTTCTATATACTCAGCCAGGCAGGTCTATCCTAACCTATCCTATCCTATCCTATCCCATAACTCGAAGGTCGATGGGGCACCAAGATGATCGTTTAACCAGCGTACTCCATCTTTCTGTCCTCAGCAACCCTCATGGCTTCGCTCAGTGTCAAGCCAGTCCATTCTCGAAAGCTGATTTTTTCTGCCTTCTTGCACCGTGCCTTGCAGGATGGTCTATGCAAGACTGGTGCTCTGGTGACATGCCATAACCACAGTTTCCGTTTCTTTATCACTGTGAGCATGTCATCGGCAAATCTACAACGAAGAATACAAAGCATGGAGATGAAGTGCTACAGAAGACTTCTGGGATTTCCTATACTCAGCACATCACCAAAGACGAAGTCCGACAGACCATCACACAAGCCATGCAGATAGTTCAATATAATCAGCCATGCATGTAGTTCTATATAATCAGATATGCAGGTAGTTCTATCAGGCATGCAGGTATTTCTATCAGGCATGCGGGTATCTATCAGGCATGCAGGTAGTTCTATATAATCAACCATGGAGGTAGTCGGGGTGGGGGTGGGGGGTGAGAATAGGGATATTAATCAGAGGGGAAGAGGACAGGTAACTTCTGGAGGTGATTTGGCAGGTGGTTGGGGATGCAGCGGGTACGTGGGGTGGGTACGTGACCACATTACACTTTTTTTTTAAAGCAGTAAAGACCAGTCTTGCAGCTGGAATTTGCGCTTTTTGTAATTTGTTGATGACCTAATTTGAGCATCCAGAGAGTTGCAGTTGTTAGTTTTTAATCCAATGTTTAGAACGGTTTTATTGTGAAGAGCAGTGAGTCTTATCGTAAATCAGGAAACTGCGCTATATAAATCAGATTTATTATTATTATTATTATTATTATTATTATTATTATTATTTATTATTATTATTATTATTATTATTATTCGTTCCAGAGCTTTGACCTCCAGCGCGGGTGCTATTAGTTTTGGCTTTGTCCATCCAGCGTCCGGATACGACATATGCGCACTATTCACAGAAACTAATGGACGAAACTTGGTATTTAGTTAGGAAATAGTCAACCCTACCGGATGACAAAAAAAAAGAAATTATGCACATATTGGATGATGTCATCATGGTGAAGTCTCTTTTTTAAATTCTTATTTTGTCCTCATTGTCATTATGATTGTTGTTATTATTAATGTGATGTTTATTCCTTGTTGATTGTAATTGTACACCACAATGTAATTTCTTGTAAAAGATAATAAAGTTATCTTATCTTATCTTATCTTATCTTATCTTATCTTATTATCTTATCCTATCTTAAACTACTGGAGGGCTTTGGTTCAAGTTTGGTATGTACTTGGACTTTATCTGTGCCTCTAAGTTAAAACAAAACTTAAGTCCCCTTTACGCATTTGTGTCCGGGGACATTAATCTAACCAAGAAGAAGAAGAACGAAACTTATGCTCATCAAGTAACGTAATCATCGTGAAGTCATTTTTTTTAACAGAAAATTATTACATACTTTTTTTTTTACTTCGGTATTAATTAGAGGGATTAACTGCGCTATTATTAGATTAATTAAAGTAAACATATGCCTTGAGACTTATGCCCTCTCAGAAGTTGGAACAAAGTCATCTTTGCCACACAAAATTCGGAAGAAATTAATAACGAAGCTTAACGTTTTTAACTATTGCGTTATCGTTAGGGACGAATCACCACGTCGCCACCTTGACAACGATGATCATCATCATATCAAATCGCTGTCCGTAATGTGTTACACAAATTTCACCGAAGTGGGCTTAGGTATAGCATTCACTGGAAAATGTAAGTAGATCTAGTGTTCCACTCGCTAGTAGTTTCGTTTTGACTGTATTTTCCGTTTCGCTGAATCAAAGCGGTTTTTGTTTGTTTAAAATTAAATTGTAAGGTCATTTGTGCAAGAGATATTTGCGCCAAGTTTTTCAAATAAATCAAGTCATATATCACGTGAAAAGGTTCCGGGTCAACAGCAAGGCTATATATTACATGTTACGTTACAAATCAGCTGAAGTGATTATCAGCTAGCCACGACAGGGATGGCATGGAAGCACAGTGGACAGGGAGCTGCTTTCCTAGGCCGAAGGTCGCGGGTTCCAAGCCCGCACGGTCCAAACTTACGTGATTTAGGTACAAGACCTTTCAGGACACCGAGGGTTTTCTCCGGGTACTCTGGTTTCCTCCCTCTCCTTTCAATAATGGGATTGTTGGCAATCACTTTAAATTTCAAAAATAAACATTGATTTCTCTTCCGGTTTCAGTAATAACGCCCTCTTCAGATCGCCGCGTTTTGAGTTCCATTGAATAAAAAGCGAGTGATAGCATCCTGTATTATTATTATTATTATTTTTAAGTTAATAATTTTTTATTGACAGCATACAAGAGACCTTCAATATCTCTCAAGTCTCAGCAGTTTGAGCAGTGGATACTGCAGACTGCAAGTTTGCCCGAAGTACTGTGTAATCGGATCGGCATTGCCTTTCTGCCTTGAGAAGAAAAGAAAAAAAAAGGGGGGGGGAGGTTGATGGAGAGGTGGGGGGAGGGAGAGGGGCACTTTCGCTCCTCGGCGTAGTGAAGTAGGCCTGCTCAACAGCTGTTGAGACATGAGAGAAAGAGAAAGCCTCGTCAGATCCCGGCCTCGCTGTATGGAGCGACATTGGAATTGTTTTATAAGAAAATGTAATCAGAGTTTGGACCAATAATTAAAGATAGTTTATTTACATTAGAAAAACGGACCAAGAAACAAGCAAACGATTTCAACAACGAGCGCCCAGGGTAGCATCTTTTCTGTGATAACAGCGCCAAGTATAGGCTAAACCCATTTTCGACAAAAGCAAACAAACCCTTCGAATAGGGTCCCTTTAACAACAACATACATAGATGAGGTAAGCTTTTTACATAGACTATAGACCTCTACATAGGCTATAGACCTCTACATAGGCTATAGACCTCTACAAAGGCTATAGACCTCTACAAAGGCTATAGACCTCTACATAGGAGCGTCTGGATGGAAGGGGGGAAGTAGAATAGGAAAGGGAGGTGTGTAGAGGCTGGTGAGGTAGGTGAAGAGAGAGAGGGTTGGGGGTCGGTGCATTGCCGCTTTTCTGATAAATTGTTGCTTACATACTTTATTATACCAATGTGCAGTGCTGTTTGTGTAGAACCAAATGTACTTGCCTTTCCACGAAACTACTCTTTCTAACTGTATGAACGCGTGAGGTACGGCATTGACAATGTTTATCTTCCTTGTGCGATCGTTTAGAACACAGTCGCCCGTATGGGAATGTAAGTCTGTACTACTAGAAAATACTAGACCTATAAACTCCCTTCATATTTTAGATTCCGGCGCCTGTGGCGTAGAACTAGAAGCTCTTTTACAATCAAACTAAACTCAAATACAATATACGTTACGTAGAAATGTGTTATAGGCCTAAATCTTTCATACATAAAAGACATTGATATTGTTCTGTAAAGCACTAAGAACGAGGTGTGCGTTTTCTATAAACTGTACAGCACTAAGAACGAGGTGTACGTTTTCTATAAACTGTACAGCACTAAGAACGAGGTGTACGTTTTCTATCAATTATACAACACTCAGTACGATGTGTACGTTTTCTATAAACTTTACTGCACTCAGAACGATATATAAGTTTTCTATCAACTGTACAGCACTCAGAACAAGGTGTACGTTTTATATTAACTGTACAGCACTCAGAACGAGGTGTACGTTTTATATCAACTGTACAGCACTCAGTACGATATATACGTTTTCTATCAATTGTACAGCACTCATTACGATGTGTACGTTTTCTATCAACTGTACAACTCTATCAACTATACAGCACTCAGAACGAGGTGTACGATTTCTATCAACGGTACAGCACTCAGTACGATATATACGTTTTCTATCAACTGTACAGCACTCAGTACGATGTGTACGTTTTCTATCAACTGTACAGCACTCAGAAGGAGGTGTACGTTTTCTATAAACTGTACAGCACTCAGAAGGAGGTGTACGTTTTCTATAAACTGTACAGCACTCAGAACGAGGTGTACGTTTTATATCAAATGTGCAGCGCTACATAATCAAAAAGCTTTTTAAGGCATGCAACAAAACAGTATGTATGAGAACTTCCAAACGCCATTATACATGTTTTCTAAAGCTAATAGATCATGTAGATTGGACTAAGCGTATAGCCAAGGCCTTTTCATTAAAATGAATATTTTCAGAGTTAGTATTTTAATACCTCTTGTAAGCAAACAATGACGTGCACCCTGTGACTGACTCCATCAAAAGGGGGCGCTCTTCACGCGCCAATAGTTTTCCAAAGCTACCTTTAAATTGTTTTTTTTTTTCATAAAACAATCCATTTACGGGAAGCACAACAGACGGTGGCTTCGACTTAGACAATGTTTGTTATTCCACGTTGTCTTCCCTCATCCCGTACACGACACGTCGGCTACAATAGGAGACAACCCGCTGTTCCTCCAGGAATATAGTCTCCCGTCACGTAGGCTACAATAGGAGACAACCCGCTGTTCCTCCAGGGATATAGTCTCCCGTCACGTAGGCTACAATAGGAGACAACCCGCTGTTCCTCCAGGGATATAGTCTCCCGTCACGTAGGCTACAATAGGAGACACCCCGCTGTTCCTCCAGGGATATAGTCTCACGTCACGTAGGCTACAATAGGAGACAACCCGCTGTTCCTCCAGGGATATAGTCTCCCGTCACGTAGGCTACAATAGGAGACAACCCGCTGTTCCTCCAGGGATATAGTCTCCCGTCACGTAGGCTACAATAGGAGACAACCCGCTGTTCCTCCAGGGATATAGTCTCCCGCCATCTTTACATACATTTACCTTTATTTTGAATGGCGTATTTTATGTGTGGGTATGAATGCGTGCGTGTGTCGTGGGCATGTGTCACAGTGTGTATGTGTGTGTAGGTGTATGTGTGCGTGTTATACGAATTTATAAATAGTCGATTCAGCCCCGATGTTTGAATCTTGATATGCGTAACTCGGATTCGTTTATCCACGCAGCCTGTTCACTCAGCAACAAGGCAGGAGTCGTGGTATAGTTTTCCAACTTTATTCTACAAACACCAACAACTGCATACCAGATCGCTTTCCAAAAATCACTGCTATTTTCATAGTTTCTCAACAATCTAGAGAAGCTTCAACCATTCCAGAATGACGCAATAACACCCAATCAAACTAAAACTCGTCACCGGAATTACGCACCGTCTTACGTCACATAATGTTTACGAATTTACATGATTCGACTAGCTATCGCCAGAAAGACCTGGAACATTCGAACCGATAATAAACAAGTAATTCCAGAAAATTCTCAACGATGCTACAACAATATCGATCAACGAACATTATCAGCAATATACAGAGCTTGTTCTAACAATAGCGCAGAATCAGATCAAAGTTAAAAACACGCTATATCGCAGGCTTTGCAAATTAAAAAAAATGGCCGGAACTATCGTGTTTGTCTATAATATAACAGTGTGTGTGTGTGTGTGAGAGAGAGAGAGAGAGAGAGAGAGAGAGAGAGAGAGAGAGAGAGAGAGAGAGTGCGCGTTTATTTTGCATGCATGCGGGTGGAGACTGCATGTGTGTGTATGTGCATGTGTGTGTGCGTGCATTGTTTGTTGGAGGTTTGTTTCGCTCAGTAATAATGTTAATTTACTGGCACTTGTCACTGTTCAAATATATACGGGATACTGTGTCGTGTCCTTAGTCAAATTGTAGTATCACTACTTTGGGTGGAATAGATTTCCAGGACTTCCTGGTTTTAGCGAATGACTTGGCCACGTCATGTTATTGTGATTTCCTTTTTAAAAGAAGAAGAAGAATGTTGTTTCTGTAGATAGTACAGTGTGCATGTCTTTTGTTTGTGTACATAGTACAGTGTGCATATTTGTTGTTTGTGTACATAGTACAGGGTACATGTCTGTTGTTTGTGTAGATAGTACATGTCTGTTGTTTGTGTAGATAGTACAGGGTACATGTCTTTTGTTTGTGTAGATAGTACAGTGTGCATGTCTGTTGTTTGTGTACATAGTACAGGGTACATGTCTTTTGTTTGTGTAGATAGTACAGAGTGCATGCCTGTTGTTTGTGTAGATAGTACAGGGTACATGTCTTTTGTTTGTGTAGATAGTACAGAGTGCATGTCTGTTGTTTGTGTAGATAGTGCAGGGTACATGTCTGTTGTTTGTGTAGATAGTACAGGGTACATGTCTTTTGTTTGTGTAGATAGTACAGTGTGCATGTCTGTTGTTTGTGTAGATAGTACAGAGTGCATGTCTGTTGTTTGTGTAGATAGTACAGAGTGCATGTCTGTTGTTTGTGTAGATAGTACAGAGTGCATGTCTGTTGTTTGTGTAGATAGTACAGAGTGCATGTCTGTTGTTTGTGTAGATAGTACAGAGTGCATGTCTGTTGTTTGTGTAGATAGTACAGAGTGCATGTCTGTTGTTTGTGTAGATAGTACAGAGTACATGTCTGTTGTTTGTGTAGATAGTACATGTCTGTTGTTTGTGTAGATAGTACATGTCTGTTGTTTGTGTAGATCCCGCTGGCATTCTCTCCTCTTTTGTCTCTGTCTGGTCGGGGATCTGGTGAGGCACAGAAAACGTGGCTCATGTGCCACCGCAAGATGTTGTTTGTAGATTATAGTCACACGACACTTTCGCATATGGGTGACTACTGGACCGATTTATACTGACACCAGCGGGACAGTTGTTGGTAAAGGGGAAAATAATATGATCACACGTTGACCAATCCGGGATTCGAACCAGCGACCTTTCGGTTACTAGCAAGACGCTCTTACCAACTGAGCTACCCGGCCCCACCACCGCAAGACGGTCGATCGACTATCTTAATAACCTTTCTTCAAAGGCTTGGCCTACATAAGTTTGAATGCCAAACCTGTGGATAATAAGACATGAAACCTGTCACGTCACTACAGCTTATTTGTACAAGGAACAGGAAGAGGAAAGATGTTGGTAGATTATTGGAGGGAAAAATATATTGGAGCGTCAGAGTGATTCACATGTGTCCACAGGCGCTTGTATCTAGACACGCGAGCGCCTATGCCTTTGACACGTCTCCCTTTGATTTTTGTTATTGAGACGCGTCACAGGCATAAATACAAGCGCCTGTGCATGTGTCAGGGTATTTGTTCTATCACCCACCACCCAAAAAATGTGTTTGGAAGTTGGTCAAATTATGTCGTAGAAGTTTTAAATGCATGAGTAGGTGTGCGTGTGTGTTTGCGTGGGTGTGTGTGTGTGTGTTCTTACGTTTGTGTGTGCTTGCGTACTTACGTCTGTATGTGTGCGTGTACTTACGTGTGTGTGTGTGTGTTTGTGTGTGTGTGTGTGTGTGTGTGTGTGTACTTGTGTTTGCGCGCGCTCTGGACTGTAGGTGAAAGCGTACCTGTAGATGCGCCTTGTGTTAACGTGTGGATGTGAGTGCATTGTTGTCGTTTCTTTTTGCTTTTTTTTTCTCTTTGTTTATATTAAACACAATTCTTTGTCAGCTCCAAACCATGACGATATTTACCCTGTTATGCAACACTTCCTGATAGGCTAAATTATTGTATGCCCTTAAAGCGATTTATGATATGCTATCTGGCGAACTTGTACTATTTTGGGATAAATATAATGCCTATGTTTGCATGTGTGTTTCTACGTTTTATTCTTTACTATAACTACTTAAGCTTGTTTCGTTTTTGGTCATTTTCTTTCTTTCTTTCTTTCTTTATTTATTTGTGCATTTGTTATGTATTATTGCTCCTGTATTTTAGTGTTGTAAGTGTTGTTGTATAACCGCAGTCTCTTAATTCTGCGATCGATTGCGTGTATGAGAGTATGCGTGAGAACCCTTTAAGCTGACATTAGTAGTAGTAGTAGTAGTAGTAGTAGTAGTAGTAGTAGTAGTAGTAGTAGTAGTAGTAGTAGTAGTAGTAGTAGTAGTAGTAGTAGTAGTAGTAGTAGTAGTAGTAGTAGTAGTATGCAGCTCTATGGGCAACAATGAAAGTGTACAACATCATCCCTAAAATTATTGAAGTCATCAAAAGCCTGTATGACAAGGCTACCAGTGCAGTCCTCCACAACAGCGCCATCGGGAACTGGTTCAGAACAACAATCGGTGTGCGTCAAGGATGCCTACTCTCTCCAACACTCTTCAACATCTTCCTAGAGCGCATCATGTCAGATGCTCTTGCAGACCATGAAGGCACAGTCAGCATAGGGGGTAGAGCAATCTCCAATCTTCGTTTTGCAGATGACATCGATGGATTGGCTGGAGAGGAACAAGAACTTGAACAGCTGGTACAGAGGCTTGACAACACCTCCAGAGCCTATGGAATGGAAATAAGTGCAGAGAAGACCAAAATGATGACCAACAACACCAATGGCATCAATACGGACATCAAAGTCCAAGGCCAATCCCTCAACACAGTGCATAGCTTCAAATATTTAGGAGCCATTGTATCAGACAATGGGTCCCGACAGGAAGTCCTCTCCAGAATCGCACAAACAACTGCTGCCCTGACAAGGTTGAACCCCATTTGGAAAGACAGGACCATCAGTCTACATTCCAAAGTAAGACTGCTGCGCTCCCTTGTCATCTCCATCTTCCTATATGCTTGCGAAGCATGGACCCTCACAGCAGATCTCCAACGAAGAATACAAAGCATGGAGATGAGGTGCTACAGAAGACTTCTGGGCATTTCCTATACCCAACACATCACCAACGACGAAGTCAGACAGACCATCATACAAGCCATTGGACAACACGATGACCTGCTAACAGTGGTGAAGAAACGGAAACTCCGATGGTATGGCCACGTCACCAGATCATCAGGCCTTGCAAAGACTATTCTGCAAGGCACAGTGCAAGGAGGTAGAAGAAGAGGGAGACCGAAAAAGAGGTGGGAGGACAACATTCGAGAATGGACTGGTTTGACACTGAGCGAAGCCATCAGGGCTGCTGAGGACAGAGAAAGATGGAGTATGCTGGTTAAACGATCATCTGTGGTGCCCCTACGACCTTCGGGTTACGGGACAGGATAGGATAGGATAGTAGTAGTAGTAGTAGTAGTAGTAGTAGTAGTAGTAGTAGTAGTAGTAGTAGTAGTAGTAATACGCACGGCAAACCAAGCCATCACGCGTAAAGTTGTGCTATCTACCGGTTTGCTATCGAGGATCCGGTAGCAGCGCCCAACTTGAGTAAATGCCCGCCAAAGTGATCAAATCCGTGGTCTTGCAAGTTTACACACTCCCTCCCCACCTCTCCGTTGGTCTTCCCGTTGCTGAAGCCCATTTCAGAACTATGGCAGCAGGGATAGCTTAGTTGTCAGAACGCACTTTTGTAATGGGGCCGGGTAGCTCTGTGGGTAGACCCACCGCCGTAGCTCAAGTGGTAGAGCGTTCGCCTGGCACACCGATAACCAAGGTTCGAATCCCGTGGTGGGCGAAATTAAAGTGGCCATTTTCACTGTCCATTTTAGCAGTATGATTGCTCTGGTGGTTCAGTGTTGATTTAGGTCCCTACTCCTTGTTCTCTGGGATGGTTATCCCCGTCTGCCATATCGCCAATGGTGGGTGTACACGTTACACTTCAATGTTCGACATTCAAAGTAGAGCGGTTTACTAGTAACCTTAAGGTCCTTGGTTCGAATCCCAGCTTGGCCAACGTGTGACCCTATTATTTCCCCTTACCATCAACTGGTTCGCTGGTGTCAGAATAATGAGACCAGTAGTGGCCTATACGCTCACGGTAATTGTAATCTACAATTAGCCCTATTAACCTTAACGACTTTTGTAAGTGCGTCTTGGGCGACGTGGGTTCGAATCCTAACTCAGCAAACTATAGTGTGATTGCTGGATATTAGTGGCCAGCGCCTTGAGAAGCTCTCTGGGCTAGTAAGTGCGCTATATAAAAGCAATATCTCCATGTCAAGTGTTTGGTGTGTGTGTGTCTGTGTGTGTAGGTGTGTGTGTGTGTGCGTGTGAGGGTGTGTGTGTCTGTGTGAGTGTGTGTTTCCCCCTCGTTTCGGGAAGAAAGTTTTGGATTCTTTGCCGTAGGCAAATACAAATACAACCAATAATCGCGAGCGTTGTGGCTGAAGACAGAGAAAGATGGGGTATGCTGGTTAAACGATCATCTGTGGTGCCCCAACGACCTCAGAGTTACGGGATAGGACAGGATAGGATAGGTTGTGGCCAAGTGATCTAAGGCGGGACTAACTTGCCTTGTCCACAGGCCAGAAACCAATGGCGCCTGACAGGTGTGGGATCGATCCAGCATCTGGGCGTTGTTTCTTGGAATATTATTTACTTTGGATTCGGGCAACGTCTCGGGGGTTTTCTCCGGGTACTCCGGTTTTCTCCCCCAGCAAAATTAAAAAAACAACTAATGTTAGGTAGGTTGGGTTTGGATGCGCCACTGGCTGCGACTACGCTTTCCCCAGGGGAGGCGACCCACAATTTCCCGATCAAAAGGTACAATAAAGCGTTTCCCAAAAAATATTTAAAAAATTATAATCCAAACCTTTTTTCCATATAAGGGAGGGGGGGGCACACGCACGAACATACACACACTCGCACAAACACGGCAAACATACTATACTGACCTACTCGTGACACGGACAAGGTCACTGCATCGTGCAGTGTGAAGGGCAGAGTATTCCTAAGGGAATCTTCTCTAGGGGAAAATAATGATCATAGTATATGAATTGTAACTGTACATGTTCCGTTAGGGTTATGCTTAGCTCACCAATGTATAACGTGCAAGAATGACTAACATTAGTTTGGATGCATTAGAAAGATGTTCGCCAGTCCTCAACACTGTTCTATTTAACACTAATAGATGGCTATTTGTTTTATATATTCATACATGTATGTGTGTGTGTGTGTGTGTGTGTGTGTGTGTGTGTGTGTGTAGGTGTGTGTGTGGTGTGTGTGGTGCGTGTTTGAGAGTATGTGCGCGTGCGTTATGCGTGTGAGAGCGTGTGTGTCTATATGTGTGCCTGTGCTCGCGCACGTAATATATGTGCAAACACTTATCCTATCCTATCCTATCCTGTCCCGTAACCCGAAGGTCGTAGGGGCACCACAGATGATCGTTTAACCAGCATACTCCATCTTTCTCTGTCCTCAGCAGCCCTGATGGCTTAGCTCGGTGTCAAACCAGTCCATTCTCGAATGTTGTCCTCCCACCTCTTTTTCGGTCTCCCTCTTCTTCTACCTCCTTGCACTGTGCCTTGCAGAATAGTCTTTGCAAGGCCTGATGATCTGGTGACGTGGCCATACCATCGGAGTTTCCGTTTCTTCACCACTGTTAGCAGGTCATTGTGTTGTGCAAACACTTAAATGTCATATTATTTTCTTAAGTAAAGATTAGCTGGTATAGGTTTACTTCAATATAGAACTCTTAACATACAAGACCGCGATTGTACCCTAAACATTAATGCTGTTTGCCTTGACCTCATTTTTCATATTATTATTTAGAACGGGCAGTAGTAGTAGTAGCAGTAGTAGTAGTAGTAGTAGTAGTAGTAGTAGTAGTAGTAGTAGTAGTAGTAGTAGTTGTTGTTGTTGTTGTTTTTTTTCTTGAGCTGGAAAAGCGCTATAGAAGAACGATTGAATAAAAAAACCATAAATAAATATATTAAATCCGGATTATCAGACAGCGCCTTAAGCTGTTATTTGTGGTGGTAAGTGCGCTATATAAAAACAAGCCATACTGTTGTTATCGAAAACATCAATATTGCACAAATTCTACTTACGTTGATCTTGCAATATGCCTGATGTCAATCCCAAAAGAGGATGCGTCAATCAGGAAAACATCGACAAAACAGCGACGAAATAGGACAGCACAGAGAACACTATTTACAAACAACAATCACACGAGCTGCACACCCGTCCCCTACATGATAATACAATACCCAGTTCTGTTTTGGACGGGTAGGTGCAGAGCTCTTAAGGTGTACGTATTTTGTCACGTGACGTGTCCATAGCCACCGCTGGTAGCAGGAAGCACAGGCGCATTAACCAAGAAGTATGGACCCTCGGCAAGAATTGTGCGAGTAATGCGCCTGTCCTGTGGGGACTCTTCCTACAGGCACGATGTAGAGAAATCTTACTAAGATGGCCGGCGTTTGACGAAAGCAACTTAAAGTATTTTAAACCATTTCAACGAAGAGAAAGCATCTGTGCCGCGTGCTGAGTTACTTTGATTCTCTTAATATGAATTTATTATAATTGGTTGTGTAGTTGTTCATGTCGTGTTAATATTTTTTTTTGGCAGCAGCAGCAGCAGTAGCAACAACAACAACAGTAGTAGTAGTAGTAGTAGTAGTAGTAGTAGTAGTAGTAGTAGTAGTAGCAGCAGTAGTAGTAGTAGTAGTAGTAGTAGTAGTAGTAGTAGTAGTAGAATCAATATTACAGTTATTATCATTATTAGTATCATCACCTTCAGCAGCAGCAGCGACAGCAGCATCTGGTCATGTTTGTGTAAGATAATCTACACGATACCGGTGAACTTGCTTATTTAATTTCATCAAATGCGCGTCCCCGAACTGCAATGTTGTCGGGAATCTCAGTGCAATAAGGGATGTGTACCGTAGCTTAGCGGTTTGAGCACGCGCTGGAAATATTTCATTAAGCCAAGGGAGGTCCCAAATGCTTTTCTCCCCAAAGACCCAAAGGCTAGGGATCGAACACTTGCATTTTCACCCGCAGGTCTACATGTACCTACAGTTATCGGCTTTGACGTACGACTGATAATAACACTATGATAATGTATGATACTGTAGTGGTATTACGGTTAGACACATATCGAATAACAGATAACAGATGATATACTTTAATTAGTATTATATATATATATATATATATATATATATATATATATATATATATATATATATATATATATATATATATATATATATATATATATATATATATATATATATATATATATATATATACTGACACATTTCTCATAATACTTCACACGTGCTCTCTCTCTCTCTCTCTCTCTCTCTCTCTCTCTCTCTCTCTCTCTCTCTCTCTCTCAACGTCTGCTTATTTTCAATTAATGTCATAAATGAAATTTTATGTAATCTAATTATTCCCGGGTCTTAGCGTAAATATTTAACTGTTAGCATTTTTTTTTGCCATTACTTAATTTGGTCGCATGCTATTTATATCACTGTACATAGTTTATTGCCGCAATAAATTTATTTCTTAATAGTTTGATTGCTGGGATGTGTGAGAATGTCTATGTGACTGAATGGTGATGTTATATCTGATGTTTTATTCATTGATTATGATATTGTCCTTGTCATGCTCACGTCATGTTGTCCACATGTTAAAATTCCATGTGTAGAGATGTGGACAATAAATCATCTTGTATCTTGTATCTCTCTCTTACACACAAAACAAAACATAATAACAAGAAGAAGAAGAAGAAGAAGAAGAAGAAGAAGAAGAAGAAGAAGAAGAAGAAGAAGAAGAAGAAGAAGAAGAAATTATTTTTATTCTCTTAGTACAAACAATCAAAGAAGGATAGATATTATTAATAGGTAAGTTTTTCTTCAAATCATGGCAAGTGCTTAACGTTTAAACAGTTAATTTAAGGCCGAAGGAATGCGGGATTTCATACTATGTAAAGCATTATACGCTTGATTTCTCTTGGTGGTCTACCATTTGCGGTTTGTTTTGCTTGTTCTCAATACTGGTGTCCTTCAACCCTGAACCGAAAGTAGAGTGTTCTGCAAAACCAAAAGTAGTTCTACTGAACTTCATAATGAGTCATACATGTTTGTTTATAAAGCCACTTACACTTCGTAGCAGAGACTTGGACTGGCAGGCAAACGTAAAAATCGGCGAAACTCTACTTTCGGTTCAGGGTTGAAGGACACCAGTATTGAGAACAAGCAAAACAAACCGCAAATGGTAGACCACCAAGAGAAATCAAGCGTATAATGCTTTACATAGTATGAAATCCCGCATTCCTTTAGCCTTAAATTAACTGTTTGTAATATATTGCATTGTATATTGTTAAATTGCATTGTAGATTGTAATATATTGCATTGTACATTGTAATATATTGCATTGTACATTGCAATGTATTGTATTGTGTTGCATTGTATATTGAAACGTATTGTGCTGCATTGTATATTGTAATGTATTGTTCTTGTGTTGCATTGCATTTCGTAATATAGTGTATTGTTATATTGTATATTTTAATGTATTATATTGCATTGTATACTGTAATGTATTGTATTGCATTGTATACTGTAATGCATTGTATTGCATTGTATAATGTAGTGTATTGTATTGTGTTGTATACTGTAATGTATTGCATCGTGTTGCATTGTATATTGTCAGGTATTGTATTATGTTGCATTGCATATTGTCTTGTATTGTATAACTATGACAATTATTTCTAGGCATAAGTAATATAGCAACAATGAATGTGCTCATTATTATTATTGTTGTTCTTATCAGCTCAATAGTTGACTGATAAAGTTCATGAAGTTAACTTACCACATAAAGCCTTCAATTACTTGTCAGTTTTTCACGTGAAAGATTATCATTCACCAATGACATAATTCGTTTATCAATAAATCCGTGATTCTGTGTAATCGAAACAGGTTTTCCACGATACTACTGGAAAATCGCAACAATAATGTTTATTTTTATATGATTGCTAAATAATCATTACATGTATACATATATTAACATTTAGAAGCTACCATCACGATGTCCTAATTATGCCTGATAAGACACGGTGGCTGTGTTGGCAAATAAACAAATAGATCAATCACTTCAACACATCAATACATTGTGTGCTTTAACCTTCGCAATTCTGCGCATATCGCTTTTGGGAACGAGAGTTAATAACTCTATAACTTCATTGCAAATCTACTCTAACAGAAAAAGAGAGGGTAGAGAAAGGGGGGGGGGGTACATGTTTAGAATCCTTATACAAAATAATTGAATCTTATCATAGACTGCAAATATTATAGTCTAGTCTTTGCTGTAATGGAGAAAGCAAATTGATAGCAACAACATGGAGATGCCAACCGAGCACGCTGTCCAACCAACCATTGTGCCACTGGGCCACATGCTACCTGTAGTGTGGTAGATGTAGCAGTGTGAGTACTAATCTCACATTTTAATTAATAATAATCGTTATAATCGTTATTGTGTATGTCCATGTCTTTGAGTGGTAGGTGTTCACAATGTCAATATATTACTTCTTGTTTGGGAATAAAATCAGATTATAATCTGCACTCGACGTGTGTACTAGTCTTGGTGTAACTGAGAAACAACTACTGTCTAAAAGACAGGCTTGTACAGTGGAGGTGGGTGGGGTATAGGTTGTTTGTGGGGGTGTGTGTGTGTAAAATGTCAACATTACAGCAGGTTGTTAGTCTACAATTGCCTAAAGGTAAGGTAGATCGTGCCCAAAGACAGCCTTCATTTTCTACCTGCATTGTCGAGTGTGTGCCTGTAGTAAACGAGCAGACGTGACGTAATGAATGCAACTTCTCAGTAAAAGCAAAGAATATGGGTATACAAAGAAGAATCATCCGAGGCTTTCCCTATATAAAAAGTGAAGACGTTTTAAGAGCAGCCCCGTCAAGCGGCTGCGTTGCGGAGCACAGGTCAAGGGAGGTAAACAGACCACATAGCAACGTGTAAATACAGACGATATTGCTCGACTGTATCGGCGTGTTTCTGATGAATTCTGAACATATTTGTCAAGAAAATTATTGTGTAATGTGTAGGAAAATGACTCCTTGCAATAATGCTGGTATTTTTGCACATTTGTTTTTCGTCAACATTGTGATATAGAGCTTACAATTTACATGGAAATGGTGAATGAAAGTCCAATTCTACTTTTTTTTTTTTCTTTTTTTAAAATTCATACAAACATGAGGCCTTTTTTATGATATTCAAGTTTGTGCTGTTGGTGACTGAATCATAAAACAAAACTATTGCAGCATGCCAGAGTGCTAAATTGTATTCATAAATTAATATCCCCCATTGAATAGTGATTAGTGGGCTAAAGAGCGTTGGTTGTCAATTGAACAAAAGGGAACTTGTGAAAATTTAACACTGCTTTGCATAATCATAATTATCGTCAAATTCAGTTCAATTTGTAAATATGTTATTGTTTCCTTTGGTTTGGTTTTCTTTGTTGTTTTTGTATGATTACTTTTTTTTCTTTTCTATAACGTTTGATGTTGTCTTATAGTCCGCCCCACAGTTTTTGTTTGTTTGTACATTGCTTAAGGTCCAGTTAACTCTTTACAGTTGTATCAGGAGCGTTGGACAGGACAGAGCAATACAACACAGATGACATCAGCTTCATGGCATCTCACACGGATCAAGTTTACAAGGTCATAAAATTAGGAGAAGCTGGAGGCGCAGAGTATTCACCT
Source organism: Oncomelania hupensis (assembly GCA_036898135.1). Taxonomy (NCBI): domain Eukaryota; kingdom Metazoa; phylum Mollusca; class Gastropoda; order Littorinimorpha; family Pomatiopsidae; genus Oncomelania; species Oncomelania hupensis. The sequence continues at coordinate 58,589,407 of CM072523.1, read as the reverse complement.
CAATTTTTCGAAATCCAGGTTAAAAAAAAAAACAGTATAAAAGGAAATATAAATATCTTAAATAATAAACATAAAAAAATTAACAGGCAGAAAAAGGCAAATACTAATGCCATATGGCAGAATAAAGCCACCATCACCTTCACCGCCTCACCTATCCCGTAGTCTTGTGAACCGTGGGGGCACCACTGATGATCTGGCAATCAATTCTCTCCATTTCTCTGTTTTCTGCCTTTCTTAGGGCATCACTCAATCTCAGGCCTGTCCACTCTACAATGTTACCCTCCCTCCTCTTCTTCTGTCTGTCTCTCTTCCTCGCACCTTGTACTGTCCCCTGTAAGATTATTTTTGATAGTCCATTTGATCTTGTGACATGGCCACATCAAAGCCACCATACCACCAACTAAAATGCATCCTGCCTGTTAATTATTTATGTTTAGTATTTAAGATTTTTATATTTCCTTTTATACTGTTTTTTAAACCTGGAGTTCTAAAAATTGAGGTGAATACTCTGCGTCTTCAGCGCCTCCTAATTTTGTGACCTTGTAAACATGATCCGTGTGAGGTGCCATGAAGCTGATGTCATCTGTATTGTATTGCTCTGTCCTGTCCAACGGTCCTGATACAACTCTAAAGAATTAACTGGACATTAAGCAATGTACAAACAAACAAACAAACTGTGAGGCGGACTATAAGACAACAACGAGCGTTAAAGAAAAAAAAAGTAATCATACAAAAACAACAAAGGAAACCAAATCAAAGGAAACAATAACATATTTACAAATTGAACTGAATTTGACGATAATTATGATTATGCAAAGCAGTGTTAAATTTTCACAAGTTCCAATTTGTTCAATTGACAACCAACGCTCTTTAGCCCACTAATCATTATTCAATGGGAGATATTAATTTTATGAATACAATTTAGCACTCTGGCATGCTGCAATAGTTTTGTTTGATGATTCAGTCACCAACAGCACAAACTTGAAAATCATTAAAAGGCCTCATGTTTGTTTGAATTAAAAAAAATAATAATAATAATAAAAGAAGTAGAATTGAATTGTTTTTATTCACCATTTCCATGTAAATTGTAAGCTCTATATCACAATGTTGACGAAAAACAAATGTGCAAAAATACCAGCATTATTGCAGGGAGTCATTTTCCTACACATCACACAGTAATTTTGTTGACAAATATGTTCGGGATTCATCAGAAACGCGCCGATACAGTCGAGCAATATCGTCTGTATTTACATGTTGCTATGTGGTCTGTTTACCTCCCTTGACCTGCTCCGCAACGCAGCCGCTTGGTGTCGCCGTGGTGTCGCTGACGTCACTCGTTTCGCATAGAATCGTGTTATGATTCTTCTTTGTATACCCATATTCTTTGGTAAAAGCAAACCGAAAACACTCATGCGTTTTCAAGAAAGAAGAATTAATAGGTGACTTCAGCAAATCTAGGAATAAAAACCTCAGCACGATTATTGTACAACTTACAACTATTATCTTAAACTGTACAGTTACCCCTTGGGGTCATGAGCAATCTTGCCACTGTAGATTGTTCTAACCTATAAAGGGAAAAGTGAAAGCCCCAGTTGAAAACCTGTCTTGACTTTGTAGGCATGACCAATTCACTGCGGCAACAGTACCCCCGTTGGGGTGCCGGGGGTTTCAGTATAAATAGTATCCCCACTTTCTGGAAATTTAGTGCTTTAAATTCCCACTGTCGCTGTCTTCCTCATTTACTCTTTCCCATTCCTGCTCTGTCCTATCACTCTGCTATACTATCTTCTTCTTCGCTAGATCAATGACCTACCTTTTTTCTTGAAAACTCTTCCTGGACAAGACTCCTTGTTTGTGTATGAGGTCTGTTGGATCAGCTTGGGAGTGTTGGACGCTTTCTGCCGGGAGGTCACTAGGGCTTCCTATGATATTATTATTTAGCAATATAGGCATTTTATATGTATATGTTTTGTTGATAATTTATAATGATGTTTGTATTCTATTTTGTTTTTGTAACCGGGGGTTCGAGTAGTTGGGGTAAAGCCTCAGCCGTCCCCTGCGTGGGATGTCTTTATTGTAAAGTGACTGGCCGGTGGAGGGCATTCAATTTTCCCACTAGGGTTGTTTCATCAGATCTTTTATGCGGATCGGGGGTTGTCCGGTCCTGATTTGGCTCGGAAGAGTCCGCTGGACCTAAAGCAACAATCAATCAATCAATAAAAAAAACTGTACAGTTTCAAATAATTAATCAGGGTGAGGCTACTGCATGACCTAACTGTAATAATGTTTACTTATGAGATAATTTAGCTTCACTGTTAGGTAACCTTTTGTAAGTTACACACAATGATTGTGCTTACGAATGATGATATCAGCTTACTCATAATTTTTTAGTCAAGTTCCGTTACCTCTGGCACCATGCCAATAACCCTTCTCTGGACATTTTCAATCAAATGGATGTCTTTCTTGTGGAGCGAAGCACGAACACTGCATAGCAGACACCAACGAAGGTTCGTTTAGCTGATTAACCTTCTTGGCACTGACTAGCCCATGTTCACGTCGCCTCTCCACCCTGGGTCGAATAGCCTACCTGTTACGCCTTAGTTATCTCTACAGTCTCCCCTTCTTTTTCAGTTCGGGACGGTGCGAGCTTAGACCTGCAATCTGTAACCAGCGGCAGAGATTGGTGGAGTGGCGACAGAAGCAGCGCGGGTGATGTGGCACAAGTTATCTCAACACAATGGCTCACAATACTAGCGCATCCATGGCACGAAGTCCAATGATGTTCGGATGATACCAAGGACCCTATTTTCTTGGCGGCCAGGCCTACCGACTTCCCACAGTGCCGCCTAAACTTTCAAGGATGGGTCAACGTAGACACCCAGATCCCTCTCGAACTGACATGTTTTCTAGCTGTTTCCAGCAGATCGAGTTCTACTACTACTATTACTACTGCTGCTGCTACTACTACTACTACTACTACTACTACTACTACTACTACTACTACTACTACTACTACTAGGTGTACTAGCTTGGAGTGTGCACTCCCGCCCTTCATGGTGTATTCGTGATCTTTATTCCCCCATCCCAAATGCATCACTTGCACTCCTTTGCACTGAATCGTGATTGCCATTTTCTGGACCAATTTGGCAGGGCACGCAAGTCATTCTGTAGTCTTTCCTTGTGCGCGTTAGTTCGGTTGAAGATTTTGGTGTCGTCTGCAAACATCTAGTCACCACTTAGTATGCCTACGGGAAAAATAGATAGATAGATAGATAGATAGATAGATAGATTAGATAGATTAGATAGATTAGATAGATAGATAGATAGATAGATAGATAGATAGATAGATAGATAGATAGATAGATAGATAGATAGATAGATAGATAGATAGATAGATAGATAGATAGATAGATAGATAGATAGATAGATAGATAGATAGATAGATAGATAGATAGATAGATAGATAGATAGATAGATAGATAGATAGATAGATAGATAGATAGATAGATAGATAGATAGATAGATAGATAGATAGATAGATAGATAGATAGATAGATAGATAGATAGATAGATAGATAGATAGATAGATAGATAGATAGATAGATAGATAGATAGATAGATAGATAGATAGATAGATAGATAGATAGATAGATAGATAGATAGATAGATAGATAGATAGATAGATAGATAGATAGGTTCCAGCAGACTACAATTAGGACCCGAAACAGGACCACAGAAAGTTTGTTTTCAAAGCTAGATTAGACTGTTAAAACATTGGAGAATGTATAGTATAGTATAGTATAGTATAGTATAGTATAGTATAGTATAGTATAGTATAGTATAGTATAGTATAGTATAGTATAGTATAGTATAGTACTTTATAATTTTTTTTTTATTTGTGACATTTTAGATTGACAGCATCGATCCAATTGAAGGAAGGGAGAAAACTTCGATGACCTTACTAGTCAATTGCCCTACATGTGTGAGAGCAAACTCGTCCAATGAACAGCCCATGCCACACGAGCGTCAAATCTACTGGACTTGACGCGAATCGGAGCAATTTTCGACTTCGAAGTCGGAATTTCATTTTGACTTGAATCGCGCAGTGCCACACGAAAGCCGCACATCGAGTCAAACTTGAGGGTTATTGGTCTTGAAGTTTTGCTGTACGTGTGTTGTGATCACGTGATTCGTATTCTGCTTCTCATTGGCCAAAAGGTCCGAATCACACACTCGAGACTCGCGGAATTAGAACATGTTGAAAGTCGGCAATCGGAGCCAATTCAAAGAATCTGGATTCGCGATGCACAGGGTGCCACACGACAATCACGGGATTTTGTCGTGATTTCATGAATTGGATTCAAGATTTGACGCTCGTGTGGCATAGTTGTGTAGTATTGTGTTAGCGGGTATTATATCGCCATATTGTCTGGCGTAACTGAAAGCAGTGAATGGAGCGAGTAACTTGTAACGTGGGTATTGCATAACGCCATTACTGTTATCAGCACTGAATGAATTTTAGTCTGTCAGCAATCGCCATTGTAGTAAACCGGATATGGCGTTGTCGTTTCCGCTTTCGCACCAAATTTCATTTCTTCGTCAAACGTCCTGCAGGCAAGATCGATGGACAGGTGTGTGGTTTGCAAGTTGGAGGTGACCTGGAGGCAGCATGCACAGATGTAACCAGTGGCAGCACCGCCTGTGTGAAACGGGTAAGTTGATTATCTTCTGAGAACTACATTTTGTAGACGTTAGAAATTGCCGATATTTTTCTTTCTTCCGTACTTCAGTCCTATTATTTTAATCTATTTGTGGTTTAGAAGGATCAGGAATATGGTACAAAGTTCATAGAAGAGCAGTGTTTTTTTCCTCCAAATTATGAAGGTGACAACAAGAGTAATAGTAATAGATAAACAGATATATAAAATGATTTATAGTTACACACAAATGTATAATATATTTTACATGTAAATATATAAAAAGATAAACCTAAGTAAAAGTACAAAATATTATTACACAGACAGACATATAAAGAGGATAATGTCATCAAACTTTCTTTAGTAGATACAGCAAATTCATAGATAGCTCCTGCCATGATTATGCAGTCTACACAAAACTTGTTTCATAATCATTGTAAGGTAACATAAAGAAATTAAGTATATATACAGTTATGTTTTTCTATCAATTGTTTTTTTTTAGATATATATAGTTGGTACTTAGTCCCTAACTTTTTATTTTCAGGAATCAGCCTGATTCAGTACAGGCTGATGTGTAGGGGAGATTTCTGCCTTGAATTCATCTGTCGGAACTGCACTGACATATGTATAAAGTTTATCATTAAAGAGATGCTTTTGTTAGTCATAAAGCAAACTGTGAATATCTACCGAAAATTTCATCAAACGAATACAAGTATGAAATAGATTACTGTACAATTGTCTGCATAATTAAAATAACAATAAATGTACACTTAGTCAGAATTGTAATTTGAATGTCCTATTTTACAGATCGGACAACCCTGAGGCTGGCCACCTCGATGGGCTGATCGAGACAGCTGCTGCTTTCAATCCTGCTGATTCATTAGATTCTCTCAGGCCTGTTTCTTTAAAACTTTCTGTTTCTTCCTCTGATTCTTCTTCCTCTGATTCTGAATCTTTGACCTCTTCTCCCAATTTCCATCTGTCTTTGTCTGGATCTCTTCCAACTCCTTCATCTTCTCATAGGTCTCTGGTCATCTCCTTTCTCTTCCTCCTTATCCAGCTGTTTGTTCTCCCATTTCCTCATCTCCTTTTCCTCCACCTCCTGTTTTTTTCTTCTCCACCTGCTTCTGTTTCCGTTTCCTCTCCATTTTTTTCTTCTCCTGCTACTCCACCACTGCCTCAGAGCTCTAACTTCCCTTCCCCTCCTTCAGTTTCTTTTCCATCAATTTATTTTTCCTCTCGCTTGCCGTTTGCATCTTTACCCCTTCCAAGAAACTTCTCTGTCGCAAGTTTCTTTTGCTGCTGGTGCTGCTGACTTTCCTCCTTCGCCTGCTGCTGACCTCACCTTCTTCCTAATGCCTGGGGGGTCAGAAAGGGTCAAGGACCAGGTTGGTACAACTTAAGATGGTGTACATAAGTTATTTACATTTACAGCTTAAAATAATTTGAATAAATCACAAAATTATCTCATTTTCTGTCACTTTTTTGTGGTCTTTAATTTTTTTTTTAATTCTTTTTTTCCTATCCATTTGTTTTTTGCTATATGATTTTATTATTTGCTTGCAGCGCAAGGGCAAAGTCATCTCCTCCTGGCAATGCAGCGTCAGGAGGGCCACCCGCCCTTGCTCAGCCTGTGTCCGGCAGGTGGGCGCAACATTCACTATGGTGGGCATTCACAGCCATGAGCCCATCCTTGGACAAGCCACCGGGCGGGCAATAAAGAAGAAGGTAGTTTTTATGTTATCTTTTACCTATTGGCTTATTAGCCCCATTGGAGCATAAGCATTTAATAGATTTACTGAACACGCCTGAATACTGATATAAATAACACATTTTTGCCTATTAAAAATAAATTTTAAACGGATTCCACTGTATACATGCCAAAAATATTGTAAAATGTTTTTAGTTTTGCTTCAGGGGAAGCAGGTCAGCGTGGCAGAGGTTTATAAACCTGCTGGCAGGATTGCTGAGGAGGCCCTGAGGGAGCATGCAGACCTCATCCTCCCTCCTGCCAGCCGCCCAGCCTTGGTGAATTTGCAGCGGATGGCCAACCGGGCCAGAGAGAGGAGTCGGCCCACGGAGCCAGCCGGTCTCCACTCTGATGTAAGCAAAATAATACTTTCAATTAACAATATCCTAAAGAGTGATTCTTTATACTCACTGACTTTTTCTTAACCATACATTTTAATAACTGCCACACTTGAATGAAATACATTGTTGACTAAATTGAGTTTGAAATTTTGTAGCTTATGTTTTTTTACTGTTGTATTATTTTCATTATTTTATTTATTTATTTGATAGTCACCTAAATTTTACCGCTAATTTTTCAGTTGCTGCATGAGGAAATCCCGGAAGGTTTCCTCCTGGCAGACCTACACTATGATGTCAGGCACCTCATCTTTGCCACGCCAGGCCAACTGGAACAGCTCGCAGAGGCCAGAACATGGTATCTGGACGGTACCTTCAAGGTGAGCGTAACCATCGGACCTGTTTTCGTACCCCAAATTCTCATTCCTACGTCCTTTTCAAAATCATGTTTTGGTTATTCACATCTCTTTAAAAATTGCTCCTTTATTTAGTTACAGTGACAGCTAGCAATACAACTTCTACTAGTTCTTTAATTTCTGTACTCTACCAAGATTTTTGATATCACTAGTTTACTTTTTTTTTCCAATGCTACATGACTAAGTGCGTATAGATATGCAAATAAATGGGTACCTAAAAATAAATTAACGTATTTTAATAGTTAAATGGTCCACTGTAAAGGTTGCTCTGATTGTTTTTGATACATTTTTGTTTAGATTTTTACTATTAGAGAAACTGATTTTAAATTTTGAAATTTACTAAATACTTGTAATGCAAAACTGACAGTGCAGTGAGGCAAGACATGTGTAGGCCTATAGAAGAAGCTAAAATGTTGATTTTGTAAATAGTCCTTTTAAAGCTGTGTTACGTGATTCAATTGAGATTGTAAGAAAATGTTTCCCCAACTCAATATACCATTTTTTTCAGGTGGTGAGGCAGCATCCATTTGTGCAGCTGCTTTCCATCCACGCTTTTGTCCGAGATGGAGAAAAGCAGCTGCCTATGGTGTTTGCGCTGATGTCCAGGCGGCAGATGGAGGACTACGCCTCCGTCTTGAGAGCCGTCCTGGCCAGCATCCCTGGCAGAGCAGCAGTTAGGGAGGTGGTGTCGGACTTTGAGCGAGCCGTCTGGGGGGCAGTGCAGCAGGTGCTGCGTGGGGTCATCTTGAGAGGCTGTTTTTTCCATTGGTCCCAGGCACTTGAGAGGCTGTTTTTTCCATTGGTCCCAGGCACTTGAAAGGCTGTTTTTTCCATTGGTCCCAGGCACTGTGGAGGAAGGCTCCAGGACCTTGGGCTCAAAGTAAGTACATTCGCAATGTTTACTTTGACATTTAAGGGTATACTTTTACAACAATAAGTGTGAAGAAATAATTTGAAATGCTGTCAACATTGTGTCATTATGCTTTGCTCCTTGTTTCTTCTGCTCAACACCTGGGGCCGGTTAAGTTAAGCAAAGTTGAACTTTGGCTCAGTGAAACTGAGCGTTTTTAGAGTCACGTTTTCAAGCAGTTTAATTACGTTGGGGTCACGGACTCGCTGAGCATGCGCAGCGGAAATGCTGTAAAGTAAACAACATTCCAATACAGCACTATTGTTGTCTGTCTCCTTTTCTGTCTATTCTTGCTCATCACTTGCTTGTTGAGTTTGCTAACATTATTGATGGATACAGCACTATTGTTTTCTCTCTTCTGTCTATTCTTGCTCATCACTTGCACGTTGAGTTTGCTTACATGATTTTCTTCATTTTGTTTCAGGTGTTTAGCACTTCCAAGGATTTTTACTTTCTTGTGAAAAGGGTTCTGGCACTGCCCTTTCTCCCCAGTGCTGAAATACAGGCCGCCTTCTCTGTTCTCCGAGAAGAGGTTGGTGAAGATGATGAGGAAATGGGGGAGTTCTTTGCCTATGTGCAGTCTGCGTGGCTCTCATCGCAGACCTTCCCAGTCTCATCATGGTGCGTGTACCGGTGCCACAGCCGAACCAACAACGATGTTGAGGGTTGGCATCGGCGCCTCAACATCACCGTGCATGAGAGGAAACCCCCCTTCTATCTTGTCACCATGCTTCTTCAGGAAGCAAGCGGCCTGGACCTTGCTTTGGCAATGGTGGGAGAGGGCACCCTCAGGAGGAATGTGAGGAGGAATGTGAAAGTATGTGGAGTTGTGGGATGCCCTAGACAGGGGAGAAATGAGGGTGCCAGAGTTTCTCCTGGCTGTTGCCAAGACTAGGGCATAATGAGAGAGAGAGCGTGAGACTAGGGCGTATTTGTTTACATTTTGCTGGTTTTTTATGACTATTTTTCACACTGTTTTTTTTAATAAACATTTTAAAGTAATCTGTCTTACGTTTTGTATGTCGCTTTTTATGCATGATATTTTGTTTAGAACAAAAATCCAGTGATGTTTGTTACTGTGATAATTGATAATGTCTTTCTCATTTGCTCTTTCTCATTCATGCTCTGTTCTATCAATCTGCTATACTATCGTCTTCTTCGCTAGACCAGTCTCCTACCTTTTTTCTTGAAAACTCTCCGGGACAAGACTCCTTGTTTGTGTATGAGGTCTGTTGGATCAGCTTGGGAATATTGGACGCTTTCTGCCAGGTGGTCACTAGGGCTTCCTATGATGTTATTATTTAGCAATGTAGGCATTTTATATACATGTATGTGTTTTGTTGATAATGTATAATGATGTTTGTATTCTATGTTGTTTTTTTGTAAACGGGGGTTCGATAAGTTGGGGTGAAGCCTCAGCCGTCCCCTGCGTGGGATGTCTTTATTGTAAAGTGACTGGCTGGTGGAGAGCTTTCGGTTTTCCCACTAGGGTTGTTTTGGCAGATCTTTTATGCGGATCGGGGGTTGTCCGGTCCTGATTTGGCTCGGAAGAGTCCGCTGGACCTAAAGCAATAATAATGTAATGTAATGTAACTTAAATACACACTACTTCTGTACACACTAGTGTGCTCATGTATTAATCTATTCTTCATTGTTAGGACTTAAATACACACTACTTCTGTATATGTACATCTAGTTTGTATTTTGTGGACCTTGTAGCTATTTTTTTTACGAAAATTAATCCAGTGATATTAGTTGCTGTGATAATTGTATATATGTAGTTTTTATTCTTTGGACTTAGGTACACACTAGTGTACTAATGTAAACAATTTGTTGACTTCGGTACACACTAGTACTGTATACCTATGTATACATAGTTTTTATTTTGTGGACTTTGGTGCACAGTAGTGACTATTATACTCGTACCTTTTAAATGTATTGCATGCTTTTTAATTATGCTTTGTATGAATGGGATATATGTTGAATCATTTTGGGGGTAATTAAATCTGTTAAAGTAATTTAGTTAACTATGAATGTATTGTTGTGTTTTGAACTTCCTACACTAGTGTAGTATAATCTTTATTACTCCATGTGGTTGTTATGCTTTGTAAGAATGGGATAAGCAAGTGTGATCATTTCTGCAGAATTAACTTATTTCATTACCTTTTTATGTGAAATAATAAAATGTCTGGGCTTTTAACAGTTGTGTTGCATTTTAGTCTGTTAGTGTGAATGTGATGTTTCATTTCATTTTAATTTATTGTTGAAACAGGAGATACTTGTTCTAAAAACACGTTAAAAAATCACAGTTCAATAATTTTCAGTTCACCAAGAATTTCATGTTCCAATTAAATTGTTCTGTTTCCAGTAATGTTTATCCTTATCCTTATCATGGTCTTTCTTTTCCTAGTGTATTTGTATCTTGTTGCAAAGAACATGTGTTGTTAAGTGAAATGTTTGATTTTTAAAAAATTGCCTATCGATGATAATACATAATTATTAATTAAGTTCAAGTTCAACAAGTTTATTGCATTACCATGCAATACAATAAGAATTACGCAGTTAGGAATAATTTTGGACAACGTTAAAAACAGATTACAAGAACATGTGCACATCATTCACCATGCATTCGTAAAACAGATTACAAGAACATGTGCACATCATTCACCATGCATTCGTACTTGCAGCTAAAATATTTTAATATTATGTTTTATATTTATATTAGCTTAATTAATTAAAAGATAGGTAGATATATTTTATTTTAAAAGAAGTTTTTATTGCACATGAATGAAGAGAGGAAATTAAACAAAAGTACCACTCTATTCCTCTTATATATTAATTAAAATAGGTAGGTAGTTAGGTAACAGAAAATGGCAGAACTATTTTTCTTTGCATTTTAATTTTGCCTCTAAAACCTTTATTCCTTCTTTCTGTTATAGATAGATAGATTTATTTTAAAACATGTTTTTATTGCACATGAAGAAAGGAAATAAAACAAAAGTAAAATAGGTAGACTAAGTAGTTAGGTAAAGGAAAATGGCAGAACTTTATTTTTCTTTGCATTTTAATTTGGCTTTAAAACCTTTATTCTTTCTTTCTGTTACTTAAATTTAAACTTTCTAGACACTCTCTGGTCTTTAGGCTGGGTTAGTTTGGGCTGTGTGAAAAACATTGTGTAATTGGACCTGGTTTGTTGGACAAAGGTAAGAAAAGAAGGCAAAAAGACTTGGAGGAAAGAGTAACAATGAGAATATTAACTTAGAAATTGTTAGCTTAATTAATTATTTGCTTCTTTAATATATAGTTGTTATGCTTTTTTATGAATGATATATAAAGTAAAATAACTAGATAGATAGGGTATATATAGATAAATAGAAAAGGACTGGGAAAGAGTAACAATGGTAAAGGAAAATAGTAGAATCCAACCCATAAACAGGTAAATGACAATATCGCGGTGGCTGCGCGCGAATTTCTGAGAGAGAGGTGTAACCGAATTGTCAGACGCTCGCGCGGAGCCACTGCGATATCGAGGATCCAAAGATGTGGCCGAATCGACTGAAAACGAGGTGAGGGCAATAGTCTGTATGCGAGTCGTTAGGCGAGTTGACTGAGGCGAATTGACAGTTAAGCGTATCGTCGTGCACCCACCACGCCAAGAGAAACCATGTCTGTTCATTTTCCTCTTCACGCGTGTAGCGAGTAGCGTGCAGTTCTATGGCCCAGCAGCCTAAGACGTCTGTGCTCCAGGCTCGGAAGCCAAAGGCGCTAAATTTAACCTATTTTCATAACTGAGGTCCGTTAGCTCTAAGATGCAACCGGTTCAACTGTTGCATACCGCTTGCCATGAACACAAGACGAATGACCACCTAAAAAACCTGGTCACGTCACTTGCAAGCCCTCAAGAACCACTATTTGCCTTTGTGAAGAGCGAAAAGCTGGCGTAGTTTGGCCATGTCTCTGACGCGACATGTGACACCCTTGATGCAAAACCTATTCTGCAAGGAACAGTGGAAGGAGGCAGGCGCAGAGGACGACAAAGAAAGAGCTGAACAGATGATGTCAAAACATGGACGGCGCTAGACATGCCGCGCCTCCTGACAATTAATAGCTGCACACATATCGAAGTCTGACAGACCATCACACAAGCCTTTGGACAACACGATGACATGCTCACAGTGGTGAAGAAACGAAAACTCCGATGCACAGGCGCTTGTATCTGGACACGCGAGCGCCTATGCCTGTGACGCGTCTCCCTTTGGTTATATCTAGGGAGACGCGTCACCGGCATAGGCGCTCGCGTGTCCAGATAGAAGCGCCTGTGCTCCGATGGTATGGCCACGTTACCAGAGCATAAGGTCTTGCAAAGACCATCCTGCAAGGCACGGTGCAAGGAGGCAGAGGAAGAGGGAGACATAAAAAAGGTAGGAGAATGGACTGGCTTGACACTGAGCGAAGCCATGTAGGTTGCTGAGAACAGAGAATGATGGAGTACGCTGGTTAAACGATCATCTGTGGTGCCCCTTTCGACTTACGGGATAGGATAGGATAAATCGAAGTGGCGACAACTCTCTTCGTCGGTATCCTTCATGTCTCCCCAGCGGTTGTCCAGTTGAGGAACTGAATTGAACTGCATCTGGTGAAATGTCTCTGTATAACCTCAATCTTGCTAGATTTTTTTTTTTAAACCTAGGATTCCACACCATATTTCCGTACTCCGGTATAGGACGAACAAGGGCATTGAACAGAGGAACCATTATTTATTTGCTTTTAAATATGATTGATCTTATCAACAACTCTCATATTCTGTTGGCTTTTAAGTTTTACGTCGTTAACTGTGGTCTTCAAAGGAGAGGTCTCTATCAGCAATGACTCCCGTGCACGTCTTTATCACACTAAGTACTTTCCAATAATTTGACAGTTACGTCATATATCCATGATCCTTCATAAAGTAGTCGTAGTTTGTGTTCTTCTTACCAAGGTGGATCACCTTACATTTGGTACTGTTTAAACGCAACGAACCTTGACCAAGTTGTCTAAACTTGAACCTGTTTCTTCTCCTCATTCTCCACGGAACGGAGTTTCGTCTGTATAGTAGTTTTACATTAATGATGTGTTGTAGCTAATTATGTAGGTCTATAAATAACCAACAACATCTATATCATGTGTTCATAGACTTCAAGTAGGCGTTTGACCGAGTCTGGCATGCAGCTCTATGGGCGACAATGAAAGTTTACAACATCAGCCCTAAAATTGTTGAAGGCATCAAAAGCCTGTATGACAAGGCTACCAGTGCAGTCCTCCATAACAGCATCATCGGGAACTGGTTCAGAACAACAATCAGTGTGCGTCAAGGATGCCTACTCTCTCCAACACTCTTCAACATCTTCCTAGAGCGCATCGTGTCAGATATGCTCTTGCAGATCACGAAGGCACAGTCAGCATAGGGGGTAGAGCAATCTCCAATCTTCGTTTTGCGGATGACATTGATGGATTGGCTGGAGAGGAACAAGAACTTGAACAGCTGGTACAGAGGCTTGACACCACCTCCAGAGCCTATGGAATGGAAATAAGTGCAGAGAAGACCAAAATGATGACCAACAACACCAATGGCATCAACACGGACATCAAAGTCCAAGGCCAATCCCTCAACACAGTGCATAGCTTCAAATATTTGGGAACCATTGTGTCAGACAATGGGTCCCGACAGGAAGTCCTCTCCAGGATCGCACAAACAACTGCTGCCCTGACAAGGTTGAAGCCCATTTGGAAAGACAGGACCATCAGTCTGCATTCCAAAGTAAGACTGCTGCGCTCCCTTGTCATCTCCATCTTCCTATATGCTTACGAAGCATGGACCCTCACAGCAGATCTACAAAGAAGAATACAAAGCTTGGAGATGAGGTGCTACAGAAGACTTCTGGGCATTTCCTGTACCCAACACATCACGAAGTCCGACAGACCATCACACAAGCCATTGGACAACACGATGACCTGCTCACAGTGGTGAAGAAACGGAAACTCCGATGGTATGGTCACGTCACCAGATCATCAGGCCTTGCAAAGACCATTCTGCAAGGTACAGTGCAAGGAGGTAGAAGAAGAGGGAGACCGAAAAAGGGGTGGGAGGACAACATTCGAGAATGGACTGGTTTGACACTGAGCGAAGCCATCAGGGCTGCTGAGGACAGAGATAGATGGAGTATGCTGGTTAAACGATCATCTCTGGTGCCCCCACGACCTCCGGGTTAGGGGGACAGGATAGGATAAGATATAAATACAGCATGCACCTTATTTTAGAAGGATTGTGTACTAGATACCTCTTCGGGCACTATTTTGCGCAAGTTTTAGTCAATCAAACTGAGCACACTCAGTTTCACAGTCAGTACATAATAGCCCTGAATAGGTTTAAACATTAGTTAGTGTATTATATCTCCAACGTTTATTTATTTATTTATTTATTTAGATTTTGTTTTGTTTTGTTTTGTTTTGTTTTAAATGATTGTTCTTATAAATACAAATCTGCATATTGTACATTCTGAATTCCAATCAGCCGTCACTAAATTGAACTTTTGACATTGGAAAGGATTGAGAATACGGTTTCGAGTACTGTTTTCTCGACACTCTTTTTGAGCTATCGACACCCAACGCTACATTTTGCTGCTTGGGAGTGGCATACAGACACAAGTGTAAGCTGTTTTATAGAGCTAATACGCTTTCATACGCCTTCTAACTTGATCTTCCGTGAAACCTTAAAATTGCTTGTAGAGTAGACCCACTTCTTGCTGTTTTTACCTCAAACTTCAACTATTAATTAGGCCCTAAGTATTGGTTACTTACTAGTTAGGCTAGGTCTTTAGCACTCGACTCACTTACTGAACTGACGTTTTTGTCTTAGTACCCAATTAGTTTCCCCTCTATGCTGTTTTATTTGGATTATTATATTTATTGGTGCGTTTTTAATTGTCCATGACTTAATCAGATCTTATTTTTCTTTCCATCATTTTCGTTCAGCACCCCGTTTTCATATATATCATTATATGTATGTATATGTTCCGCGCATTTTGGAATCTGGGCAATTCTAGAATTGGCCTGCCCATTTTTGGAATTCCAACATTGGTTAGGGTTCGGGTTAGGGTTACGGAAAGGGTTAGGGTTACTAACCCTGGCGGCCAATGTTGGAATTAAACAAATGGGCAGCCCCTTCTATAATTACTAATTTAAAAAAAACGCAGAACATATGTATATATAATATTGTGTTCTAATTCCAAAAGCACAGCATGCAGTTTTACACTTTGATTTTATCGGAATTTGCTCACTTTGTTACTGATTTTGTTTGTTTGCTATTCGTTCTCTAAATTGGAACTCATTTTGCATGCTTAGTTTCTGAGTGTGATTTTTTGTTGTTGTTTGTGTGTGTGTGTGTGTTTTATATTTTTTAAAGCCCTCGTTGTTTTGTAAAAAAAACATTTGATGGTTTTTGTTGCACATGCAATAGATGTTTGACGGTATTATTGATGATTTGTTAAAACAGCAGTTGGTAGAATTTGATCTGCAGGAAGTGCATGCAGCCTTAAGGCAGTGGACAACTGAAGCCCTAATTGTTTGCTGTGTTGCCCATCATGATGGCCTTCTTTGGCCGCTGTTTCCGCCTGTTACGGAGATATGCCAAATTCTTGGTCAAGAATGAGCGGTAAAAGCCATTTAGCTTAAACATAGTTACTGTAAAAGATAACATAACAATAAGATAATAATAATGAAGATTGTACTGATACCCAGCTACTGCTATCTGCCTTACTTGCTGATTTCAAACCTCTCATTTGCAGAACCAAAGATACTATTATTAGTATTAGTGAGGTATAGACCTGTATGGATGGATAGCGATCAAACTTCAGTTAAAGATAAGACAGAACTCGTCAGAAGCCATGGCTGTCAGGACGTGTTCAAGATTGAGCGAAGAGCGTCTTGTAATATATGTGGATACCCGATCAATATCTACGCCAAGATTAAAAAAAACTTGCTAGTCATCCGGGATGCCTCATTGTCCATTACCTGATCATGTCAGCAACATGTGTCAACGTTGCTACCTTGAGCTGAGAAGAATAGCTTCAATCCACCTTCTTATCTTATGACTACCGCTGTTATTCACGTCTGCTACACAGTCTTGACCATAGTTCACTTATATCTCTCATCAACTGCAGACAGTTGAAGGATAAATTAAAGAAACTGAAAACAGCCGGATCTGGTAATTTCAAGTCCCATGTCCAGTCTGTCTGAAACTCTCTTCCCCAGTCCCTGAGTCAGTCAACCTCTTTGACTCCTTTCAAAGTCACCATGAAAACCCATGATCTGTTTAGGGTGGCTTAGAATATACAATCATTTTATCTTGTAAAAGCTATTTTGTATATATTTTGTGTATTTATTTTGTATATTTATTTTGTGTATTTATTTTGTATATATATTTATTTTGCGTATTTATTTCATTGTTCTACTGTTGTAATGAGCCTGCAAGTGAATGTGTTGTTGAGAGCGCTTTGAGCTTAATTTATGAAGGTATCATGCTATATTAAAGCTATTATTGATACATTTATTTATAATGTAATCAAGAGAAATATTTTATATTATAAATATGTTGTCATGAAAAGTAATATATTGCCATTTTGGGGTTAGATCTGCAGAGGGAGAGACACAGAGAGAGAGAGAGAGAGAGAGAGAGAGAGAGAGAGAGAGAGAGAGAGAGAGAGAGAGAGAGAGAGAGAGAGAGAGAGAGAGAGAAAATATCTGAACAGAAAGAAAATTTGCATAAACACACACCCTTCGCTGGTTGTGGGCCTGTTGTATAAATGGCGGATAATCACTGTATAGGAAGATCTCTTTGGTAGACTCTCAAGGTGATATTATCACTATATTAGAGACTAAAGGTCAAGAAGAGTACATGCCTATTTGAGAGCTTTCATGCTTCAGTGATGTGGATTGCTATGATCCTGCTATCCAGGGTGAAAGTTTGAAATAATAATAATAATTTTATTTGTAAAGCTCACATATCAGACAACATTTCTGTTCAAACCGCATAAAACATAAAAAAGCATACAATGAACATAAACGTAACAATAGACAACCGTAATTAATAATGAATAATCACAATAAAAATTAATTGGACAACACTTAAAAGGTTTAAAAATAATAATAATAAATCAATAAAATGTGACAGATAATGAACACACGCACACACTGACTTCACACTCACTTGAAAAGACTTAAAAAGAAATGGATTTAAAACTAGATTTATTCTCAGCTTATTACTAGGGAGGACAACATTCGAGAATGGACTGGTTTTTACACTGAGCGAAACCATCAGGGTTGCTGAGGACAGGGAAAGATGGAGTATGCTGGTTAAACAATCATCTGTGGTGCCCCTTTGACCTCTGAGTTACGGGATAGGATAGGATATTACTAGTATCTGTATAGCCGGTACAGTAATTGGTATACTGTTTAGTGTTTAATTTGCAGTAGTGCAGTACTGTCTTGGAAATTAAAGACAGAATGTATTAAAATTATATTTGTTGGTGAATTTTAATTGTGTGTGTCACTGTGTGTGTATGTGTGCCTTTTTTCCCCTCAGTAGATTACTGTTGATTTGCAGTATAAAACAGTACATTCTTCTATATTTGTAGAGTTACAATAAAAAGACTTCGGGATGTGTTCTAAATGTATTACTATTAGCGTTTGTGAATTTTTAGTGGTGTTAGTTTATAGGTCATTTGCAATTAGTGAATGCATTCCAGGTCTTGACAGACTTGAAAGTAGAGAATAGAAAGACTAGAAATGTATTAGGTTTGAAATGCATTTTTTAATATATATAGTTTACTGTTTATTTACTATATTGCAGTATATGCCCAATAACCCGTTCTTTTTTAAGTTTATTGAGATATGTGTGCTATATAAATCGATGTATTAGTGTTATGTGCTTGATATTTTATAGATTTGTTTACTAGGAATGTTTCAGTTATTGAATTATTGTGTGTGTTAGTTTACATTGAATTGACTGTTCGTTTTAGTAAATAAATAACAAATAATGAAAATGGATGTTTAACATCTACATCCAACATTGGGGATATGACAGACAAAAATAGTGAAAATGGATGTTTAACCTCTACGTCCACCATTAGGGATACGGCAGACACAAATAATGAAAATGGCTGTTTAACCTCTACGTCCACCATTAGGGATATGGCAGACACAAATAATGAAAATGGCTGTTTAACCTCTACGTCCACCATTAGGGATATGGCAGACACAAATAATGAAAATGGCTGTTTAACCTCTACGTCCACCATTAGGGATATGGCAGACACAAATAATGAAAATGGCTGTTTAACCTCTACGTACACCATTAGGGATATGGCAGACACAAATAATGAAAATGGCTGTTTAACCTCTACGTCCACCATTAGGGATATGGCAGACACAAATAATGAAAATGGCTGTTTAACCTCTACGTCCACCATTAGGGATATGGCAGACACAAATAATGAAAATGGCTGTTTAACCTCTACGTCCACCATTAGGGATATGGCAGACACAAATAATGAAAATGGCTGTTTAACCTCTACGTCCACCATTAGGGATATGGCAGACACAAATAATGAAAATGGATGTTTAACCTCTACGTCCACCATTAGGGATATGGCAGACACAAATAACCATCCAGGGATAGAGGGGAGGTGGGTAGGGTTCCAAATCAACACTGAACCACCTGATCAATCATTCTGCTGAGAGGGACAGTGAAAAATTGAAAATTTGCCACTTTCAGTTTGCCCACAGCGGTATTTGAACCTGTGTTATCCATGTGCCGCCGTACTTCAGTGGTATATGTTAATTATTTCCACATGGTACAATGGAGAGTGACTGCTGGAGCCGTGAAGCACAATGGCAGGTCAAATTGTTAAAGGGGTGAAAACTGGTTCCAGTACAGTAAAACTTGGCAATTGGCAGCGCAGTCCGGTCTTGGGCTATTTCATATGCCAACTGATACGTTTATTATTTGGCATTATGATATCTTAGTATAGTATAGTAGTGATGGCATGGTGGGCTATCAGCCTTTTGCCCTCTAGACAGACCTGCATTACAATACAATACAAGATTATTTGCTTTAGGTCCACCTGCATTTATGAGCACTTATTACCTGCATTTATGAGCACTTATTACTTGTCACACTGGCAGGCTTTCAAACATCTGTGGTCTGATGAATTTTGCTAGCTATACCTGGAAACTTATTAGTTCATTTCAAAGTTTATACTGTTAGCAATGTTATTATTTGGAAGTATATATAACATCTTGAGCAGCTCTTTGAGTTGGAAAAGTGCTAAATATTAAAAAAAATTATTATCTATATAATCCCGCTATACCTTTTATCACATAAGACAAAAGAAGTGTTATTCGTCCAAAGGATAACATTGGAACAATTATTTCCAGCCGTGCAAAACAGAACGCGTAGCAATAAAAAAAAAGAATACTCATTGGCCAGTACCTTTGAATAATAACAAATTTGTATTGCAAATATTGTTAGTGTTATCCACTTTGTCAATCATCAATGGATGTTTCATGTTGGTCTTGGTTCAGTTTTATCTGTCAGTTATGTGGTGATTGATTATTGCATGGGATGTTTTTTGAGGGTTTTATCTGGGTACTGTGGTATACTCCCTCCCTTCAATAATAGTATTAGATGCAGTTAATTAAAATTTCAAAATTTATTTCTGTAATAGCAATCTCTTATATCACCGCGATCTGGTGGTGGTCGCCTACAAGCTCTGCATGGGTTTTGTCACATACTGAGTATCAGAGAATGCTGAAGAATAGGGCAGAATTATGGGTGGCCTGATTTGTCTCAGCTTGCAGCCAAGGCAGTCAACCAATCTTTATAGTCTAACTTGCTCACTCTCTACAATATGTTGGAACTGACAGCATGATCTCCCCTTTAAATGTGGATTGCCTTGGCTGCAGTTATGTCCCTTGGCTCTTGTTTACATCCCACGCCTGCATGAGGGTTAAACTTTGATCCTAATCCTTTAATCCTAACCATCATTTCTGTCCAAATGTTACTCATTCAAAGTGCTAATATAAAACGCATCATTGCGAACTGCTGTATTTGTTAGTTTCCGAAAAGAAAACTATCTCGAAAACCAAAAACAATCTATTCTATAGTTGTGGATGATTGATGTTGACAAATGTTGTCACCTTTGTGGTGAAGCGTAGCCCTGTGTGATCTTTTGTACTGGGTCCTATCCTATCCTTTCCAGTAATTTAGGGGGTGTTTAGTTTTGCATGCAGAGGTAACATTCTTTTTCTCTACCTTCTCCTTTGTTGATGGGTGGATTATAGATGTTGCTGTGCATTATCTAACATGTTGTTGCCATCCTTGGTGCTGCCAGAAACCAATATAATAATCATAATGATAATAATAATAATCAATAATAATACAATGTATACTATAATAATCAATAATAATACAATGTATACTAATAAATCTATAATAATAAATATAATATATATTTTGTTTACATTGCAATAATAATGCCTTTTAATGGATGCTATTACATATAAAGTACTAGTGAAGTGCTAGGCTTGGTTTCCACAACAACTGGTAAATGTGAAAACATTGCTGAAGCACCAAAGTACATATGAAAGTGAATTATTGCGAAATACCAAAGTCATAACAAAACATGTGATGAAAGTTCATAACATTATAAATGATTGCACAATGTATGTATCAAAACAAGAAACGGTTATTGCGAAAGTACCTACCAAAGAGCCCTGTTTGAGAAAGTATAAATAGTAGCCATTGTTTGGGTGACAGTGGCAGGATGAAGGTACAAATGTGTGAAGACATTATCTGTGTATCTGCTTGTGTGTTGCTACGTTGACTAGCTACCATTTACGGCTTTACATTAACTGGGGGGTACAACATTCAGCTAAATAATTCAAATTAAAAATAGAACACTTTTTACCCCCAAAAAATCATGTTTTAAAAAAATTTAAAATTATACATGTATATAAAATTGAAGTGAGTTCTCGTATTAGTAAAAATGTGTAAAAAGTGTGTAGATACTGATTTGAGCACTTTGGTTTATGCAGGTATGTTTGTAAACAAATGATGTAGATAACGATGATTTATTGAAGCCTGTTCTTGGGTCAAGGAAGATGTACATGCATGAGCAAATTATATTGCTACAACAATTTTAAAGTTTTTGAATCCGTGACATTATGCAGTAGAGATATCTTTATTGTAGTCAAATGAGCTCTCTGATGCATGTGGCTTTGTGAATAAGGGTGGACGACACAGGCAAAATGCCTTTTGCTTTCCTCAACAAAAACACTGCTTCCACGGGGCAGCATCAGCAAGGATGAGAGGACCTGGTACTTGCTGGGTGTATTTGCATAGCTGCCATTCACTGTCTAGGACATGAGCATCAGGATCTTTAAAGTCCATGCCATGCATGCATAAGTTATACAGCACGGTATATTTTCCTGCACCAAAATATTTAATGAAACAACTTCAGGGTATGGACAGTAAAGCAATAACAATGGCTGTGGGTATTCCAATACACACAAAAACTAACGATGCTTATAAAGCAGCTCGGGTATTACCATTAAATGATTGGAGAAAATTATCATGCACGAAATACATAGAGCTGTATGCTGTTGAAAATTTCACTGATACAGAACTAGAGGTAAGATCTGATTTAGATTATCCAAAAAGAGCACAAGGTATTCATTATTTATAAACAACAGCAACTTATACGAATGAACTTATACAAGGGTCAAATTTAATTCCTAAATCAATATCTAAAACAATACCACAAATGACTATACCAATATGGGAATTTATGCGAGCAAAATATGACTGTTTATACTGCCGTAAGGACAAAAGAAACAAGCTGATGAACATGTACAACAAAAGTATTATTCTTATTTGCAAATCTATACTGATGGGGCTGTTTTAGATACAGGCCAAACAAGGGCTGGTTATGTTATACCTGCTTTAAAAGTTAGTGAATCGTTGTATTTAGGTAAAGACCGTTCAATATATACTGCAGAACTTACTGCAATTCTTATGGCATGAAATAAGATAAGGTCTACAAAAGACCTTTTTTAATATATTATTATGTGTAGACTCCGTATTAGCTCCTCAAAGTCTGGACTCTAATATTAATAAAAACAGAGATGATATTATTTATTAAATCAAATCTTACACATTGCTTAATTATCAATGGCACTAAAGTTCCGTTTTGTTGGATACCATCTCATTGTGGTTTAAATGATAATGACTGGGCAGACAGGAAAGCGAAAGAAGGAGGGAAAAATTAACACAATGATAGCCAGATTGGCATCCCGTTATTACAAAAAAAAAAGTATAATATAATATAAAATAAATAATAATTTTTCTTTAAAAATATTATGGTTGTGGAAATTTACAATAACCTCTTTAGCACATCATCTTGCTTTAAATTGTTGAGGGACAGAATATTGCAAGAATATTTGCATTTGCAATGAAATGTTAACTATGAGTCACATAATTGATGACTGCAGTGTAATAGCACAATATAGTCCACAGAACATTCCTAATGTTCAAAGTCAAAACAATATTGGATACCCATCGCTATATATAGTCCTGTATAACATTTATACAAATACAAATTGAAAGTTTATTCTAAGTATTTAGTATATGACAATATAACAAAATTGACTTTTTGTATATGACATTTCACAACTTTGATATGTAATATTGTAATTACTATTTTTTTTAAAATGTAATGTTAGTTTGACTAATTAGTTTCAATTTTATTTTATGTTATTTTACTGTAATATTTTTTTTTTATGTTCTCTCCTTTTCCCCATCCAAGTAGCAAATATCCTTCTTCATTACCTTCCTTCTATTTCTTAGTCTACACTCTCTTCGGTGAATAGGCCTTAAATGAAATTAACCAACACACAAACACCGCTATGGGGGAGAAGAGACCTTAGCTCATGCTGGGTGTATTTGTGTAGCCGACACTTGCCCGTCTAGGACGTGAGTGTCAGGATCTTTAAAGTTTGTGTGATGGAATGCAGTTGTTTTTTTTTAATCTTGAAAAGTACAGTTTTTATATTAATTGATACATTAATTTGCTTATGAATCTATTAAAGGTGTACCTCCACTCCAATCAGCTGTATAGGTGCTGACAATAAGAGCATATGCAATGTAGTTTGCTGGCTCAAATCACCTTCCTTTCTTCCATAGTTTTTTTTTTTTTAATAAAATACCTGGATTGTTTGAATTAGGAGAGAAAAGGTCTTGTCTTTATAAAATGGGACTACAGTAATCATAGCATCTGGGATACAATAACAAG
Organism: Oncomelania hupensis; assembly: GCA_036898135.1. Lineage (NCBI taxonomy): Eukaryota > Metazoa > Mollusca > Gastropoda > Littorinimorpha > Pomatiopsidae > Oncomelania > Oncomelania hupensis. The sequence continues at coordinate 58,565,910 of CM072523.1, read as the reverse complement.
AAAAAGAAGGAGAATAAAATCAGTTCTATTTATTTTAAGTTTGACCCCCATTCATCTGCTACGTACGATTTATTCAATATTTTTCTCCCCACAGGGATAAAACTGCGGACGATTACGACGGGATGCAGGATTACATAGAAAGGCAGTTGACGGAGCTGCATTACACTGCTGTCAGCAATGATTTCCCCAACAAGTTCATCTCCTTCGCTCTCACAGTCCTGTTTGCTGTCCTGCTGCCCTACATCCACATAGGTCACACTTTGATTTTAGATTTGGCTTGTGGTTTGGGATCATATTTTATTTTGCCACCCGTGCAGGCCAAACTCGGGTTGCCTTCTCGGCTAAAAGCCTGGCAGCTGTAGAGCAGCGCCACTCAAGGAGAAGGGGAAATGGGACCTTAGCTTGCGTGTTGGGTGTGTCTCTGTATCTTGACATTCTGGGTCATGCGTCCGTGCAGTGGAATGCATGCGTGCATAAGCTGGACCTCAATTTATAGCTCTGGTCTTAAGGAGTAAGATCATTGTGACTTATTTAAGCGGCAGTGTCATTTCATTGCTTGGCTGTGTTGGGATAGGCACCACTGTTAACAAGGTTAGCCCTTTCCGTGTCTGTGTCTCTCTTTGATTAGTTGTGATTGTTTTGCCTATGACTTATGACTAATGCTGTATCCGCCATTTTTCTCAAACCACTGATCAAGGTCAAAGCACAGTGATCTGTACACCAACTCTCACCCACACATCTACCACTCAGATATGTGGTGTAAAGGCAAGGAGATCGCTATTAGACAAGGTTCACACGGTCTTTAAAGGTCTTTGAATATATGGGAACAATTGCATTCCCTTTTCAAGTCTTTGCTTGGGTCTTTGAAAGTTTAGGAAAACTGTCAAAGCAAAGTAAAGTATTTATTTGCAACAATTCCATATTTATGTTTGTTCAATCCAATGGTTAGAGCCTGAAGAAAGGTTTTCATTATATTAAAGATTTTTAAATGGAAGAAAAATAATAACAAAGGTAGGCAATTCTTATTCATCTTCTTATATAATATTAATATGGGCATACCACAAGAGTCAATAATATTTAAAATTTCTGAGGGCCAAACAACACAGACTTCCGTCTGACATCAACTCAATGCGCAAGTCTGCAGACAAGAAAAAGCACTGGATGTAAAGAAACATGGCTGCCTGGGACTATTGGCAAAGTCTAATGCCATCTGAAAGGGTGTCCAAAAAAAAAACATCATTGAAGGAGGTTGATGTGCTGTTACTGCAAGGTTAATCTAAATTTTAAGCTAGAATTTTTTTTTCAGTGTTTTCTTACTTTCTGTTGCTAACCCATTCTCCAGATCAGCATGAACGCTATCCAAAGGGTTGAACACTTACAACAACACAAAGAGAAAGGGGGAAAACCACATGTTCAACCAATAGTGTTTGCAACTGACCATTTGTTTATTGACGTTTGTATTACAAGTCTAAAACTTGCTCACCACCAGGCAGTCGTGCAGGTGCTGTTTAGAATTTGATTAAATTGACTAACTCCAGAAGAAATTTTGACATGTCCATGCTGTTACTCCACATTTGTTGTTTTGTATTTTTACTCTTGATTTCTGTTAGAAGGTCTTTGAAAAGTCTTTGAATTTTAAGGCTAAAAGTCTGTACAAACCCTGTTAGAAGACAGAAAGAAAATCAAATTTTTATTTTTGAAATGTTAGATGGACTGCAATATCATTTCTGAATGGAGGCAGGAAACCCTCCATGACCTGAATAGTCTCCTACTTCAGTCACATATGTTCACCCTTGCGGGAATTGAACCTTCAGCACAGGAAACCAACAACTAACCAACGGCACCAACAGTCCACCCTATTTGCCCACTTGGCTGGCAAGTTACCTTCAAATTTAGGTCAACGGTGCAAATTTTCACTTGCATTTAGCGAACAGACTGCCGCTTCCAGCATGCCTACCTTGAATGTATAAAAAATATGTGTGCCTCTCCTCCAGAACCTCTTGCTGTTTACTGCAGGTGTGCTATACATGAAGATCTGGGTCCCAGACAAGCCAAAGATTGATCCTTACGGTTGTACCTGTTCCTGCTTTGACACCATCTTCAGAGGTGAGTCAGCCTTTCACATTCATGTCTAGCTCGCTTTCGTCTACAGGAATGAAGGTTATACATTTGTAGTGAACCATATAGACTGTTTCACTTTATTGACCTGTTGCTGTGTCTAACTGCAGGGTTGAGGTTTTGAAGCAACTATCAAACTCTAAAGGAAGGAGAATAGTGAATGATGTGTTAGGCATCTAGGCAAATAACATGCCCACCAGACCCATTCAGTCAATTGTTGAGTCTAGGAAGGGGCATTTAGACAGGATTAACAGCCTGTTTTGCTCTCGGCTACTACTACTACTACTACTACTACTACTACTAGCTATTGCTACTACTACTGTTGTGTCGGGGTTGTCATAGTCTGGTTACTAGTCTGACTACTTAGTCATCATAGTTGGTGTCATCATTTGTCAAGAGTCGTGTCCAAGAAGATCTCGCTATGCTACCCTACCATAACAACTAATTAATAACGGCAATGCATACGTTATGCGCTGTTGCTACTGATGCTTATCATTGAACACTGACTTCCCAAGTAAAGACTTCTCTCGCAGCCTTGTCGTCTCATCTTGCGACCTTCACCTCAGACATTAATTGGCTGGCACGTTTCACTCATGAATTGACATGAAAACTTCGTTCAGCACATGGACATCACTACTACTACTACTACTACTAAATATAACATATGCCAAAGAGAATTTACATTCTTCATCATATTTGCCTTCTTTTGATTTAAAAAAAAATCATCTTATTTAATGTTTAAATTGCTCTATCTCTATTGATCAGTGACACTAATAAAGCTGGCACCACTGTGTCAGGGAGAGAGAGGCAAATGGACATCACTGCAGCTCAGATGGCTCATACTGAGTGACACAGACCTGTACACTGTAGGCATTGAGTGTAATCAGGGTGGAGAACTCTCAGCGAATCCGCGGATTTCCGCGGAAGGCATTTGCATTTCCGAGAAAAAAATATTGAGTTCCGAGTGTGAGAAGCTGAGGGGTTACCCTTTATTGGGCATAGCGGCCAAAAGCGGCCGAAGTTCTAAACAGGCAAAACGTCCAAAAGCGTCCGTATCAACCATGTGGTTATATTCTCGCGTTGTTTGAAAGATTGCGAGACTTCCGGCAATTGACTTCCGGTTTATTATGTTGTAAAATGCGTTCGTTTTTTCGATTTTTTTTTCCAAATTTTCTTGTGTGTGTGTCTAAAATGGATGGTTTGGATTCTTCGACTGATGAAGGGGAGTTTACAGGCTTCCATTTATTAGACATTAAAGTGAGAGAAATGGACTTGGAGTCGGAGGAAGAGATCGGTACTGACATTAGACAATTAGTGTCAGTAGTGTGCATGCATATGATTTCAGACTGGCATGAAAGTGAAGAAGAGGAGGGGGCTTGTTTGGACTTTTTAAAGCTTTTTTTTTTTTAATACACATTGAGTAATAAAAAAAACAAGACATGACAAGAGAAGTATAAAAAGGTAGATAATCAAAAGAGAATTTATTTCTGTTCATTTTGCATTTTATTTCATTTAAATCTATACACTAGTCACTAATAATACCTAAGATGTGGTGTTTTTACTAGTACCCCTAAATATCTCTAAAATTATAAAAATTCTTGCCTGTTTACAGCTAAAAGATAGACAAATGTGTGCCCAGTAAGAGTAAAATTGGAAATGTGGAGTTTGTGTGTAACAGTGGTGGACCTCAAACTTTGTTAGGCCTACAGTACAAATCAAGATTCTTAACTTTTTAGAAAGACATGTGCATAAAACATTCTTTTTTGTTTGGTTGTTGTTTCTATTGATGTTTACTTTGTGCTTTTTGAATTCAGGAGAGGCCCTAAATTACTTTCAAAATTGCCTAAATTCATTTTCTTCCAGGGGGCGAATACCGGGGCTTGGCCCCTGGGCCCCGGCCGGATTTCAGAGATTTCTTGATTCAGTTGTTCTCCACACTGTGTAATAAGTTGCACATCTGAAAGTTTTATTACACTGTTACACCTCTTTCCTTTGGATTCCGCTTTCTTGTGACTGTCAGATTACACACTTGAAAAAAACTTAATCTGCACACCTAAAATACCTAATAAGGTGAGTTTAGCCATATGCCGCAGTCGCTGGTACAATGGCATTTAGGCTTATATCACATCAACGAGTGCAGTAGCTATTAATGGACGTTTATGACCCTGAACGCAGCTAATTTCAGGCATTTGCTTTCCTTGGCCAGCTTAGCTTTGAAATGTGACATGTATGATGGCGTCCACAGAGCACAAACCGATGGTGAAAGCCAGTCGATAGTGACAAAAAGGTTCAAATTCATGTCACTCAGAAAAGTACTGACTGATCGTTTTGGGTTGACTTGTTTCAACACTGGTTGGATGTGGTAATGATTACGCATCCCTGTCTTTACATTACACATTTCTACTGCCAGGATTACAAATGGGTTTGTTGGAAAGTAAACAGGTCTGGGGATATCTGGACAGAAAATAATTGTGTGAAAGTTGGACACTAATTTAGCTTGCACCATGGTGTGTGATAACTGTGGCTAAGGATACCACTGCAGAACTGACCCTGTGATGTGACTGTCCAACACTGTGACGTGACTGTCCAACACACCAACACTGTGATGGTAAAATACAACAACTTTAATGTTTGATTTGTCGTTGCTGATATTTTGTTTATTGTTTTTTTAATAGAACATTAACTTTTGTGTCTTGATGACATCCTGTAGGTTTTGATGATTGGCTGACCTGGATCTGGCTGTCACAAGACACCTAGCTTTCAAACTTCACATTGCAGACATGCAGCTCTGTGCCAAAAGTCTGAGTTTACCCCTTACCCTTGTATGATTACCTAACATTCATTAAGGAAAGAAACGGTGGTCTGTTCAGTTAGAACACTGCAAAAGGGTCTTCAAAACGTTGCAATCCATGTTGAGGTTCATCTTAGTCCAATGTGGTCATAAAAAGGAAGCCATTCGTTTCAGAAATGGTAAAACGGAAATCAAGCAATCAATAGAACCAGATTAATTATATAGCGCGACTTTTGTTATGACAACCAGCTTAAGAGGTAAGACTATTTTCAAGAGGTCGTCTAAAACTCTGGGAGCCATTTGCTCTTCATTGTCTTACAACTGTTCTGTCGCTGTCTGTACTTGCAGGTCGCTATGAAAATCCAGGCATGGTGACGTACAAGCATGTGTATTTCAATTCCACCCCCACCACCCTCAAGATCTGGATCTTCACTGCCGTCTTCTTGTTACTGTTTTACGAAAGCATTCGCTATCTGGTGGGCTTGCTACGCAGCGGCGTGCCCATCAGAAAATCCATGTTGTTTCTCTACTTTGTAAACTTGTACCCCCATTACTATTCTTGGTGGTAAGTTGGTGTGGATTTTGGATTTGGCATTACTATTCTTGGTGGTAAGTTGGTGTGGATTTTGGATTTGGCGTTGCTTTGTGTTTTGAAAACAAGCATTATTTCTATGTATGTAGGTGTAGTTGAGTTCACTTGAGTTATTTAATTTATCTTCTGTTCACATCGGGGTGATGTTAGACAACATTTAACAAGAATTTAACATTGAAATCAAAATTACAAATTACTGTCGATTTTAAAATGATATTAACTCTTTCCCTGCCAGGCCTGTTTCCACGTTTGTGCCAGACATTTCTCTGGCACCGGAAAGAAAGTTCAGTACCTTAGGCATTTAAGCTACTGTTCTTTCAATAATAGTTGTTAAATAGACATATTTCATATCAAATTAAAGGTAAAAGAGTGAAGAATAAGAAAAAAAACCACACAAATGTTAATTTGATTATGTTATTGAATTATGTGTTTTGAAAGCATGTTGATCTTTTTGAAATTATAAAATAAAATAAAAATATTTCTACATACCACAGTGATAAACAAAATCTGGAGGAATAATTCCAATCACTGAATCAGCTTCACACACCAGAAATAAAATTTATTTAGGATCAAAATACACTTTACAGTTTGAAATTATATTGATTATTAGCAGAGTTTGACACACTGTCGATTGTGCCCTTCACATATGCTTAGTAAAATGCACAAAAAACACTCTAAAAACAAATCAATTTGAAGAAACCACGCGCGTTTTGATCGGCAACGAAAGTAGGAAGAGTTATCTCTCTTTGGTTAAAATAAAACTTGGATTGGACTGCGCAAAAAAAAACGGAACGAAACGGAATACTGAAATCGACGATATATCGTCGATTGGCAGGGAAAGAGTTAAATTTTTTGTACAATATTTGGATTATATAAAACAATTTATTTAAATTGTTCAAAATCCTTAATGCTAAAACTTTCCTCTTCTAATTTGGAAGTGTTGACTGGACACTCCTAATGAAAACAAAATAATCCAAGATTTTTTTTAATTTGATGTAGCTATGTAGTTTTTAAGAACAGTTATTTTCGTAGCACAGAGATATATTGGTATTATATTCATGCCTTGAGTCGCCTTGTGGTGAGATATGTGTGCGTTATAAGTTCTTGTATTATTAATTTTATTATTATTATTATTATGGGAGGACAACATTTGAAAATGGACTGGTTTGACACTGAGCGAAGCCATGTAGGTTGCTGAGGACAGGAAAAGATGGAGTACGCTGGTTAAATGATTATCTGTGGTGCCCCTACAACCTCCGAGTTACTGGATAGGATAGGATTATTATGCCAATACTTGAAGTATCAGAACATCATAAATTTAACCAGCCAGGTGGGAATTGTTTACATTACACGTGGTATACAGAAATTATTAAATGTGTGCAGATTTCCTTATAAATAAGTGTAGGATACTACAATGCTTTTTAAGTCATACAATAGGCTTGATGTTTAGTTCTCCAAGGTACTAACATGTAGGCAACATAAATATGTTTTAATCTTACGCAACTCTAGACTATGCAGTACGATTGAGATGTTTTTAGTGTGTGTTTAGTGGAAGGCTTATTTCAACATTTTCAGAACAAAAAAGACAGTGGATAACTGCACTGGTAATATCAGCATGGTTCAGATTTTTTTTTAAAGTGTGCATTATATTTTGTTATTATATAAATATTATCTCATAGCTTGGCAGGTTCTGCTTTAGCTTGAAGTGTTGGATTATTATCTTTGGTTAAAAAAGATTATCTCTCTGCCCGGAAGTATCACCGTCGTACGTCATTATTATGTAATATCAAAGACTATAATACCAGTTGATTACTGTCTTTGGTAATATTGAGATATGGCAGTAGTATGACCAGGCGGTGATCTAACATCAGCTTCTAAGATCGTTTGCAAGTATGAACAGTTTGCAAGTTTTGCTTGATGTTATTGTCTGCCTGTTTTTCCATGTTTGAGCATTTTTAACAAACAAGCAAAAGTAAGCTAAACAGGCATTTTCCTTCCTTCATACACATCACCTTGTCCTTTAGGGTCTCCTTGCCCTCCACATAACCACATACACATACAAACATTTGCTATACACAGCACATGGTACACATACAAACATTTGCTATACACATCACATGGTACACATACAAACATTTGCTATACACAGCACATGGTACACATACAAACATTTGCTACACACATCACATGGTACACATACAAACATTTGCTACACACATCACATGGTACACATACATGTTCAAACATTTGCTACACACATCACATGGTATACATACAAACATTTGCTACACACATCACATGGTACACATACAAACATTTGCTACACACATCACATGGTACACATACAAACATTTGCTGTACACATCACATGGTACACATACAAACATTTGCTACACACATCACATGGTACACATACATGTTCAAACATTTGCTACACACATCACATGGTACACATACATGTTCAAACATTTGCTACACACATCACATGGTACACATACAAACATTTGATAAACACATCACATGGTACACATATATGTTCAAACATTTGCTACACACATCACATGGTACACATACAAACATTTGATACACACATCACATGGTACATATACAAGCATTTGCTACACGCATCACACACATCACATGGTACACATATAAGCATTTGCTATACACATCACATGGTACACATACAAACATTTGCTACACACATCACATTGGTACACATACAAACATTTGCTACACACATCACATGGTACACAGGGTTCAGCCTGACACAAAAAAGCTATGGGCCTTTGGGCCCCTCAGATCAAATTTCAATGGGCCATGATTTCAGCAGTAATTTACGTACATGTAAAAGATAACCTGGAGATATTACAGAAATTAAAACAAAATAGAGTATTGTGAGTGTGCATGTGTTGTGAAGCATGTTTACCAACAAAACACTAACCAGAACAGGGATCAGTATTTTGACTTGACTCGGGGCTCACACAATCATCTTGCGTAGGATTAGCGTCGGTAGACTGTAGTTTAACAGCAGCAAACGACAGTCTAGACTGTCTTACTTCAAGTTTAGGTGGTTTTTTTTTTTTTTTTTTTTTTTTTTGGGGGGGGGGGGGGGGGGGTGGGCATTTTCAAAGCGGCACAAAGAAAAACACAAAATCCTCTTTGCACGGACACAACATACGCGCAGACGATAGCAAATTCTGATTTAGAAGAATCGTACAACACTTCTTATTGGCTGAAAGATCAACATCCGGGCCCTCATAGCCAATCGCTGAACTTGCCTTAGCAAAAGCACGTTTGTCGCCTCCAATACAGTGCACTGTTATTGTGGTGGCGCACTGGTACCAAAAATCGAAGCGCCATTCGGCCCCTGGCAAGAATTGTAGATGGGTCATTTTTAATTTTTATGCGTCAATGGCGCAGGGCGCGCTAGTAAACTGATCCCTGTGGTACACATACAAGCATTTGCTATACACATCACATGGTACACATACAAACATTTGCTACACACATCACATGGTACACATACACATACAAACATTTGCTACACACATCACATGGTACACATACACATACAAACATTTGCTACACACATAACATAATACAGATACACATACAAACATTTGCTACACACATCACATGGTACAGATACATGCAACATATAACACACACACTTAAAATTAACATTGCATCATGGATAAGAATGTAATACACCGAGAATGAATAACAGCAGTACATAAGACTCCACAACTACAGACAATTTTGTTTCTGTTTAATATAGTTTGATTTTTAATTGATTTATTAATTTATATCATTGCATTACTTGCACAAAAAAAGCGAGTGCTGGGTTGCCTAAGAGACCTATGGCTGAGAACAGGGCACGAGACGATGTCGCTCAGTTTGTGATCATTGGAGGTTTTCAGTGATGTGATACACAAACAGTAGCACACTCCCTACACTTTGTAGTTAGGAACAATATACTGTGTAGGCCTAAGCAAGTTTTGACACTCTATATGAAACATCTCCGACAGCCATTTGTCTTCCTTTTGAGTGGCAGGTAGTTAGGCATGACAGACACTTAAAATGGGTGAAATAAGAAGCAGACATGTAATGAATTCCAATCATACTGACCATCCGATGTCAGAGCATGACAATGACCCTGTCAGGTAAAAACCACAGATAGCTGCAAGTTACTCAGCGAAGCATGAATTGATTTTTGATGCTCAGCCTGCATCATCTTTTGTGTTTTTGAGCGCTTGGCCTTCTGGATGATGCAGATTCTCTTTAACAATGCATTCTTTCTGTTGCCTTAGCATGAAATACTTTTAGCATGGGTTTTATACATTAAACGCCAAAAGCATGAGATGCTATTTTTACTGATCACTGATTTTTGTTACTCCAACCTGTGACTAAAATGGCCTACCATCGTTGTAGATAATGATACATTTCCAGATTGCCATAACAAATTAGTAAAACATTTACGAAGGAAGCAGAGTTGTGTGTAATAATTTGACAAAAATAATGACATCGGGAACAATTGACTTTATTTCAATTTATTTAAAAATAGTAGTTTGTCCCTAGATCATCCATGCTCAGTATCGTTAGTTATTTTATTTCATTGTTCTTATGTAGCAGTGTTTCTTGCTGGAAGTGCTGGCTGTTGCAGGATCTAACTGAAGCCGCCCAGTTGATGTGTGGGAAACCGTTGCAAGGATGTTGCCATAAGTAAAATTAAATGACAAGGCCTAAACAAGGGAATAGCCTATCTCAGTACATAGACCGGTATACCATGCCACACTGGCTTAACAAGCTTTCTTTACCCTTCCACTATTGTGTGGGTGGGATTGATCTGTCATGGGGCTGTTCAGGAAACCTGGTGGAAGTTTGTGACAGTTGTTGTTATTATATGGAGTATTGGTCCTGATTTGGCTCGAAAGAGTCCGCTGGACCTAAAGCAATAACCGTGTAATATAATGTAATACGGAGTAACTGCGCAGGTTTTGAACGCTGTGTTTTCACACGTGCTGTAAGTTTTGTTTTCTTCGCAGGTCTTTCTTCAGCTATTACAATGAGGAGTTGTACACCTATTTCTTTCACCACCTGATGTTCACCGTCACCGAGATCATGGTCACCGGGGTGGTGCTGAACCTCTGCAACGCTGACAACGTTTTTTCATCGTGGAAGGTCATTTATTTTATCTTTGCAGAACTATTGAAGACACTCCTGTCAGGGCTTCAGTGCCAAGTATCAGTGCTATAGGCTGTGATATAAACTGCAGTCTGCCTGTTTAGCTGGCTGGCTGTCTATATCTCTGTCTCTTTGTCTGTCCCTTTGCTGATTGTCTCTCTCTCTCTCTCTCTCTGATCACACTCTTTCTTTGTCTGTGCTGTTCGGTCTGTCTGTTTGCTCTCTCTCTGTGTTTGCTGTCTCTCTTTTCTGTTCGCTATTTATTTTTATTTATTTAATCGTTCTTATATAGCGCTTTACCAGCTCAAGAGCTGCTCAAGGCGCTGGCCGATACAGGATCTAACTCAAGCCGCCCGAGACGCCCACCCGCAGCCTTTTGGGCGCATGGTCTGACGTCCGTACAACTGAGCACAATCCTGGGCAGCCAGGGATGGGGGAGAAGGACCTAAGTGCATGCTGGGTGTGTTCTTTGTCACCGGCACTCACCCGTCTAGGACATGAGCGTCAGGATCTTTAAAGTCCGTTATGATGGAATGTATGCGACACAGACTAGACCTCGGTTTATACTCTCATCCGAAGGAGTAGGAAACGGGAGTAAAGTGTCTTTCCCAAGGACACAACACAATGCCCTGGCCTGGGCTCGAACCCGGGACCTTCAGATCCACAAGCCAAAGCTCTACCATTAGGCTACCGTGCCTCTACCATGCTATCCATTCATTGTCTCCCCATTTGTTCACTCTTTGTCTATCTGCTGTCTTTCTATTTCTGTGTGTGTGTGAGTTTGCTTGGGTATCATTGCCCAATGGGTTAGACTCGGTGCATCCTCTGTATGTTTTTATATTTTATACTTATCAGTACAACTTATTTTAATCTGATGAATAAAAATTGATGTCACAACACACGGCAGTGCATTCAAGTACTTTCAGACTGTGGCTAAAAACTCCCTTAGTTCCGCCTCGTAGGGTCCCATAACGCAGGCTGGACTGCTTATAACCAGCTGAGAAACGGCCAGCGACCCACAGCACAAGCTATGCAACTGGCACTCGCCTGGAAGCTTATAATTACTTTAACCGCGCGCCAAGCTCTGTACTGTATAGGGCCAGGCAGGGGGCTGGCCGGGCGGCTGCGCTACATGCAATTGAGTGCCTATTGCTTGCACCATTAGCACCACGAGACTTTCATAAATTCGCTGCAATTACAGAGGCCAGCAACCAAACACAAGAAGAGCTTTTATAATGTCGACCACATCACCAGAAAGTTCAAACTTTGTACTAAGTGACTTCAAATGGTGAACATTGTAAGAAGGATTCAAATGTGTAATTACAATGTACACATATACACACTCGAAAATGTAAAACCGGTCCACTGCTAGTAAGCTTATAGTGCAGGACCGGACAGCTAGTGCCGTCAAATCGACTTAAATATAACACAAATCAAATCGACTTTGTGGTTATAGATTATGCTAACACAAAACACAGATATTGAAGTAACTAATTGCAAACCATTATCACAATACAAAGGATATTCCACATAAAACGATCACTTTTAGTACACAAAAATAGGATGATGAGCCATAAGTTTCCTCATAGCTGTGTACTGCAGAGAGCGTGGCGTTGGCGTCTGCATCTGGATCTGCATGCGCTAGGCTCCAGGCTTCGCTAAAAATAGCTTGCACATGCAGGCAGATAGTCAAGTTTTACACAGGGCTGCACTGCCGTGAACAAGCAACTCTTATGTTTTTATCATTGTATTTGTCCTCTTCCTTGTTTTCAGGCAGCCATGATCGTGACGGTCAACTTGGTGCACATGATTGTGGCTGGCATGGACCAGTTCATCGCTCATGTGGTTCAAGGGGAAGGTCACAACTTCCAGAACGTTCGTGACGTGGGACTGATGATCCCGGACTTTCTGCATGTGGTGGTGGCCGCCAGAGTGTTTTGGACACAAGCGCAGAAGAAGAAATTGCGGCTGAGCGACATGTGTTACAAAGAGGAGATATTGTTTATGATTCTGTTTGTTTCTCTTGGGACCCTCCTTGGGCGACTGACGTAGGTTGTGTTTGTCTGTCGGACACTTGATATAGATAACTAGGTGCCCCAATTACACAAGTAAATAGGTTGTGCAGGGGGTATTGAGAGAACTCGCCTGTTTGCCGTGTACCTGGAAACTTCTTACCTGCCACCTAAAACCTTAAACCTTTTCTTTCTTTCTTTTTTTTTTTTCTTTTTTTTTTTTGGGGGGGGGGAGGGGAGGGAGGGTTGGGGGTGCTGCCTGTCTCTACAGCCATTCAGTTTTCAAGGATTCTTTCAAATTTTGCGGTCTTTTGTTGTCTGTTGGTTTTTCTGTTGTGTTTTTTAAATGTGAAAGCTGTTTACAGATTAGTGCAAAATTCTGCAGGAAAATCTGCTGCAGTGGAGTAATTGTGGGCAAGTGGAAATTTCTGGCTTTCAGCGCCCTTGAGTGTATGTGTGGTTATGTGTGTGTGATGTTGACTCATCATATAATATCTCCTCGTGTTGATATTGTTATATACAGTATTGCGAGATTAGCAGTGTTAGTGATTTTTATTAGAGACTGAGATTATATTGCCTATAAAATGTACGTACAAATTCCACTTTGGGCTGCACAAACACAGTAAATGCAAAATGTAGAATATCTTTAAAACAATGACATGTACAAACAAATGAAATAAATGTTTTATAATTTTTGAAATTTTTTGGGTGGTTGTTGGTATCTTATGTGGATCTAGTTTTGTCTTTTGTTGTACATTCACCAGTAACTGAAAACTTGGGAGAAAACCTTGATGTTTTAAAGCTCACACAATTATTTGCTATAATTAATGTCTTATTTTGGAGGTGTTAGTTTTTACAAATGGGGTTGAGTTCCTCAGCATTCCATAATCATGCGTGTAGCAGCATTCAAGTATACATTTGTATTTGTGGAGTATTTGCAACTAGACGTGCTGGTTAGACAGGCTTTTTATCTAGTCTCTGTTGAGAAGTGATGATAGATGCTTTATTGACAAAATTATTCTGCCAGGCCTTTGCTAAACGTGCCATATCAGTTTAGATAGTTTTTCACGGATCAGGAAGCTGAAAGTTAATTGACAGCAGTTTTATACTTAAACAAAGCATTGTGCTTATCACACACATTGCGTGGATTCAATGTTGTTAAACTAACATGGCAAACATACAGTGCCCAGAGCAAGCACGCCTTAGTGCAGATCAGGAAGCTAACAATTAAAATACCAGTTTTGTATCTACCAAACCATTGTGCTCATCAGAAATTGTTTGGACTTGGTATGGACTTTGTTAAACATACGTGGGAAACAAATGTTATTTTTGTAGGATAGGATAGAAAATGGTTGAGGTGGTCAAAAGGTCCTATTTGGCAGCACGTCCAGTCTTCAAAGACCAACTGCATTTTAGCTCAAATATGGCAGTTTTGTATCTAACAAACTATTGTGCCTACCAGATACTGTCACAACTTGAAGTTTGTGAGATTTACATGAGGCAGGACATAGTTAAAATTTCAGCGTGGTAATTTTGTAGGTCAGCCTTTTTGCTCCATAGTTAACACACTGAAGATGGCATCCCCACACCTGTCAGAACTCCAACCCGTTGTTAAAATGTATTTGTGGTATTAACTGTACCAACCTCTCTTGGTAGGCCGTTTTACATGTTAGTGATTGTGTTGGTGAGGGGGGTTTCAGTATAAATAGTATCCCCACTTTCTGCAGGGTGGAGAATTTTCCGCGGATTTCCGCGGAAGGCATTTGCATTTCCGAGAAAAAAATATTGAGTTCCGAGTGTGAGAAGCTGAGGGGCTACCCTTTACTGAGCATAGCGGCCAAAAGCAGCCGAAGGTCTAAACAGGCAAAACGTCCAAAAGCGTCCGTATCAACCATGTGGTTATATTCTCGCGTTGTTTGAAAGTTTGCGAGACTTCCGGCAATTGACTTCCTGTTTATTCTGTTGTGAAAACATTCGACTGCATTTCCACAAGTTTTCTCCGTGATGCGTTCGTTTTTTTGATTTTTTTCTTCTTCAAATTTTCTTGTGTGTGTGCCTAAAATGGATGGTTTGGATTCTTCGACTGATGAAGGGGAGTTTACAGGCTTCCATTTATCAGACATTAAAGTGAGAGAAATGGACTTGGAGTCGGAGGAAGATATCGGTACTGACATTAGACAACTAGTGTCAGTAGTGTGCATGCATACGATCTTTCAGACTGGCATGAAAGTGAAGAAGAGGGGGCTTGTTTGGACTTTTTAAAAACTTTTTTTTGTATACATATGGAGTAATAAAAAAACAAGACATGACAAGAGAAGTATAAAAAGGTAGATAATCAAAATTGAATTTATTTCTGTTCATTTTGCATTTTATTTCATTTAAATCTATACACTAGTCACTAATACCTAAGATGTGGTGTTTTTACTAACGTACCCCTAAATATCTCTAAAATTATAAAAATTCTTTCCTGTTTACAGCTACAAAATAGACAAACGTGTGCCCAGTAAAATTGGAAATGTGGAGTTTGTGTGTAACAGTGGTGGACCTCAAACTTTGTTAGGCCTACAAATCAAGATTCTTAACGGTTTTGAAAGACATGTGCATAAAACATTCTTTTTTTTTTTTTCTTTTTTTTTTTTCTATTCATGTTTACTTTTTGCTTTTTGCTTTCAGGAGAAGCCCTAAATTACTTTCAAAATTGCATAAATTCATTTTCTTCCAGGGGGCGAATACGGGGGCTTGGCCACTGGGCCCCAGCCGGATTTAAGAGATTTCTTGATTCAGTTGTTCTCCACCCTGTTTCTGGAAATTTAGTGCTTTAAATTCCCACCGTCACTGTCTTTCTCCTTTGTTCGTTCTCATTCCTACTCTGTTCTATCGATCTACTCTACTATCTTCTTCTTCGTTAGACCGGTCGCCTACATTTTTTCTTGAAAACTCTTCCGGGACAAAACTCCTCATTTGTGTGTGAGGTCTGTTTTAACAGCTTAGGAATATTGGACACTTTTTGCCAAATGGTCACTGGGGCTTCCTATGATGTTATTATTTGGCAATGTAGGCATTTTATATGTATGTGTTTTGTTATTTTATAATGATGTTTGTGTTCTATTTTGTTTTTGTAAACGGGGGTTCGATAAATGAGTGTAGCCTCAGCGTTCCCTGCGTGGCATTTCTTTATTATAAAGTGACCGGCTGCTGGAGTGCCTTCAATGTTACCATTAGGGTTGCTTCGGCAGATCTTTTATGGCGATCGGGGGTGTCCTCTTTTAGAGAAGTTGTGGTCTTGATTTTGTGGTCCTGATTCGTCTCTTTGCAGTCCGCTGGACCCTGTAAGCAATGAATAACTAACACTTGACACATTCACCACAGCCTCTGACAAACCATTCCAGCCATTTACAGCTCTCAGCCCCATAAAATGTCCTCTGCTATCCAATCTTGGTGGTTGCTTCCGAAGCTTAAATTTATGTCCCCTAGGTCTGTCACTATCGCAAGGGGGCAGCATCTGCGAAGACTGGATTTTGGATTGGTCATGTGTGTTCTTGTACATGTCTCCCCAGAATCCCCTTTAGACCAAACTCGGCAGTTTCAGTCCCGCAAAGCTTTCTTCATACACAAGTTCCCTGATCTCACTATCACATAATAAAGAGTTTAAAGAAAAAAGAAAGAGATTGCCCTTATATAGCGCACTTACAAGCTCATAGAGCTTCTCAAGGTGCTGGCCACTAATATCCAGCAATCACACAATAGTTTGCTGAAGTCAAGATTCAAACCCACATCGTCCGAGACGCACGTACACAAGTTGTGCACTCTGACCACTGAGCTATCTCTACCACCAAGTTACAGTAACAAAGGGAAACACGCCATGTCAGTCGTGTCATTTACAGTAGTGATATATTTTGAATCTCAGGTGTGCTGCATTGGTTTGCTACTGCAAAGTGAAAAATGACGATTGTACTGTGATTTTTTGTGTGTGGTTTTGTAAGGTACTAAATTCTGTTTTGTAGTTTTGACTTTATTATATTAAGTTTTGATCTATTCCTGCCTAATATTTTTCTGCATTTCATAAAGTCAGTGCTGTATTTTGTAGGGTGTTTCTTGTTTTCTTTTTTAAAATTCAGTTGTGGTATTATATTGGAAAGAGAAAGATGAAATGTAATTTGGCTGTAAATACTTCATGGTTTCTTATTTGTTATGTTTGTAATTAAAATGTGTTCTTTCTCATGTATGCACCCGGACCTCTTCACATATTGTTAATATAATCACTACAATATAATCAGTACAACTTAGTTAATCTGAAGAATAAAAATGTATGCAACAATGACCTAGATAACATGGTCAAATATTAATAATAATAATGTTTTATTTTTTTCTAGTCGGTAGACTGTCTTAACAGCAGTTTGCTTTTGTAGGAAAAAGTTCATTGAACGCTGGATAGTCATGCAAAGAAGAAACTCAAAGATTTCCCATCGATATTGGCAATATTTCTTTCAGAAATACAATCGCCTAACTTTGGAACTATGAAAGCAGTGTTAAATTATCAGTTTCTTTGAGAAACCATCATTGGAAACACAAGAGTTATCATTCCTTTTGTGCATTTTGCTTTTGGGTTTTTTGTCTGTTTTATGTTGTGACCATGAAACAACTAGCGTTAGAACTGACCGTCCTGTGTTGGATAATAAAAATGTATATGCATTCAATAGATTGGCACATCGTACTCTGTTCTTGTATAATATTATTGTTGCAGAACTAATACTGTTGCATATCACTGTTCAGGTGGAAATAAGACATATAAATGTTGTCACGTCCACTGCCTCAACAGTGGCTACACCAGTGTGAGCTCGCCACACCAGAAACAACCACTCCAAATGTCTTAACACATAAAACACCAGAGGGAGCAACTACAACAATCTTATTCACAAAAACAAACTAATCAATATACAAGGTGGGCCAATAAAATGTTACCACTTTTTAATCATAAATGTGGTTTTTTAATGAAAACGTTTTCAAAAATTTAATTCACAGAAATGTCCACATTATCATTTGATACCAAACCTAATCAATTTTTTCACTGAATTTCCTCAAACAATTCTTTCTTGGAGATAGGCTTAT
Organism: Oncomelania hupensis; assembly: GCA_036898135.1. Lineage (NCBI taxonomy): Eukaryota > Metazoa > Mollusca > Gastropoda > Littorinimorpha > Pomatiopsidae > Oncomelania > Oncomelania hupensis. Next base: position 58,548,101 of record CM072523.1, on the reverse strand, counting down.
ATCATGGCGCACAGACAAGTCATGGCCTGCCCACTCCCTCGATCTTTTCCCCGCAGACTACTTCCTATGGGGGAACATGAAGGAGAGAGTGTACTACAACAACCCACAGATCATTGAGGCCCTGAAGACCAACATCCGTCATGAAATTCGGAGAACCCCACTTGAGATGTGTAGCAATATTATCACAAACTTCAATGCGGGTGTTGCAACTGTAATCCAGAGAAGAGGAACGTGGATTGAGCATACCATCAATTATTAAACTGTACAGAACGAGTGAAAAAGTGGGAAACCTTTGGTATCAAATGATAATGTGGTGCTTCCGTGACATTTCTGTGAAGAAAATGTTTGAAAACGTTTTCATTGTAAAAGCTTATGTACAATTGAAAAGTGGTAACATTTTATTGGCCCACCCTGTATATTTCTATAACTAACGCCCTGTATACCCACAATCGCACTTAACTATCATGAAAACAACACTAGTAATAAACAACAATAATAATAATTGAGATGATAATTTTATTTTAAAAATCTTTCTTGCTACATCCTATACAAGTTCACAAGTGGCTGTAGAATAGTAAAATTATTTAAATAATTTTTACAAAGTATTAATTATACACAAAGGCTTAATGATATTGTAAACAGTAATAATAATATTTCTCAGTGGCTACAAATTATACAAGATACTTGATCGCAGAAAATGCCACTCCAACTAAGTATATGTAATTCTTGAAAAAGATAATAATCTTATCTACACATGTGGCTTTATACAACGGCAACTGGCTTTCTTTACAGTTCATTTTCTGGAGCAATTTTATGAGGGAATAATAAACAACTTTTCCTTTACGGACTTCCTAAGTTAAAGTCTCTGTGGATGGCAGTCAGCGACCAGCGTGGTTCCTTTAGATGCTGAGGTCAGTTGAGACGCCAGGTCGTTCATATGGCTCCTGGTGGTTCAGGTCAAAGCCCAGCCACGGCACATCCCAAGGTGGAGATGCCAATATCAGTACACTAAGAAATATACAAAAGTAGGTTCTTGCATTGCAACATTGGAAAGATACCCACATACTTTTTTTGGATTCTAAGGCACGCTACAACCCCTATCCATTGTCAAGGTCATTCATAAATTACCTCCCTTAATCATAATTGAAATAAATGGACTTCACAAATTATTTCTCTTTATTGAAAACAATTTAATTATAATTTATTACATTATTTTCCTTTACAACTGTTGAAAACAAATGATCAAATTCCATTTATAAATTATATATCTTTTTTAAATTATTGACAAAATCGTTTTAAATTATATTTTACCTCTTTTTACAATGTTAGCAGAAAATTCAACCTTGCCATATATAAATTATTTCTCTTCACAAACGTTGAATGTAATTATTGAATATAAAGTATTTATTTCCTGCATAATAAAGCATACTTTTTTAACAAATATTTTCTCTCATTCAGAATATAAAATATATACATGTTTATACAAATCTGCTTGCACCCAAGCAAAATGTCCACTTAGGGATTCACTGCAGCGTCCTCGGGCCCTGCCTGTTTCTTCTGTATATTAATGACCTGCCTGATCCCCTTGCCTCACCCTCTCGGCTCTTTGCTGACGACACAGCCGTCTATGACAAGATATCGTCCACTGCTGACGAAGCCCGGCTCCAAAGTAACCTCGACCTGCTGACAGAATGGGAGGAGCGCTGGGACATGGCTTTCCACCCCAGCAAGTGCAACAAGCTGTCTGTCACCAGGAGCTGGAAGACCCACAACACGCAGTACCAGCTTCATGGCCATGCACTCGAGGCGGTCACAAGTGCCAAGTACTTGGGCATCACGCTGACTAGCAACATGAGCTGGACTGAAAACATCAATTCAAACACTGCGAAGGCCAACAAAACCCTGGGGTTCCTGAAAAGGAATCTAAAAGTCAGCTCTCAAAACATCAAAGAAACTGCCTACAAGACGTATGTGAGACCGATTCTGGAATACTGCTCGACAGTATGGGACCCCCATGAACAACAGAACATTAGCCAGATCAAAAAAGTACAACGTCGAGCTGCCCGCTTTGTGCTGAGGCGCTATCATAACACCTCCAGCGTGTCGAACATGCTACAACACCTCCACTGGCCTTCCTTGGAGAAGAGGCGGAAACTCTGTCGGCTTTCCATGCTATACAAGATCCATCATGAACTTTCTTGTGTCAACTTTAATGAAAAGCTGCAGCCCCCACCACCACGACAGCGCCGTGGTCACAACCAGCAACACTCCCAAATAAACTGCCGCACCCAGTACCAACAGGCCTCATTCCTGCCGAGGACTGTTAAGGACTGGAACTGCTTACCACAGTCAGTGGTAGAGGCCTCAACTCTTGACACATTTGTGTCAAGGGCCTCTGCCCACCTCTGATCCACAACAGCCCAGCCCTCTCCCCCCCATCCCCTCCCTCCCCTCAACCCCCACCCTCCACATACCCATCAGCAGTGCCTAAATTCATATTTGTGCAGACCCCTAATAGTAACATAGTGATCGACACGACGATTGTGGTTACTTATCAGGAAGAAGAGAAGATCAGTTTGGGGTGACGAAGCAAAACTAACAAAACAATGCACTGTTAAAATGACATTATTTGTAATCTTAGCAAGAAACTTTATTTTATTTTCTCTCCCTCACTTTCCCTCATCTATATCCGGCTTAGAAACCCTATAATCACAGGCTTAGAAATCCTATTATCACAGGTTTAGAAACCCTATCATCACAAGTTTAGAAATCCTATTATCACAGGCTTAGAAACCCTATAATCACAGGCTTAGAAACCCTATCATCACAGGCTTAGAAACCCTATCATCACAGGTTTAGAAACCCTATCATCACAGGTTTAGAAACCCTATCATCACAGGCTTAGAAACCCTATCATCACAGGTTTAGAAACCCTATCATCACAGGTTTAGAAACCCTACCATCACAGGTTTAGAAACCCTATCATCACAGGGTTTAGAAACCCTATCATCACAGGGTTTAGAAACCCTATCATCACATGTTTAGAAACCCTATCATCACAGGTTTAGAAACCCTATCATCACAGGTTTAGAAACCCTATCATCACAGGTTTAGAAACCCTATCATCACAGGTTTAGAAACCCTATCATCACAGGCTTAGAAACCCTATCATCACAGGTTTAGAAACCCTATCATCACAGGTTTAGAAACCCTATCATCACAGGCTTAGAAACCCTATCATCACAGGTTTAGAAACCCTATCATCACAGGTTTAGAAACCCTATCATCACATGTTTAGAAACCCTATCATCACATGTTTAGAAACCCTATCATCACAGGTTTAGAAACCCTATCATCACAGGCTTAGAAACCCTATCATCACAGGTTTAGAAACCCTATCATCACAGGTTTAGAAACCCTATCATCACAGGCTTAGAAACCCTATCATCACAGGTTTAGAAACCCTATCATCACAGGTTTAGAAACCCTATCATAGGCTTAGAAACCCTATCATCACAGGCTTAGAAACCCTATCATCACAGGTTTAGAAACCCTATCATCACAGGCTTAGAAACCCTATCATCACAGGTTTAGAAACCCTATCATCACAGGCTTAGAAACCCTATCATCACAGGCTTAGAAACCCTATCATCACAGGCTTAGAAACCCTATCATCACAGGTTTAGAAACCCTATCATCACAGGTTTAGAAACCCTATCATCACAGGTTTAGAAACCCTATCATCTCACTTTTAGAAACCCTATCATCACAGGTTTAGAAACCCTATCATCACAGGTTTAGAAACCCTATCATCTCACTTTCAGAAAACCCAGTCATGACATACGGGTGACAATATAATCTGCATTAAACAGACAGTACAATCAAGTGGTTTGTTCATGTTTTGTTGTATTGTAAAAAAAATGTTATGGTGTAAATATATTAAAACACATTTATTGAAATATAGGTTCATTCCCCAGAAGTGTACATCCCCGGTATATCAAATATCTTGCATTGGTTGCTAAGATTCAGAATTATTGATAAAGCTAAAGATGCCGATCAGACCAGTATTACTTGACCAGTATTACTATTAAACTATGTTACGAATTGTTATGCAACTCGTGGATTCGTTTTATTATCGTCATGCCCCATGTTCTCTGCGATTTGTCCTTTTTACTTCTGGTAGCTGACTGCCGTCAGAAAAATGTGAAGGCTGCAATGCACCCTGTACGTCTACCCATAAGCTTGGAAGTCTCTTCTTTCATCTTTGTAACTTCCTAGACCTCATCAACTACTAATACCATCGGGAGATAAGAGAGAATATAGCAAGTACTCTGTGGCCTGTGCCCACGCCACCCACAATGCAGCAAAGCTGATCTATGATATGCGCCAACCATGGGGACATAGGCCCATACATAAAAAATACAACAAAGACGATGTAATTGCCTCCAATCTATCTTTTTTACGATCTGTCTAGTAACTAGTTAGTTGGTTAGTCATTGTTTACAGGGTCCAGTGGACTGCAAAGAGCCCAATCAGGACCACAACTTGCATGGTTGAAAGAGTGCTCACCCTTGATCCGTATAAAAGAGCTGCTGAAATAACCCTAATGCTAATGGCCTGTCTTTAATTGGAAGGATCGTGGAGGTTCAAAAACTGTTTTTTGAGGTTCAAAGATCCTGAACCTATAGGTTGCTGAACCTTTTGGACAAATAAAAAGGATCTGAAACCTAGGTTCTGGATCTGAGAACCTCGAAAAACAGTTTTTAAACATCCCCGAATCTTCCACAAACCTTGCAATTAATACATCCCATTATGGTAACACTGAAGGCACTCCACCAGCAGGTCACTTTACAATAAAGACATCCCACTATGGTAACACGGAAGACACTCCATCAGCAGGTCACTTTACAATAAAGACATCCCATTATGGTAACACGGAAGGCACTCCATCAGCAGGTCACTTTACAATAAAGACATCCCATTATGGTAACACGGAAGACACTCCATCAGCAGGTCACTTTACAATAAAGACATCCCATTATGGTAACACGGAAGACACTCCATCAGCAGGTCACTTTACAATAAAGACATCCCATTATGGTAACACGGAAGACACTCCATCAGCAGGTCACTTTACAATAAAGACATCCCATTATGGTAACACGGAAGACACTCCATCAGCAGGTCACTTTACAATAAAGACATCCCATTATGGTAACACGGAAGACACTCCATCAGCAGGTCACTTTACAATAAAGACATCCCATTATGGTAACACGAAAAGGCACTCCACCAGCAGGTCACTTTACAATAAAGACATCCCACTATGGTAACACGGAAGACACTCCATCAGCAGGTCACTTTACAATAAAGACATCCCATTATGGTAACACGAAAAGGCACTCCACCAGCAGGTCACTTTACAATAAAGACATCCCACTATGGTAACACGGAAGACACTCCATCAGCAGGTCACTTTACAATAAAGACATCCCATTATGGTAACACGAAAAGGCACTCCACCAGCAGGTCACTTTACAATAAAGACATCCCACTATGGTAACACGGAAGACACTCCATCAGCAGGTCACTTTACAATAAAGACATCCCATTATGGTAACACGAAAAGGCACTCCACCAGCAGGTCACTTTACAATAAAGACATCCCATTATGGTAACACTGAAGGCACTCCACCAGCAGGTCACTTTACAATAAAGACATCCCATTATGGTAACACTGAAGGCACTCCATCAGCAGGTCACTTTACAATAAAGACATCCCATTATGGTAACACTGAAGACACTCCATCAGCAGGTCACTTTACAATAAAGACATCCCATTATGGTAACACGGAAGACACTCCATCAGCAGGTCACTTTACAATAAAGACATCCCATTATGGTAACACTGAAGGCACTCCACCAGTAGGTCACTTTACAATAAGGACATCCCATTATGTACGTAACACTGAAGGCACTCCACCAGCAGGTCACTTTAAAATAAAGACATCCTATCGTATGAAGGGGACGCTGAGGCAGTTTACAAAACCAAAATATAATATAAACATCATTTTAAAATATTAACAAAACACATACATATAAAATGCCTACATTGCTAAATAATACCATTGAAAGCCCTAGTGACCATTTGGCAAAAAGCGGCCAACGTCCCCAACATACACCATACTCAAATGATCGATCGAGGACTTTTGGGGAATTTTCACGAAAAAATGTAGATGATTGGTCTAGCAAAGAAGATGATAGATTGATAGAACAGATTAGGAACGAGAAATAACCAATGAGAATGACAGAAACGTTGGTAATCTAAAGCAATTCATTTCCACATTGGGGATACTATTTATTAAAAAAAAAAATAATAAAACAGCACTGTCTCTCATACATTTGGTCTAAAAAAACCACATACATACATAAAATTGGGGCGGGGGGGGGGGGGTGGGTGGGGGTGAACTAAAGGTTGTGTGGTGGCTGCAGATAAAGCTGTGCAAGTAGTGCGTCGTGTGTATGTGAACATTACCATATTGTTCATATGACAGTGTGTCATCCATTGTGGGTTTTAAATCAGCTGATTATTTTTCCGCTGAGAGTGGAAGGGTGGTGGTGATGGTGATTGTTTGCAGCCGGCAACTACAGGGAGCTAGTATTTAGCAAAATCTGCAATTATTTTCATTGCGATCTTTTTAGTCAGTAAATGTTTATACATGGAGCTAAAGTGTTCCAGTAGATACCAAAATAATGAAAGATGGATAGGATCTTTCAACGAGACACAATTTAATATGCTTCTATAACCAGTATTTATTTAAGGCAATAGTTACTCCTTTTTCACGTGACCGAAGTCACATGATCAATAAGTTGTCTGCTTCCATCGTGACAGGAAAAGACGATCACGAGGAAAGTTTCAGACCTGTATTACGCCTTTCCAACTAATCAAAAGAACCAGAAAGTTATTTCTAACTGAGGAACTGGCATTTGGGATGAAAATGCAAGGAATTGTGCTGGTGTTGTTGTGCGCGTTCAGCGTGTCGTTTGCATGGACGCCTCGCTTTTTTCATGGCAGACCTCGGGGCGGCTTCGTCCCTCCACCACCTCGCAGGCCTGAGATGTTGGGGAAGCCTGTGTCTGCCGATCTGTGGTACAATCAAACACTCAACCATTTTGACGCGGCTGACACACGTACCTTCATGCAGGTGCGATTTATTTTGCATGTCGACTTATAAAACAGTCATGTTTATGTATATGAAACCCCCGCAAGTGACCTAGAGCAGGCAATAAAGGCTGATAGCCTACAAAGCCTATTTTATCTCATAATAGATCTTGATGAGGGTTCCAAGACCCAAACCCCTGGCCTCAGTGCCTACCAATTTAGAATTTTTTATACTCTAATTTGGTGGAGCAGATGCTATCCTTAAATAACTACCCGGAGGTTTCAGTATAAATAGTATCCCCACTTTCTGGAAATTAAGTGCTTTAAATTCCCACTGTCGCTGTCTTTCTCATTTGCTCTTTCTCATTCCTGCTCTGTTCTATCAATCTGCTATACTATCTTCTTCTTCACTAGACCAGTCACCTACTTTTTTTCTTGAAAACTTTTCCGGGACAAGACTCCTTATTTGTGTATGAGGTCTGTTGGATCAGCTTGGGAATATTGGACGCTTTCTGCCAGGTGGTCACTAGGGCTTCCTATGTTGTTATTATTTAGCAATGTAGGCATTTTATATGTATGTGTTTTGTTGATAATTTATAATGATGTTTGTATTCTATTTTGTTTTTGTAAACGGGGGTTTGATAAATTAGAGTACAGCCTCAGCGTCCCCTGCGTGGGATGTCTTTATTGTAAAGTGACTGGCTGGTGGAGAGCTTTCAGTTTTACCACTAGGGTTGTTTCAGCAGATCTTTTATGTGGATCAGGGGTTGTCCGGTCCTGATTTGGTTCGGAGGAGTCCGCTGGACCTAAAGCAACAATCATGTAATGTAATGTAAATTCCTTAAATAACTTGGACTATTGTTGAACACATTAAGTGATCCACAGCCTCCGCAATCAGGTTATTCCAAGGGGTTACCATTCTATTAGTAAAATACTTATTAAATTTGCGAGAATTATTACAGGTTTTAGTAAGTTTACACTTGTGACCTCGTGTTAAACCAACGTCATTAAAATTTAAAAGCGAACAAGTGGTTATAAAGGATCATACAATTTGTGCACAATGTTAAAAGTTTCAATTAAATCACCCCGCTCTCTCCTATACTCTAAACTGGGTAACCTCAGTGACTTCAGTCTCTGCTCGTAGGAGAGCCCTGACATTCCATATATCTTCCTGGTGAATCTGCGCTGGACACCCTCGATCAAGTCAACATGCCTCCTCAAGTATGGGCACCAGACGTGTTATTAGTGAGAATTTATCGTCGAGTCCAAACAAGGAGTTCGGTTTTACTTTCCCTTGTGGAACATTTATTTTCCAAAAAGATAAAGTTTTGCAGAATGCTTTAAAAAATATATAAAAAGGTGGGGGGGGGGGGACGGGGGTAGGAGGGGGGGAGGGCGGATGAAATGACATAAAGAAGGAATTGAAAGAAATCGAAGCTCTGAAACACACAACAAATTAAAACCCATTATTTACTAACAATAATAATTTTTAATTCTGTGTTTCTCATTGTTCTCGAAAGTATACAAAAATCCTATCCTACCCTATCCCTTAACTCGGAGGTCGTAGGGGCACCACAGATGATCGTTTAACCAGCGTACTCCATCTTTCCCTGTTTTCAGCAACCCTGATTGTTTCACTCAGTGTCAAACCAGTCCATTCTCGAATGTTGTCCTCCCACCTTTATTTCGGTCTCTCTCTTCTTCTACCTCCTTGCACCGTGCCTTGCATGGTGGTCTTTGCAAGGCCTGATGATCTGGTGACGTGGCCATACCATCAGAGTTTTCGTTTTTTGAACACTGTGACTGTGAGGAGGTCATCGTGTTGTCCTATGGCTTTTGTGATGGTCTGTTGGACTTCATCGTTGGCGATGTGCTGTGTATAGGAAATGCCCAGAAGTCTTCTGTAGCACCTCATCTCCATGCTTTGTATTCTTCATTGTAGATCTGCTGTGAGGGTCCATGTTTCACAAGCATATACTGATATAGGAAAATGGAGATAACAAGAGAACGCAGCAGTCTTACCTTGGCAGGGTTTATTCTTGGCGTCGGTCATCGGTCATTGACGCATAAAAATCTGAAATGACCGATTGGTTTGCCAGCCAGCTGGTCAAGTGACCTATTGATTTTACGATCGGGCGGTCAAACTTTGCGAAAATTTGTCATTTAAAAAGTTCTATACAAACTGCGAACTCAATAAAACTTAGCACAACCATTACCGAAACGAAATTATTTACCCTTTCAGTATAATACAAACTTTTCCGATCCATAGTTTTCATTGCTGACATGCAACGCGCCAACACATTGACAGTCACAGTGTAGATCTAGTTTGCGATTCCATTTTGTCAACAAACAAAAAAATGCCTCCGAAAAAAAAACATGGTGTTTAGGCCTATATAGTAATACTATAGCCTAGTTTGTTTTGTTTTTTCATTTAAAGATGGACATTATTAAATTATTAGTAATGTCATTATTATTATTATTAATATTATTATTATTAATATTATTATTATTATTATTATTATTATTATTATTATTTTCTAACTAATAATTTACGGATCTATTTACATTTATGTACTTTGGCACTGTTGGATTGTCTCCCTCTTTTGGCAGTGCACAGATTGTGTAGTGTGTACTAATGATGTCACACATGACGTAGATGATTTGTTTGTGGGTTATTTTAAACTAATGTATTTTTTTATTTAATTATTTATTTTATTTAATTTATTTGTGATCATTTCTTTATTCATTCCGGTCCTGATTTGGCTCGGAAGAGTCCGCTGGACCTAAAGCAACAATAAATCAATCAATCAATCTTTATTCATTAGTAAGTATTATTTTTATAATTATTTCTTTTTATTTTATTTTGTGGAGGTAATTAAATAAGGTTAAAGAATGGATGCGGACCTGTACTTTTCCATAGAAACATAAAAAAATGTGGGCAGCATCATGAAATGTCTTGATAAAAGTCTTTGAGACCAAAACCGGTCGACCCTTGTCTTCTGTTTTTGTTTTCTTTCCTTCTTTTATAGTTAAATTGTACCATGTTTAATACTCAAACAGGGTAAAAAATAACTCTTCCTGCAGTATGTGCTTCAGCCGCAGGCTCCATTACTTTAGTTTATAGGTCAATTCTTCATTTGGTAGTAGTATAACTATTAGTGTATAATATTTATTTATTATTTTCTCGATCTCTTACTCTTAGTGTTACTACAACTGTACTAGTATCTTTATCTTTATAATGTTTATTACTGTTTTAAACGGAATTCAGATTTGTCACTGATGCCCGAATTTTAAATAGAGAGAGAGACTCGGGGATTTATTTTGTACCATTTGTACTGATAAGCGATCGAATGAGACTGTGTGACTTATTGCTTTCCAAAATGACCTATTGTTTTTCCTGTGAGCTGGTCAAATGACCTATCATGGTCACTTTCAAGATTAATCCCTGCCTTGGAATGTAGGCTGATGGTCCTGTCTTTGCAAATTGGCTTCAACCTCGCCAGGGCAGCAGTTTGTGCAGAGAGGACTAAGAGTGTTGGAGAGAGTAGGCATTCTTGACGCATACCGATTGTTGTTCTGAACCAGTTTCTATATTCATCACATTTACTAATAGAGACTTAAAAAAAAGAAGAAAAACAAAGGAATTTACAATAACTAGAAACTATGGTGAATGTGTGGATGATCACTCAACTCAACATCTAATGCAGCAAAAAAGGTAATTGCCCCAATAATGAAAAAGGCAATTATATCTTACATTACAACACTATTAATAATAACAATAATACACTAAGTTATTCACATAGAAGCAAATTCTTGAAATGTATGACTTAAGCTGCACATCCTTTTGTGCGAATACTCAAACACAATAAGCATTCAAAAATCGCACAAGAAGAAAATTGATTACCTGATTTCTTTCATCCGGAAATGCATATAAAACCTTTTAGAATGTCTTGGATCTGAGACTTATCATAACAAAGTGATGACAAATATCTGATTAAAGCATGTGTACCCTATTTCTAAAACTAATCACAAATTATTCATATTTATCTTAGCAATCAAACCAGTTTATACAACTTGCAAAATTGCTAATTCAAACAATACTCATGATATCATTAGCCTATTAGGTCTATTCAAATAAAACTAAGGGAAATGACTTAGTTATACACTTCTCACTTCCCTCTTCCTCATCACCACCATTACCTCTCTCTCTCTCTCTCTCTCTCTCTCTCTCTCTCTCTCTCTCTCTCTCTCTCTCTCTCATATCAACACTCATGCAATCAAGACAGAATGAATAAGAATAAATTAGGGAAATTCAAACATCCTGACAAGCACACTAACTCTTCAAAACAAAGAAAAATACTGCTGGTCACATGTGTACAGTCCTAGTCTTCATTCCACCAGACCTATATTCTCTCTCTCTCTCTCTCTCTTTTTTTTTTCTCTCTCTCCCTCTCTCTCCCTCTCTCTCCCCCCCTCTCTCTCACTCTTCTCTTACTCTCCCTCACACACGTACATGCACACACTCTTCCTAATCCCGTTGGGGTGTCTTAAAACCCAAAAAAAATTAGTATCCCCATTTTGTGGAAATTTAGTGCTTTAAATCTCACTGTTGCTGCTTTTCTCATTTGTTCTTTCTCATTCCTACTCAGTTCTATCAATCTATCATCTTCTTCACTAGACTAGTCATCTAACTTTTTTCTTGGAAACTCCTTATTTGTAGATGGGATCTGTTGTGTTGGGTCAACTTGGGGATATTGGACGCTTTCTGCCAAATGGCCACTAGGGCTTTCTATTTTGCAATGTAGGCATTTTATATAATATTTGTTTTGTTAATATTTTATAATGATGTTTATATTTTATTTTGTTTTTATAAACTGGGGTTCAATAAATTAGACTAGAGTACAGCCTCGGGGGATGTGGGGGCATATTGCTATGCCAGAAGTCTGCTTTGTAATATGTATTCCCTCGCAGTCAGACATAGTGCCAGAAGAAACTACAGGTCTTACGCAGAATGTAGGAATGGGGGCATATTGCTATGCCAGAAGTCTGCTTTGTAATATGTATTCCCTCGCAGTCAGACATAGTGCCAGAAGAAACTACAGGTCTTACGCAGAATGTAGGAATGGGGGCATATTGCTATGCCAGAAGTCTGCTTTGTAATATGTATTCCCTCGCAGTCAGACATAGTGCCAGAAGAAACTACAGGTCTTACGCAGAATGTAGGAATGGGGGCATATTGCTATGCCAGAAGTCTGCTTTGTAATATGTATTCCCTCGCAGTCAGACATAGTGCCAGAAGAAACTACAGGTCTTACGCAGAATGTAGGAATGGGGGCATATTGCTATGCCAGAAGTCTGCTTTGTAATATGTATTTCCCTCGCAGTCAGACATAGTGCCAGAAGAAACTACAGGTCTTACGCAGAATGTAGGAATGGGGGCATATTGCTATGCCAGAAGTCTGCTTTGTAATATGTATTCCCTCGCAGTCAGACATAGTGCCAGAAGAAACTACAGGTCTTACGCAGAATGTAGGAATGGGGGCATATTGCTATGCCAGAAGTCTGCTTTGTAATATGTATTCCCTCGCAGTCAGACATAGTGCCAGAAGAAACTACAGGTCTTACGCAGAATGTAGGAATGGGGGCATATTGCTATGCCAGAAGTCTGCTTTGTAATATGTATTCCCTTGCAGTAAGACATAGTGCCAGAAGAAACTACAGGTCTACGCAGAATGTAGGAATGGGGGCATATTGCTATGCCAGAAGTCTGCTTTGTAATATGTATTCCCTCGCAGTCAGACATAGTGCCAGAAGAAACTACAGGTCTTACGCAGAATGTAGGAATGGGGGCATATTGCTATGCCAGAAGTCTGCTTTGTAATATGTATTCCCTGCAGTCAGACATAGTGCCAGAAGAAACTACAGGTCTTACGCAGAATGTAGGAATGGGGGCATATTGCTATGCCCGAAGTCTGCTTTGTAATATGTATTCCCTTGCAGTCAGACATAGTGCCAGAAGAAACTACAGGTCTTACGCAGAATGTAGGAATGGGGGCATATTGCTATGCCGAAGTCTGCTTTGTAATATGTATTCCCTTGCAGTAAGACATAGTGCCAGAAGAAACTACAGGTCTTACGCAGAATGTAGGAATGGGGGCATATTGCTATGCCAGAAGTCTGCTTTGTAATATGTATTCCCTCGCAGTCAGACATAGTGCCAGAAGAAACTACAGGTCTTACGCAGAATGTAGGAATGGGGGCATATTGCTATGCCAGAAGTCTGCTTTGTAATATGTATTCCCTCGCAGTCAGACATAGTGCCAGAAGAAACTACAGGTCTTACGCAGAATGTAGGAATGGGGGCATATTGCTATGCCAGAAGTCTGCTTTGTAATATGTATTCCCTCGCAGTCAGACATAGTGCCAGAAGAAACTACAGGTCTTACGCAGAATGTAGGAATGGGGGCATATTGCTATGCCAGAAGTCTGCTTTGTAATATGTATTCCCTCGCAGTCAGACATAGTGCCAGAAGAAACTACAGGTCTTACGCAGAATGTAGGAATGGGGGCATATTGCTATGCCAGAAGTCTGCTTTGTAATATGTATTCCCTTGCAGTCAGACATAGTGCCAGAAGAAACTACAGGTCTTACGCAGAATGTAGGAATGGGGGCATATTGCTATGCCAGAAGTCTGCTTTGTAATATGTATTCCCTTGCAGTCAGACATAGTGCCAGAAGAAACTACAGGTCTTACGCAGAATGTAGGAATGGGGGCATATTGCTATGCCAGAAGTCTGCTTTGTAATATGTATTCCCTTGCAGTCAGACATAGTGCCAGAAGAAACTACAGGTCTTACGCAGAATGTAGGAATGGGGGCATATTGCTATGCCCGAAGTCTGCTTTGTAATATGTATTCCCTTGCAGTCAGACATAGTGCCAGAAGAAACTACAGGTCTTACGCAGAATGTAGGAATGGGGGCATATTGCTATGCCCGAAGTCTGCTTTGTAATATGTATTCCCTTGCAGTCAGACATAGTGCCAGAAGAAACTACAGGTCTTACGCAGAATGTAGGAATGGGGGCATATTGCTATGCCAGAAGTCTGCTTTGTAATATGTATTCCCTTGCAGTCAGACATAGTGCCAGAAGAAACTACAGGTCTTACGCAGAATGTAGGAATGGGGGCATATTGCTATGCCCGAAGTCTGCTTTGTAATATGTATTCCCTTGCAGTCAGACATAGTGCCAGAAGAAACTACAGGTCTTACGCAGAATGTAGGAATGGGGGCATATTGCTATGCCAGAAGTCTGCTTTGTAATATGTATTCCCTTGCAGTCAGACATAGTGCCAGAAGAAACTACAGGTCTTACGCAGAATGTAGGAATGGGGGCATATTGCTATGCCCGAAGTCTGCTTTGTAATATGTATTCCCTTGCAGTCAGACATAGTGCCAGAAGAAACTACAGGTCTTACGCAGAATGTAGGAATGGGGGCATATTGCTATGCCAGAAGTCTGCTTTGTAATATGTATTCCCTCGCAGTCAGACATAGTGCCAGAAGAAACTACAGGTCTTACGCAGAATGTAGGAATGGGGGCATATTGCTATGCCAGAAGTCTGCTTTGTAATATGTATTCCCTCGCAGTCAGACATAGTGCCAGAAGAAACTACAGGTCTTACGCAGAATGTAGGAATGGGGGCATATTGCTATGCCAGAAGTCTGCTTTGTAATATGTATTCCCTCGCAGTCAGACATAGTGCCAGAAGAAACTACAGGTCTTACGCAGAATGTAGGAATGGGGGCATATTGCTATGCCAGAAGTTTGCTTTGTAATATGTATTCCCTCGCAGTCAGACATAGTGCCAGAAGAAACTACAGGTCTTACGCAGAATGTAGGAATGGGGGCATATTGCTATGCCAGAAGTCTGCTTTGTAATATGTATTCCCTCGCAGTCAGACATAGTGCCAGAAGAAACTACAGGTCTTACGCAGAATGTAGGAATGGGGGCATATTGCTATGCCAGAAGTCTGCTTTGTAATATGTATTCCCTTGCAGTCAGACATAGTGCCAGAAGAAACTACAGGTCTTACGCAGAATGTAGGAATGGGGGCATATTGCTATGCCAGAAGTCTGCTTTGTAATATGTATTCCCTTGCAGTCAGACATAGTGCCAGAAGAAACTACAGGTCTTACGCAGAATGTAGGAATGGGGGCATATTGCTATGCCCGAAGTCTGCTTTGTAATATGTATTCCCTTGCAGTCAGACATAGTGCCAGAAGAAACTACAGGTCTTACGCAGAATGTAGGAATGGGGGCATATTGCTATGCCAGAAGTCTGCTTTGTAATATGTATTCCCTTGCAGTCAGACATAGTGCCAGAAGAAACTACAGGTCTTACGCAGAATGTAGGAATGGGGGCATATTGCTATGCCCGAAGTCTGCTTTGTAATATGTATTCCCTTGCAGTCAGACATAGTGCCAGAAGAAACTACAGGTCTTACGCAGAATGTAGGAATGGGGGCATATTGCTATGCCAGAAGTCTGCTTTGTAATATGTATTCCCTTGCAGTCAGACATAGTGCCAGAAGAAACTACAGGTCTTACGCAGAATGTAGGAATGGGGGCATATTGCTATGCCAGAAGTCTGCTTTGTAATATGTATTCCCTCGCAGTCAGACATAGTGCCAGAAGAAACTACAGGTCTTACGCAGAATGTAGGAATGGGGGCATATTGCTATGCCAGAAGTCTGCTTTGTAATATGTATTCCCTCGCAGTCAGACATAGTGCCAGAAGAAACTACAGGTCTTACGCAGAATGTAGGAATGGGGGCATATTGCTATGCCAGAAGTCTGCTTTGTAATATGTATTCCCTCGCAGTCAGACATAGTGCCAGAAGAAACTACAGGTCTTACGCAGAATGTAGGAATGGGGGCATATTGCTATGCCAGAAGTCTGCTTTGTAATATGTATTCCCTTGCAGTCAGACATAGTGCCAGAAGAAACTACAGGTCTTACGCAGAATGTAGGAATGGGGGCATATTGCTATGCCAGAAGTCTGCTTTGTAATATGTATTCCCTTGCAGTCAGACATAGTGCCAGAAGAAACTACAGGTCTTACGCAGAATGTAGGAATGGGGGCATATTGCTATGCCAGAAGTCTGCTTTGTAATATGTATTCCCTTGCAGTCAGACATAGTGCCAGAAAAAACTACAGGTCTTACGCAGAATGTAGGAATGGGGGCATATTGCTATGCCAGAAGTCTGCTTTGTAATATGTATTCCCTTGCAGTCAGACATAGTGCCAGAAGAAACTACAGGTCTTACGCAGAATGTAGGAATGGGGGCATATTGCTATGCCAGAAGTCTGCTTTGTAATATGTATTCCCTCGCAGTCAAACATAGTGCCAGAAGAAACTACAGGTCTTACGCAGAATGTAGGAATGGGGGCATATTGCTATGCCAGAAGTCTGCTTTGTAATATGTATTCCCTCGCAGTCAAACATAGTGCCAGAAGAAACTACAGGTCTTACGCAGAATGTAGGAATGGGGGCATATTGCTATGCCCGAAGTCTGCTTTGTAATATGTATTCCCTCGCAGTCAGACATAGTGCCAGAAGAAACTACAGGTCTTACGCAGAATGTAGGAATGGGGGCATATTGCTATGCCCGAAGTCTGCTTTGTAATATGTATTCCCTCGCAGTCAGACATAGTGCCAGAAGAAACTACAGGTCTTACGCAGAATGTAGGAATGGGGGCATATTGCTATGCCCGAAGTCTGCTTTGTAATATGTATTCCCTCGCAGTCAGACATAGTGCCAGAAGAAACTACAGGTCTTACGCAGAATGTAGGAATGGGGGCATATTGCTATGCCAGAAGTCTGCTTTGTAATATGTATTCCCTCGCAGTCAGACATAGTGCCAGAAGAAACTACAGGTCTTACGCAGAATGTAGGAATGGGGGCATATTGCTATGCCCGAAGTCTGCTTTGTAATATGTATTCCCTCGCAGTCAGACATAGTGCCAGAAGAAACTACAGGTCTTATGCAGAATGTAGGAATGGGGGCATATTGCTATGCCAGAAGTCTGCTTTGTAATATGTATTCCCTCGCAGTCAAACATAGTGCCAGAAGAAACTACAGGTCTTACGCAGAATGTAGGAATGGGGGCATATTGCTATGCCAGAAGTCTGCTTTGTAATATGTATTCCCTCGCAGTCAAACAGTGCCAGAAGAAACTACAGGTCTTACGCAGAATGTAGGAATGGGGGCATATTGCTATGCCAGAAGTCTGCTTTGTAATATGTATTCCCTCGCAGTCAAACATAGTGCCAGAAGAAACTACAGGTCTTACGCAGAATGTAGGAATGGGGGCATATTGCTATGCCAGAAGTCTGCTTTGTAATATGTATTCCCTCGCAGTCAAACATAGTGCCAGAAGAAACTACAGGTCTTACGCAGAATGTAGGAATGGGGGCATATTGCTATGCCAGAAGTCTGCTTTGTAATATGTATTCCCTCGCAGTCAGACATAGTGCCAGAAGAAACTACATGTCTTACGTAGAATGTAGGAATGGGGGCATATTGCTATGCCAGAAGTCTGCTTTGTAATATGTATTCCCTCGCAGTCAGACATAGTGCCAGAAGAAACTACAGGTCTTACGCAGAATGTAGGAATGGGGGCATATTGCTATGCCAGAAGTCTGCTTTGTAATATGTATTCCCTCGCAGTCAGACATAGTGCCAGAAGAAACTACAGGTCTTACGCAGAATGTAGGAATGGGGGCATATTGCTATGCCAGAAGTCTGCTTTGTAATATGTATTCCCTCGCAGTCAAACATAGTGCCAGAAGAAACTACAGGTCTTACGCAGAATGTAGGAATGGGGGCATATTGCTATGCCAGAAGTCTGCTTTGTAATATGTATTCCCTCGCAGTCAGACATAGTGCCAGAAGAAACTACAGGTCTTACGCAGAATGTAGGAATGGGGGCATATTGCTATGCCAGAAGTTTGCTTTGTAATATGTATTCCCTCGCAGTCAGACATAGTGCCAGAAGAAACTACAGGTCTTACGCAGAATGTAGGAATGGGGGCATATTGCTATGCCAGAAGTCTGCTTTGTAATATGTATTCCCTCGCAGTCAGACATAGTGCCAGAAGAAACTACAGGTCTTACGCAGAATGTAGGAATGGGGGCATATTGCTATGCCAGAAGTCTGCTTTGTAATATGTATTCCCTCGCAGTCAGACATAGTGCCAGAAGAAACTACAGGTCTTACGCAGAATGTAGGAATGGGGGCATATTGCTATGCCAGAAGTCTGCTTTGTAATATGTATTCCCTCGCAGTCAGACATAGTGCCAGAAGAAACTACAGGTCTTACGCAGAATGTAGGAATGGGGGCATATTGCTATGCCAGAAGTCTGCTTTGTAATATGTATTCCCTCGCAGTCAGACATAGTGCCAGAAGAAACTACAGGTCTTACGCAGAATGTAGGAATGGGGGCATATTGCTATGCCAGAAGTCTGCTTTGTAATATGTATTCCCTCGCAGTCAGACATAGTGCCAGAAGAAACTACAGGTCTTACACAGAATGTAGGAACAGATGGTAGTGTATTATACTATGAAAAATGTTGAGACAGACCTGTTGGAGACCCTACCTGCACCTATGTCGTAAACAACTGTTCAAAATTTTCCAGTTATGATTTTTACATTCATTCATTTGCCTTGCAGCGTTACTTCATGAACGACCAGTTCTACAAGGCAGGGGGGCCAGTGTTTTTGCAGATCGGTGGGGAGGGGACGGCCGACCCTATTTGGATGGAAAATGGAGCATGGGTGGACTACGGTAAGGAACACAACGCCATGTTGTTCCAGGTTGAACACAGATACTACGGCAAGACTTGGCCCACAAGGTAGCTTTGGTGATCTCTTCATTTTATTTTGTTTACGTTATTATTATTTATGAGTTTATTATTGTTTATCCATATTTATTTTTTAATTCTCTGTCGTTGTCTTATTTTATTTTATTATTTTTAAAATTCTATTTCTTTTTAAAAAGAATAAATAAAAAAGTGAAATTTGGAGCAATGAATTGATCATCTGACCAACCGATTGACCAACAATCTGAGTGTCACTGATTGTAACTGAATGATTGGCCTACATGTATACCAAAATTGACAAAAGCGGTTCAGCCTTTTTAGAATTGACGTGAGAAAAATATGTTTAGAATAAAAGTGACACTAGCGAACTTTGCGATAGAGCAGATTTGATGAAGAAGCAGGCCACTAACTAGGTAATGTTTCTATGAAGTTTTGGTCAAATTCTGTTCAGTGATTTCTGATAGAGGACACAAACGATGGATGGATAGACTGACCTGCATTTGGTTCGTTGTATTTCAAAGTATTTCAAGGTATTAACTAATTAAGGAGAATTGAACCCATGTTTTCCCAGGCCCACATGATACTGCTGGGCCACTCTGCCTGTAATTTATTTTAGTATTTTTTATTTAGTTTTTTTTCATTCCTTTTCTTTAGTGACATGAGTGTGGACAACTTGCAGTACTTGAGCAGTGAGCAGGCTCTGGCAGACTTGGCGCAGTTCGTCACCTGGGCCAAGGAGAAATACAACCTGCCCGACAACAAGTGGATCGCCTTTGGTGGATCTTATCCAGGTACGCACAGTCGATAACGACGATGATGATAATGATGATGGTAAGGGTGAGAGGGATGATGATGAAGAAAGCTAGGACAATGGTGGCTTTTAGATGAATCTTCTACCTTGCATGCTGACGACACCCTCTCTTAACGATGATAATAATAATGTGTATTTGTATTGCGCTTTTGGCGAAGTAAATCGGTGCTAAGCCTTACCTTGTCTGTGGTGCAGCGTGTCTTTACTTAAGGACGAATGCTTGTTTGATGAAATGTGGATTATGGCCTGTGCGTTTTGTGGTACAGGTGGTCTGGCAGCCTGGTTCAGAATGAAGTACCCCCACCTGGTTCAAGGTGCTGTGGCTTCCAGCGCTCCCGTCTTTGCAGAACTCAACTTTTTAGGTAGGTTTGGTCTCTTTTTAGGTAGGTTGGAGCTTTTTGTAGGTAGGTCTGAGCTCTCAGTAGGTAGGTTGGAACTTTTTGTATGTAGGTCTGAGCTCTCAGTAGGTAGGTTGGAGCTTTTTGTAGGTAGGTCTGAGCTCTCGGTAGGTAGGTTTTAAACTTTTTGTAGGTATGTCTGAGCTCTCAGTAGGTAGGTTGAAATGTTTTGTAGGTAGGTCTGAGCTCTCAGTAGGTAGGTTGGAACTTTTTGTAGGTAGGTCTGAGCTCTCAGTAGGTAGGTTGGAGCTTTTTGTAGGTAGGTCTGAGCTCTCAGTAGGTAGGTTGGAGCTTTTTGTAGGTAGGTCTGAGCTCTCAGTAGGTAGGTTGAAACTTTTTGTAGGTAGGTCTGAGCTCTCAGTAGGTAGGTTGGAACTCTGTTTAAGAGGGTTTGAGCTTTGTTTTAGGCGGTAGGTCATGCCAGCAGAGTGGAGATATTTATGCAAATTATTGATTCATTGATAGATTTTAACTCTCTTAGGTACAAATGTTGGTTGTGTTTGTTTTAATATGAGAAGTACAGCATGAACTAGCATGAGTCCGTTTATAAGGGTTGTGTTTGTGTTAAAACCACCCGAGGTCTTGTTCCTTAAGAAGGGCAAGAATGACCAGTGTGCTGTAGTTATAGGAGGAATATTACTGCCACCATTTCTGTGTGATAGGTGTACAGTATTTCCCTAAGGGTGTGTGCTCTTCTGGTAGAGATTGCCCAAGGCCTAGATATTTTGCCAATACTAGGATGCCTTGGGATCATAAGTTAGAGCATCAGTAACGAACCATCGACTCTGGTACAAACTGTGTGTTGTGTTGTGTGTCTGTACTGTCACAGGCCGAGGACTGAAGGTGAGTGGTGCCCTGTATAATGGAATGATGTCGTTGAGGTCTAATTTATCGAACCCCAGTTTATAAAAAACAAAATAGAATATAAACTATCATATCCCATAACTCGGAGGTTGTAGGGGCACCACAGATGATCGTTTAACTAGCGTACTCCATCGTTCTCTGTCCTCAGCAACCCTAATGGTTTCGCTCAGGGTCAAACCAGTCCATTCTCGAATGTTGTCCTCCCAGCTCTTTTTAGGTCTCTCTCTTCTTCTACCTCCTTGCACTGTGCCTTGCAGGATGGTCTTTGCAAGTTTCAGTTTTTTTTCACCACTGTGAGCAGGTCATCGTGTTGTCCAATGGCTTGTGTGATGGTCTGTCCTATACGCTTGCGCACGAAACATGGACCCTCACAGCAGATCTATAAAGAAAAATTCAAAGCATGGGGATGAGTTGTTACAGAAGACTTCTGGGCATTTCCTATACCCAGCACATCACCAACTACGAAGTCCGACAGACCATCACACAAGCCATTGGACAACACGATGACCTGCTCACAGTGGTGAAAAAACGGAAACTCCGATGGTAGGGCCACGTCACCAGACCATCAGGCCTTGCAAAGACCATTCTGCAAGGCACAGTGCAAGGAGGTAGAAGAAGAAGGAGACCGAAAAAGAGATGGGAGGATAACATTCGAGAATGGACTGATTTGACACTGAGCGAAGCCATCAGGGCTGCTGAGGACAGAAAAAGATGGAGTACGCTGGTTAAACGATCATTGGTGCCCCTACGACCTCCGAGTTATGGGATATGATAGGGTGGTGTGGGGGCTGGACTGCCACTTGCCAATACAAAGGATGGTCATGCATAACTTATGTATGTTGAACAGCCAATGTTGAACAGCCAATGTTGTGAGCTTTCCAATGGTGGCATTTTGTGTTGCTGACTGTTTAACTATACTGAGAAAAAAACACCACATGTCCCCAATGATGACAACATAACACGTCGTTGCTATATTTCGGTACACTATTGTATGACAAGTGGTCATAAGCAGTCAAGGGGTTCATTATTGTTAGGGTTTCAGTGTTTGCGTCACTCTGTTTTCAGAATACCTACAGGTGGTTCGGGACTCGCTGTCCACCAGCAGTGCATCCTGCGTCAGCAACATCAAAGAGGCTGTCACAGAACTGGACAAGATGATCGCCACGGAGGATGGACGAGCCACGCTCAAAAAAATGTTCCAGTAAGTTTTCCCTGGTGTGTGAATGAGCTTAGTGTTTTATGGCTTACAGTTTGAAGTTCATAGTTAAGTCATTTGTGAGTCATGCTGGAATACAGTTACGTTAAAACAGATTGAGATTTGTTAATGTACAGTGGCGTACCATGCAGTAGGAATACATTTCTCAACAAGGAACAGCACAAATGGCGCAGGAGTGTATGCTGTGGTGCAAAATAATTGTGAATTAATCAAGAACAAGTATTGTGTGCCTGTGATAGTGAGTTATGCATCATGACTGTATCAATGAGCCCTTTGCTAGACTCGGGAGGTGATGTTGTGGAGGAACTAAATGTGTTTTTAAGCTGCTTACATGCTTGTTAGAAAGCTTTCAACTAAAATAATGTGGATTGATAAGGTGTTCTATTTGTGTAAAACTAAAAGTTTGAACAAAATGACTTCACACTCGCTTGAATGTATCAGGCGGTGCTTGGAGCTGGTAATTTGCTGTCAGTAACAATGGTTTATGATGATAGGGGTAAGGTGGTGTCAGTAACATTGGTGTATGATGACAGTGGTAAGGTGGTGTCAGTAACAATGGTTTATGATGACAGTGGTAAGAAGGTGCTGTCAGTAACATTGGTGTATGATGACAGTGGTAAGGTGGTGTCAGTAACAGTGGTGTATGATGACAGTGGTAAGGCGCTTTCAGTAACAATGGTTTATGACCACAGTGGTAAATGCGGTATTTAAGAAGGGTTGCTATAGGTCGTGCCATTGGGAATGCTTGGCTGCATTACAGCTTTATCATTTGATTTGTTTGGGCAGGTTGTGTGACGACATTAACGTCACCAACCTTCTTGATGTCTCCAACCTGTACGCCACGCTCGCTACATTTGATTTGTGTTGGCAGGTTGTGTGACGACATTAACATCACCAACCCTCTTGATGTCTCCAACCTGTACGCCACGCTCGCTACATTTGATTTGTGTTGGCAGGTTGTGCAGGGTGGAGAACTCTCCGCGAATCCGCGGATTTCCGCGGAAAGCATTTGCATTTCCGAGAAAAAAATATTGAGTTCCGAGTGTGAGAAGCTGAGGGGCGACCCTTTACTGGGCATATCGGCCAAAAGCGGCCGAAGGTCTAAACAGGCAATACGTCCAAAAGCGTCCGTATCAACCATGTGGTTATATTCTCGCGTTGTTTGAAAGATTGCGAGACTTCCGGCAATTGACTTCCGGTTTATTATGTTGTGAAAACATTCGACTGCATTTCCACAAGTTTTCTCTGTGATGCGTTCGTTTTTTGGATTTTTTTCAAATTTTCTTGTGTGTGTGCCTAAAAGGGATGGTTTGGATTCTTCGACTGATGAAGGGAAGTTTACAGGCTTCCATTTATCAGACATTAAAGTGAGAGAAATGGACTTGGAATCGGAGGAAGAGATCGGTACTGACATTAGACAATTAGTGTCAGTAGTGTGCATGCATACGATCTTTCAGACTGGCATGAAAGTGAAGAAGAGGAGGCTTTTTTGGACTTTTTAAAACTTTTTTTTGTATACACATGGAGTAATAAAAAACAAGACATGACAAGAGAAGTATAAAAAGGTAGATAATCAAAATAGAATTTATTTCTGTTCATTTTGCATTTTATTTCATTTAAATCTATACACTAGTCACTAATACCTAAGATGTGGTGTTTTTACTAACGTACCCCTAAATATCTCTAAAATTATAAAAATTCTTGCCTGTTTACAGCTAAAAAATAGACAAACGTGTGCCCAGTAAAATTGGAAATGTGGAGTTTGTGTGTAACAGTGGTGGACCTCAAACTTTGTTAGGCCTACAAATCAAGATTCTTAACGTTTTTGAAAGACATGTGCATAAAACATTCTTTTTTTGTTGTTTTTGTTTCTATTCATGTTTACTTTTTGCTTTTTGCTTTCAGGAGAGGCACTAAATTACTTTCAAAATTGCATAAATTCATTTTCTTCCAGGGGGCGAATACCGGGGCTTGGTCCCTGGGCCCCGGCTGGATTTCAGAGATTTCTTGATTCAGTTGTTCTCCACCCTGGTTGTGTGACGACATTAACATCACCAACCCTCTTGATGTTTCCAACCTGTACGCCACGCTCGCTACATTTGATTTGTTTGGGCAGGTTGTGTGACGACATTAACATCACCAACCCTCTTGATGTCTCCAACCTGTACGCCACGCTCGCTGGCAACTTTGAAGGGGTCGTGCAGTACAACAAGGACAACCGGGCCTTTGAGGTTTGTTGACAACAACTGTACTGTACATTTCATTGTCTACATTGTACACTTCACTGTCTACAGTGCACAATTCACTGTCTATTTGTACAGTTCACTGTCTGCGTTGTACATTTCATTGTCTACATTGTACATTTCATTGTCTACAGTGTACATTTCACTGTCTGTATTGTACATTTTATTGCCTACAGTGCACAATTCACTGTCTATTTGTACAGTTCACTGTCTGCGTTGTACATTTCATTGTCTACATTGTACATTTCACTGTCTGTATTGTACATTTTACTGTCTACAGTGCACAATTCACTGTCTATTTGTACAGTTCACTGTCTGCGTTGTACATTTCATTGTCTACATTGCACGATTCACTGTCTATTTGTACAGTTCACTGTCTACGTTGTACGTTTCATTGTCTACATTGTACAGTTCACTGTCTACATTGTACATTTCATTGTCTACATTGTACATTTCACTGTTTGTATTGTACATTTAATTGTCTACAGTGCACAATTCACTGTCTATTTGTACAGTTCACTGTCTACGTTGTACATTTCATTGTCTACAGTGTACATTTCATTGTGTACATTGTACAGTTCACTGTCTACGTTGTACATTTCATTGTCTACATTGTACAGTTCACTGTCTACATTGTACATTCATTGTCTACATTGTACAGTTCACTGTCTACATTGTACATTTCATTGTCTACATTGTACATTTCACTGTTTGTATTATACATTTCATTGTCTACAGTGCACAGTTCACCGTCTGCATTGTACAGTTCATTGTCTACATTGTACAGTTCACTGTCTAAATTGTACAGTTCCTGTCTACATAGTACAGTTCACTGTCTACATTGTACAATTCGCTGTCTACATTGTAAAGTTCATGCTGAAGTTCAGTCAGTATTCTACATTCAGTCTCATTTCTACATTCTAGATTCAGTCTCATTTCTACATTCTTGATTTTGAGTTGTCTCATTTCAGCATTTTAGATTTTTAGATTGTCTTATTCTACATTCTAGATTCAGTCTCATTTCGACATTCTAGATTCAGTCTCATTTCTACATTCTAGATTCTAGGCTGTCTCATTTCTGCGTTCTAGATTTTTAGATTCAGTCTCATTTCTACATTCTAGATTCAGTCCCAATTCTATATTCTAGATCAGTCTCATTTGTACATTCTATATTCTAGATTTATTCTTATTTCTTTATTTTGTATTCTAGATGTAGTCTCATTTCTACATTTTGTGTTATAGATTTAGTCTCATTTATACATTTTGTGTTATAGATTTAGTCTCATTTCTATACTTTATTCTGAAGTTCGTTCTATTTTTAGTCTCATTTCTACATTTTATTCTGGTTTCTAGATTTTAGTCGGGATTCTCAATTTTATTGTTCTTATTAGATTGATTTCAAATGTTATTGTGGTGTTTAGATTTATTCTAAATTGTATATTTTATTTAGTTTTTTTGGAGTCATTCAGGATTCTGTTTTATTTTTGCATTCTGTAATTATTTCTGGATCCTCGGTGTCATTGTGAAAGCCTCTGTTGCTGACAGTGGTGGTGGAAGTAATTGGCATTAAAACCTCAATCTTGAAGTCTCACTGTCTTGTGAATCAGATTTATTGACATTGGACCACCATAGCTTTCATAGTCTTTGCAGTATTTCATCTGAACTGTCATCTGAGACAAAACCATCGATTACTAAACGTTTTGAATGGGAACAGAGATTATGGTGTAAGATTGTTGCTTAGGACTAACTGTTCCATGCCTCAGGCCTGGGACAACAGTTACTGTCTTAAGACTATTGCTATGTAGGCTTGCGTGTGTGTGACAACAGGGAGCAGTGGGCACCAACATCACCATCGACACTCTGTGCGGCATCATGGATAAAACTTCCAGCTCCGCCCTTCAGCGCTATGCTGACGTCAACTCCCTTCTGCTGACCACCTACAGCCAGAAATGCCAGGACTTTAAGTATCAAAGCATGATCGACAGCTTGAAGAAAGTGGACTGGAAAAGCAGCGCCGCTGAAGGAGGTGAGTGACTGTAGCCATTGGTTTCAGCTTTGCCTAGCTTAGCGCAATATCTTTGGCAATAGAGAAGTGCTGCTGAAGGAAGTGAGAGAATTTAGCCATAGAAATTGGCGTAGCTTAGCGTAACAGAGAAGCTTGAATTAAGACCAGTGCCACAGCAGAATAGAAGCCAAAAGTTCTAAGCTTAAGAGGTGGGTTTGAACAGCAGGGGAGGGGAGGGGGGGCACTATATAATCTTTTGATGTTACAAACATGGCGATTGCCAGGTCATACTACAAACAAAACATGTGAAGATATTTCATTATTCAAAAACCTGTAAAAGTGCTTTCTAACAGCGTGCAACATCCAGATATTCAAGTTTTAAAAATCCACATTAAACAGTCTGAAAAAAAACCCAACTATTAATAATAATAATAATGTTGGATGCTTTAGGCACCTTTTTCCTAAATCAGATTGAAAGCATGGCCACCTGTAGCCAACATACACGCTCACATGTTACAGACAGTCCTACAAACACAGCAAGCACGCATTCATCATTCACACATGTGGTGTAATGGCAAGTCACAATGATGAGGCGGAAATCCAAATCAAATGTTAATGTTGAAATGATAGACTGCATCCAACAGCATTTGTGAAGGAAGGGAGGGAATCTCTGTACATGGACAATAGCCCCTGTGTCCTCAAAAGTCTGCTACCTAAGTCAGTTAAGTTTGTCCCATGCGGGGTTCCAACCCGCTGTCTTGGGCATAGGATAGCAGCTATTATTTATCCATTGTACACTGAGGGTCTTGGGTATAGGATAGCAGCTTACTATCCATTGTACACTGAGGGTCTTGGGTATAGGATAGCAGCTTATTATCCATTGTACACTGAGGGCCTTGGCCATAGAATAGCAGCTTATTATTAGGTACTCCAAGCCCTTCATTGGCTCTTGTCCGCTCAGCAGTTTTGACTCAGTTTTCACTTCACTTTCAACACTTATTATTAATGTAAAACTGCATCAAAACGAACAGTGGCTGTATTCAAATAAAAATTGAAAGCTTTATCTTTACATCTGTGTTGTTTTTAATGCATGTTTATGCGAAAGATTCCGAGAAAACAGCTTTTGAATACGCCCCTATCCGAACGCTGAATGCCGCTGCGAAAAAATTGTCACTGTCGTTTGCTGAGAGGTGGCTCGTTTCAAAGTCTAAGCGCTTTGCGATACTTCATTGGATGGCCTAAAAATAAGAACCAATGAGAAGTTCGGATACTTAGCTTCATTTACATATAAGTATGGAAGGCTCTCGTGTGTAAACATTTTGTTACGAGCCGAACAAAGTGGATAAAGCGGTTTGATGTAAGTTTGATTTTAACTAGAAGTTTAAAACTTAGCAAGAAATAAAGAGCAGACTTTCCTTTATAAAACTAGGGTATTTATTAATTTGTGCATTACTGTATCGCGGAGCGCTTTGCCGTAGAAAAGTCTACCCAAACGGTGTTCGGGAATTCTTGCGGTTATGGCGTACTCGTAGGCCTATTCAGCGACACGAGTGCTGAGCGTAGTAGCACACCAGTAGGCCTATAATTTGCCGGCGCGCACTGCGAATTTGATGATTTCCCAACTTTGAAGCACCAAAACGGCTGAACATTACATGGGATAGGCCTGAAGAAAATTGGGCTTGGAGTATAACATATGAAGGGGTTACCTGTCAAAAATCAGCTTCCTGGTATCAATATTGGCTTCACTTTGAGACTCCAAAGTTGTCAATTTCTTCAATTCCAAAACGTTGCCAAAAAAACACCAACATTCGGCATTTTCAAACATTAATAACTTTTTACCTATTTGTCCTATGGGGAAAAAAAATATACCACTGTGTTCAGAATGAAAAGCTCTTTAAATCTATGTCAGTTTTGTGAAATCATTTTTTAAAAATGGCTTTTGACTACCTATTATTATCCATTGTACACTGAGGGTCTTGGCCATAGAATAGCAGCTTATTATCCATTGTACACTGAGGGTCTTGGCCATAGAATAGCAGCTTATTATCCATTGTACACTGAGGGTCTTGGCCATAGAATAGCAGCTTACTATCCATTGTACACTGAGGGCCGTGGCCATAGAATAGCAGCTTACTATCCATTGTACACTGAGGGTCTTGGGCATAGGATACCAGCTTATTATCCATTGTACACTGAGGGCCTTGGGCATAGGATACCAGCTTATTATCCATTGTACACTGAGGGCCTTGGGCATAGGATAGCAGCTTACTATCCATTGTACACTGAGGGCCTTGGGCATAGGATACCAGCTTATCCATTGTACACTGAGGGCCTTGGGCATAGGATACCAGCTTATCCATTGTACACTGAGGGCCTTGGGCATAGGATACCAGCTTATCCATTGTACACTGAGGGCCTTGGGCATAGGATACCAGCTTATCCATTGTACACTGAGGGTCTTGGGCATAGGATACCAGCTTATTATCCATTGTACACTGAGGGCCTTGGGCATAGGATACCAGCTTATCCATTGTACACTGAGGGCCTTGGGCATAGAATAGCAGCTTACTATCCATTGTACACTGAGGGCCTTGGGCATAGGATAGCAGCTTATTATCCATTGTACACTGAGGGCCTTGGGTATAGAATAGCAGCTTACTATCCATTGTACACTGAGGGCCTTGGGTATAGGATACCAGCTTATCCATTGTACACTGAGGGCCTTGGGCATAGAATAGCAGCTTATTATCCATTGTACACTGAGGGTCTTCAGCATAGGATAGCAGCTTATTCATTGTACACTGAGGGCCTTGGGTATAGGATAGCAGCTTATTATCCATTGTACACTGAGGGGCATAGGATAGCAGCTTACTATCCATTGTACACTGAGGGGCATAGGATAGCAGCTTATTATCCATTGTACACTGGGGGGCATAGGATAGCAGCTTACTATCCATTGTACACTGAGGGGCATAGGATACCAGCTTATTATCCATTGTACACTGAGGGGCATAGGATAGCAGCTTACTATCCATTGTACACTGAGGGCCTTCAGCCTTTAGTCCGCTTGCATCCTGTAGTCACATAGGACAGATGGACATCAGCTCCACACAAATAGGACACAATGTGTTAGCGGTGACTGTGTGTGTGACGGGCAGGTCGACAGTGGACGTACCAAACCTGCACCGAGTTTGGCTACTACCAGACCTCCGACTTTCCCCAGCAGCCTTTCGGACAGAAGTTCGGACTGGACTTTTTCGTCCAGCAGTGTAAGGATATCTACGGCGACAAATTCGACTATCCGCTCATCCGCAGGGGCATCAATCAAACCAACGCCAACTACGGCGGCTACGGGATGCAGGTCACCAAAGTGGTGTTCCCCAATGGCTCGGTGGACCCTTGGCACGCTCTGGGCATCGTGAAGGATCTGTCCCCCGAGGCAACTGCTATCTTTATTCAAGGTGAGGCGTAATAGTGTACACGCGTCTGGATTTTCCCTTTCTCTGCTGGGATAGCCTTTGTGGACCATTTGTAATGCCAGCTGTCCTGACAGCCCTTTTTGGATGAGAGTGGGCATGTACTTTGGGCAAGGCATTCTCCGCTATAATCAAACTTTAGCCCAGTAATTGGGTCAGCAGTTGCCTCCTGTGGTGTTTTGATGGTCGTAGTGGAGAAGGAAGGAATAACTTACGTACATACAATAATCAAACACAGATGCCAACCCTCACGCTTTCGCCCTATTATTTTCCGGTGGAAAATAGCTTTTTACGGATTTACGCTGAAGTCATTTTTATTATGGCGAGAATAATTTTTACAAGAATATATATTTCCAGCTGATGATTATGGCAAAAGGACTGTTACACGTTTCAGACTGATTACACTTAGGCACTGTCACAGGATAAAATAATGCAGAATATTATATAACGACCTTATAAGGTAATAAATCCATTTGATTAGTTTAACTTATTGCATATCGTAGTTCACGACCTTGTTAGCTGCGCTGAAGCAGCAGCAGCAGACAAAACAATGCAAATAAATCAATGAGATATACCTTTTTTTTTTAAAACTTTATGCCGATACACAACCTCAAAGCGATTTATTTGAATTAACTCTAACACTGTGCTGTACATGATTCTGATTCGAAGCAGGTTGATGTTAAAAATTTTGCGAACTGACATCGCTTATCCTTCTGACTTCAATCGGGGTCAAGTTTTACCACAGATTATTATAGAATTCTTTTGCGGAGCTCAGTCATCTTTGATTTTTTCCTATATGTTTTTTAATAAGAAATCTCAATCTTGGACCTTTGCTCCCTCTTGTCCACTGACAAAATTTTAAATCTACTGACAGTTTATAAATTTCTCACTGACAGATTTTTCTGCAGGTTGGCATCTCTGATCAAAGACAACGAAAAAATATATAATAAGTGATCTATCAATTGTTGCATGCTACAATACTTGTGCCATGACATGTTCAACGTCAGTGTTTGTTTTTCAGGGACTGCTCACTGTGCCATGACATGTTCAACGTCAGTGTTTGTTTTTCAGGGACTGCTCACTGTGCCATGACACGTTCAACATCAGTGTTTGTTTTTCAGGGACTGCTCACTGTGCCATGACATGTTCAACGTCAGTGTTTGTTTTTCAGGGACTGCTCACTGTGCCATGACACGTTCAACATCAGTGTTTGTTTTTTAGGGACTGCTCACTGTGCCATGACATGTTCAACATCAGTGTTTGTTTTTCAGGGACTGCTCACTGTGCCATGACATGTTCAACGTCAGTGTTTGTTTTTCAGGGACTGCTCACTGTGCCAACATGTATCCAGCCTTGGCCAATGATCCTCCACAGTTGGTAAAGGCCAGAGCCACCATCGACGCCCTCATCGCCAAATGGATTTCCTAACTTTGTACGTTTTGGCCTGATGACTTCGTACAAAAAAAACGACCGCGGAAAATGATGGAAAAAACCACCCTGACTGGTCGTGAGAAAAGCAACACACAATACACAAACATTCATCTCAGTTTCATCAAAACCATGTAAAGCGGTTAAGCAGTCGGTGAAAACGACCATTACTGATTTGAGGAAAAAAAAGGACTTTCTTAAATGATTACATAACCAAAATCATCTCTGATTACATAATCATCTAAGGTTTGTGAAAATGACCATTATCGATTGAAGAGAAAAAAAAGACCTATCACAAATATGTAAAAACTGATCTTTTTGAAGCAATAGTAATGATGTACATTGGGGGCGTTAAACTCAAGTAAGTTAGCCATTGGTTGCCAAGTACGGCGAGATATGTGCGCTATAAAAATCCTCGATAATAATATTAATAATAATGAGATTGGGAAAGGGGAGAAAAATCTTAATGTTCCTGTTTTGATGACATAACGTTTACCTCCCTTTTTTATTTTGTTGCATTTTTTTTTGTCCTTTATTATTGAGTTGTTTTTTAAAACTGTATTTTATTTATTTATTTATTTAAATTTTATTTTATTTGGCTGATTCCTCGCCATTTGTCCTGGGTGTGCAATAAGCTTGGTCTCAGAATGTGTGTGGACTGTTTGGACGACAAGCTACAGATCTACTGCAAAATTGGAAATTGAAATCTTCGTTTCATGACATTTTAAAATTGTTTTGAGATATACTGAATGAAGCTTACCTTGAACGAAAAAACATCTGGACAGTTCATAAATGATCGAAGCTATTTATTGCTTTGATGGCATTTTGTTGGTTTGGTGGGTTGGAGATGTGCTGGATGGAAAATTGTTTGGAAAAACAAAACGGAAGGAATGAATGAATTTTTTACTTTGATGATACTTTGTGTTTTTGTTTTATCAAGATGTGCTCAATAGATGTACTAGAACATTTTAATTTCAAAAATACAGTCTCCTGGGCTAATTTATGTATTTTTAATTGTGGTGTAAAGGCTTTTGGTAATTGATGCATGAAATAGTTGTACTAGTAGTCTTGGTATTGCCGCGTTTATGTGTTCATCTCTAAATCGTTTCTAGTGACAGTGATGATGTTCAAGTCCAAAAGTTTGAGATTTTAATTTTCTTTTTAGCTTTTGTGCTTTATAATTTATTTTTGTAATTTTGATTTTACGATCTTCATTTTAGCATTTTGTTTGTCACTGCTTTGTACAGTGTAATTTCATTGCTTTGTACAGTGTAATGTCATTGCTTTGTAAAGTGTAATATCGTTGCTTTGCACAGTGTAATGTCATTGCTTTGTAAAGTGTAATATCATTGCTTTGTACAGTGTTGCGTCAAGTGCAGCAATGTGCTATAGTTTTTGTGGTTGATAGTTTTATTTCAGACATGTATCGAGTTGCCAAATGAAATGTGCCTATACATTGCTAAAGAATGGATTTGTGTGTATTTAACTAGTATTATTTTAATTGGTTGGGGTGGCTTGAGTTGTATCCTGTATCAGCCGCCAGTGCCTGGTGGTGGAAAAGTCCTCTGTAATAATGATGAAATTAATACATTGCTGACAATAACGACCACATGTTGGCTGCTGTGATCTGTGAAACGTTCCACAATGTTCCACTTTGTGTATAACCTGTCTGATTGTGGATGATTGTGCTGACTGGTTATTTTAGCATCTGTGTACGGACGTCAATTCTTTTAGTAAAGGTATGATTTTGTTTGGTGTTGTTCCCAGTGTACGTCGTTCATAGTTGGGCGTAGTTTCTGGTTGTTACTGCTGAATGAACGATATTTGAACAGAAGACAACCCTGTCAAAGTTTCAACCCTAATGTAACTGTGGGATATAAACCCAGGGGAAGTGAGTGGAACAGAGGGAAAGTGCACTAATGTAGTGCCACATTTGGACAGGAAGATGATGGCCTCCATTCAATCTGATTTGTAGCGAAGCAGGCATTGTGTGTCTCCTATTTTGAAAATTGAAATGAGATTAATGCTGTTATCAATGGTTTACAATGATTAATTTCCAAATATTTTTTATTTTTTATTGCGTTTCATAACTTTTTGTGTTCGTACAATTAATATTGTAAAGTTAGAATGAGATTTGTTAATATGTTGGTTTACATATCGTGACCACGTCACTCCCTTGCTCAAAGCCCTACACTGGCTTCCCATCTCCCAACGCATTCAATACAAGACCTTGTCTCTCTGCTACAAGTCCCTCAACAACTCCGCTCCTCTCTATCTCTCTGACTTACTTCACCCATACATTCCCTCTCGCTCTCTTCGCTCTGCCTCCGACCCTCTCCGCCTCCGCATTCCTCGCTCCAAACTCAGCACGTTCGGGTCCCGCTCCTTCTCCGTCTACGGCCCATCCATCTGGAATACTCTTCCACTCTCTCTCCGTCAGAAACCCTCTCCCACCTCCTTCCAGTCTGCCCTCAAAACTTACCTTTTCAAGCAGTTCTAACACTATGACCTCACTACGCACCCCATCGCCAGCTGTCTCTTGCATATAGTGTCTGGTCTGTTTGTGGTATGAGTATATTTGAGTGAATGTATTTTTTGCGTAATTGTTACATGTGTCATTGTCTAAAGCGTGCACATGCGTGCGTGAGTTGTGAGTGCGCGCTTAGAGTTATAATTATTATAAGATAAGCGCATTATAAATACAGTAATTATTATTATATATTGATTTTATAGAAAAATGCTGTATTTAGGTTGTCAGCTGTGCATTTTGTTTTGTATACTATAAATTAGTTTTGGGCTAAAATGTTAATGGATTTTTATAGGTTTATAGTTGTTTAGTTTTACTGAACTGATGGTAAGTTGATAAGTGATGGGTTGGTGGAGTGCCTTCGATGTTACCATTAGGGTTGTTTCAGAAGATCTTTTATACGGATCAGAGGTGACCCCTTTTTCAACCAAGTTGTAGTCCTGCTTCGGCTCTTTGAAGTCCTTTGGAGTCTATAAACATGAACTAACTGACTAATATAAATTGATTTGTACAATCTTTCTGTATAATAGATGGGTTATAACTGATTTTAGTTTATGTCAAACAAATTAGTTTTGTAAACTCATAAAGATGATTGAATATGCACCTTGAATCATTTATTTATATGTAAGTGAGCTTTATAAATCCATGTATTATTATTATTATTATTATTATTATTATTATTATTATTATTATTATTATTATTATTATTATTATTATTATTTGTGATTGATTTGGGTAAAAATTGATTTAGTTCATCTCTGTGAATTGATTCCTTGATTGCAGTTTGAAAATCTTCCAGTGGAGTTGAGTGTTTCATCACGTGGGAATGACTTTGGTAAAACAATCTTTTATACTTGATGAATAATACGCCCAAATGGATTTTTTTTTTTGGGGGGGGAGGGGAAAAAAGTGTGATTTCCAAGAGCATTTGTTTCTAAATCAGTAATAAATTGATTGTGCGATTTGTTTAAAAATCTTCCAGTGGAAGTTGAAGTGTTTTGTCAATTGTGAATTATGTTGATAAAACATTAGTTTACATCATCTTTGATGAATGATAAACTTGATGGTGTGAAATGTTCCAGTTGTTAGACGTGCGTTTCACGAACTCTTTGTCTCATAAACATGGGGCGCCATCCCAGTCTTTCAGTAATGAGTGATTCCCTTCCTTTTTAGGATATGTAAAGACAATGCACGTAATGACATCCCAGTCTTTCAGTAAAGAGCGATTCCATTCCTTTTTAGGTTATTTAAAGACAATGCACGTAATGACATTCCAGTCTTTCAGTAATGAGTGATTCCCTTCCTTTTTAGGATATTTAAAGACAATGCACATAATGACATCCCAGTCTTTCAGTAATTAGTGATTCCCTTTCTTTTTAGGTTATTTAAAGACAATGCACGTAATGACATTACAGTTGTTAATAATTTTGTGATCAATACAGTACATTGGTTGGTTGAGTTGATCAAGTCATTGTGTGCTTTTGATTGTTGGTGTGGCTTGGAATGAAACAGTCAGTTGTTCATCATTTGTCATTTGGAGTATGTACCCCCTGGGGATGCTGGGGGTTCAGTATTAATAGTATCCCCGCTTTCTGGAAATGTAGTGCTTTAAATTCCCAATGTTACTGTTTTTCTCATTTGTTCTTTCTCATTCCTGCTCTGTTCTATCAATCTGCTATACTATCTTCTTCTTCGCTAGACAAGTCGCCTACCTTTTTTCTTGAAAACTCTTCCGGGACAAAACTCTTCATTTGTGTGCGAGGTCTGTTGGATCAGCTTGGAAATATTGGACGCTTTCTGCCAGGTGGTCACTGGGGCTTCCTATGATGTTATTATTTGGCAATATAGGCATTTTATATGTACTATATGTGTTTGTTGTGTTTATTTTATAATGTTTATATTCTATTTTGTTTTTGTAAACGTGGGTTCGATAAATTAGAGTATACTATAGCCTCTGCGTCCCCTGCGTGGGATGTCTTTATTGTAAAGTGACCAGCTGGTGGAGTGCCTTCAGTGTTACCACTAGGGTTGTTTCGGCAGATCCTTTATGCAGATCAGGGCCGAGTCCTCTTTCAGCGAAGTTGTAGTCTTGATTTTGTGGTCCTGATTCGGCTCTTTGCAGTCCACTGGACCCTGTAAGCAATGACTAACTAACTAAATTTGGAGTATGAATGAAATATAAGATGGTTTGCTGTTGATTTTAATGAAATACGTGTATTAATGTAGGTACTGATTGAGGTGCATTTCAGATGACGAACGTTTTGAGCAAATGCTAAACAGAAAATGTGTATGTTTGGCAGGTGATTACAAAAAACAACAAAGGTGTTGTTTGGTGTTAACTTTCTTTTGTGCGTTCATGATTTCAAAAGTCTGAGAATTTGATAATAAACAGAGAATCAAATCCTAACTGCTGCGTTTGTGTCTGTGAAAACTAATTTTCAAATCACAAGAAAGAAATGGTGATAATATTTTTGCATCCTGGTTTTATTGTGCCAATTGTTATAAATAACAATGTAAATAAATTAATCCCAAATGCCAACAACAAAGCAAGGAGAAGCTACATGTAAAAGCCAATGTTCCACCAATCTCCAAACCTTTCAACAAAAGGCATTATAATAATGATACAATATTATACAATGAACACAAACCACTACAGACATGACCCTGATGCTCAGCTGTTTGGGAAGTCAGGCAGGGCACTTAGGCCAGCAAGTTAACATCTCGTGAGTTAGATCCTGTATCTGCCAGCGTGCCTTGAGCAGCTCTCTTAGCAAAAAAATAAAAAAGCAATATATTGCAACAATTCTTTTTTTTTTTTTAAAATCTAATGAAGACCCCTTCACAAATGAGAGCTAATGAAAGCACTCAATCGCTGAAGAAATTGTGTAATGAAAGACTCCTCACAAATAAAGCGCTTTGAGTAAATACATTATTGTGCCTACTATACAAACTTTCGCTACAGTGCTATTTTTAGAATCAACTGTCAACCTTGATGTTAATAATAGGCTTGAAAGCAAATAAATTAATCAACTTCTATGAAAACCGTACTTTAGACAGAGGTTACCGTTTGGCACAATCTTGTTTTTAGCTGTGGTGGGTCCACACAGTGAGAATGTGAACAAAACATGTCATTTGGCTGCACAATCTTCAACATCCTGACATGGAAAGATGACATTAAAATGTTTTATCTCGTGGCCCTTTAACATAATGTGTATACCTCTTGAACAGTTTGCAACAAGTGACACTGACAAGTGTGATGTGTTGATATGCAGTATGGAAACATGACCCTGCACACCACTGCTGACAAGACATCCTATACAAAAGCAAACTCCAATGTTTGTGAACTCGTCTCCAGTTTCTATAAGGAGAAAACAATCACAGTTCTTTTGTGATTTATCACCAAGTCAACCTGACAGAGTCAACCTGACACAGAGTCAACCTGACATTGAGTCAACCTTACACTAAGTCAACCTGACACCAAGTCAACCTGACACCGAGTCAACCTGACACCAAGTCACAGAGTCAACCTGACAGAGTCAATCTGACATTGAGTCAACCTGACACCAAGTCAACCTGACACCGAGTCAACCTGACACCAAGTCAACCTGACACCAAGTCAACCTGACACCAAGTCAACCTGACACCAAGTCAACCTGACACCAAGTCAATCATACACCAAATCTATATTACACCAAGTCTATATTACACCAAGGCAATCTTACCCCAAGCCGATGTAACACCAAGTCACTGTCACACAAGTCAATCTTACACCAAGTCACTGTCACACAAGTCAATTTTACATCAAGTCACTGTCACACAAGTCAATCTTACACCAAGTCACTGTCACACAAGTCAATCTTACACCAAGTCACTGTCACACAAGTCAATCTTACATTAAGTCACTGTCACACAAGTCAATCTTACACCAAGTCCAAAACTATTATTGTGCAGTTTCTATAGGGAGCAAACACACCACATATTTTTGTCAATAAACTACCAAAGTGAAGTTTACATGCCTTCAGCATCTCCTTGTGTTGGCAAGTGTGCAATAGCACAACTATCAGCTGTTCATTTTATTTTCTATCACTGCAGCTCCATTAAAAAAAAAAAAAAAAAAAATTATCAAATGAAAACCCCAGTATAAAATGAAAACCCCCACTATAGAATGAAACCCCATTATTAAATGAAAAACCCATAATAAATAAATCGTTCTATATTGTATAGCACAATTACCCACTGAAAGTCTTTTTGAAATGTAAGCAACCAATCACAGCCTTTTGTCCTATTTACACCATGTTACACCAGGGGACAGTATAATCACTCTCAGTAAGGATTATCTCACCACCTGCAAATATTAATGCCATAAGTAAAACAATAAATAAATAAATAAATCATATTGTAATTTGTATTTGTACACTTTTTTAAAATTTTAAATAATGTTCTTTATTTGCTGAGATGCAGTGTGTTGTATGAATTGTCCATCATGGTTGATAAAGATTTGTTGACTGGACTTACAATAATACAACAATGTATCAAAGACCATCCTGCAAGGCACAGTGCAAGGAGGTAGAAGAAGAGGGAGACCGAAAAAGAGGTGGGAGGACAACATTCGAGAATGGACTGATTTGACACAGCGAAACAGTCAGGGTTGCTGAGGACAGGGAAAGATGGAGTACGCTGGTTAAATGATCATCTGTGGTGCCCTTACGACCTCCGAGTTATGGGATAGGATAGGATAGGTATCATGTTGATTGATTGATTGATTTATTGTTGCTTTAGGTCCAGCGGACTCTTCCGAGCCAAATCAGGACCGGACAACCCCCGATCCGCATAAAAGATCTGCTGAAACAACCCCAGTGGGAAAATTGAATGCCCTCCACCGGCCAGTCACTTTACAATAAAGACATCCCACGCGGGGGACGGCTGAGGGTTGACCTCAACTACGCGAACACCCCGGTTACAAAAACAAAATAGAATACAAACATCATTATAAATCATCAACCAAACACATACATATAAAATGCCTATAGTGCTAAATAGTACATTCATAGGAAGCCCTAGTGACCACCCGGCAGAAAGCGTCCAACACTCCCAAGCTGATCCAACAGACCTCATACACAAACAAGGAGTCTTGTCCAGGAAGAGTTTTCAAGAAAAAAGGTAGGTCATTGATCTAGCGAAGA
Organism: Oncomelania hupensis; assembly: GCA_036898135.1. NCBI lineage: Eukaryota > Metazoa > Mollusca > Gastropoda > Littorinimorpha > Pomatiopsidae > Oncomelania > Oncomelania hupensis. The sequence goes on along the minus strand of CM072523.1, from coordinate 58,508,900 downwards.
AGAAGATAGTATAGCAGAGTGAAGGACAGAGCAGGAATAGGAAAGAGTAAATGAGGAAGACAGCGACAGTGGGAATTTAAAGCACTAAATTTCCATAAAGTGGGGATACTATTTATACTGAAAACCCCCGGCACTCCAACGGGGGTACTGTTGCCGCAGTGAAGCGTCTTGCCTATAAAGGAAAGACAGATTTTCAACTGTGGCATTCACTGTTCCCTTTATAGGTTTGAACAATCTACAGTGGCAAGATTGCTCATGACCCCAAGGGGTATAGGTATCATGTGAGCGCACATCTGACAGGACATAATGATTCCATCTACACAATAATGAACTATGACAGTAGTACTTCCAGCCAGCCATACGTGTGATTTACTTTCACTCCAATGTATTTCAACATTATAGACACCTTCCACTCATTCAAAACATGTTTTCTTTCCCTCTAAACTACATATGTCAAACCCAAGGCGCACGGGCCACATCAGGCCTGGCGTACAATTATATCTGGCCCGAGAGGTCTTGACCAGCCTACAATTATATCCGGCTGGATAGAGAATTTTGGGCAAAAATATTTTGTAATGGCCCTGCGATATAAAGTGCAAATCAAATTCCCTAATTAGCAACATTGCCAAACGATAGGCAACCTCAGTGCGTTCTCACTTCGATCAGAATAAGTGAAAATAAAAGTTGTGTAGTGAGTAGATTTTCATCAATACAGTAATCTAGCAACGTTCAGTTGTTATTATATTAAAATTTTATCTCTAAATTTATTATTAATAAGCATACTTACCATGACTCAACAAGTGCAATGTTTTGGCGTTGCTAGGTGATAGTGCCCTTTTAGCGGAAGCTGGCAAAAACAAATCCAACATAGAGTTGCTTCCCTTGCACCAAACCGTCCCGTGCCCCACGTGCCACAATACGCGTCTAAGCGCTCACGGCAAAGGACAGCACACCTCATTTCTTATTTGGAACTGCGGGGAGGTGGGAGGGACATTAAATTGAGTCATGGTAAGTATGCTTATTAATAATAAATTTAGAGATAAAATTTTAATATTAATTACACATACTGTACCATGACTCAACAAGTGCAGATTAGCACGAAAAGGACGGAGGGAAGCAACTTTATCTGAAACAAACTTACCGTGAACAGGCTGGAGAAGAGGACCGGGACTGTAGGGCCATGACCACAGAACCGACTCCAAGAAGCCATCCTCTCGAGTATGGCAGGACAGAAACAGGAAGCAAGCTGGAACCGGCCGAGGTCTCCTGAAGCCCAGAAAGCCCCTATAGAAGGCCGGACAACAGCCAAGCGTGAAGACGGAGAACGCTTGGATTGCCGTGTGGAATCCCGGATCGAGGCTGCAGAAGCGATCGCGCCCCGAGAGCGAGAGGAATGCACCGCCCCTGGGAAAGACGAAGGAGATCGGGGAACCAGGGCTGAGCTGGCCAAAAGGGAGCCACGAGAATGAGAGAAGGGGACTCCTCTTCAGCTTTCCTGAGAACCCGCGGAAGGAGGGGGAATGGAGGGAAGGCATAAGCCTCCAACCCCTCCCAAGAAATGGACAACGCGTCCACCGCCCAAGCCAGGCAATCTGTGACCGGCGACACAAACAGGGGTAGCCTGGAAGAGTAACGAGTGGCAAAAAGATCAATCAGAGGTTTAAACCACGCCGCCCAAACTGGTTGAAGAACAGAGTGGGACAGCGTCCATTCCGTGTGGACCACACAATGAGGGCGACTCAGAAGATCGGCCAAGACATTGACAGAGCCGCTGACATGCTTGGCCACAAGCGTACAACCGAAATCAGCTAACCACAAAAGGAGGCTCTCCACCATCATGGAGAGAGCAGGGGAATGGGTACCCCCGAAGTGGTTGATGAGAGAAACCACAGTGGTACTGTCGGAGCGAACGAGCAAGAGGCCCCGAGGCAGGGAGGGAAGAAAACGATGAAGAGCCAGGCAAACGGCTTCCATCTCCAGGCGACTGATATGCCAAGACAGCTGGTCCTGAGACCAAAAACCGTGGGCTGAAAGGCTGCCAGTATGCGCACCCCAACCGACCAAAGACGCATCCGTGAAGATTTCGGCCACCGGAAGCGGAGGGGAGATAGGCACCCCCGAAGAAAGCCACTCAACATTCCGCCAAGGAAGCAGAGAAGCGCGAAGGTCCGCCGTGACCGGAAAAAGAGCGTCCCAGGAATCGCTGGACTGACTCCAACGGGAAGAAAGCCAACGTTGAATCGGCCGCTTGCGAACTCCCGCGAGGGGAACCAGAGGAACCATAGACTCAAACGACCCCAAAAGAGAGGCCATAAATCTGGCTGACACGAAATCCTGACTCTCCAAAAGTAGCAGAAGGGACTGAAGCTTCTGCACCCGACGAGCCAAAGGGCGGACCGACCAATCGCGAGTGTCGAACGACATTCCCAGGTAGTTGAAAACCTGAGATGGAGACAACTCAGACTTGAGAGGGTTCAAAGAGAACCCCAAGCGCCGAGCCCAAAGGAGAACGAGCCTGGTGTGCACAAGACAGAGATCGTGAGAACTAGCCTTGACCAACCAGTCATCAAGATAAGCAGAGAACCGCACCCCGAGTCCGCGGACTACGGCAGCAAGTTCTTTGACAATCCTTGTGAAAACCCAAGGACTGAGAGACAAACCAAAGGGAAGGGCTTTGAAATGAAAAACCCGATCTCTCCAGACGAAACGCATCCAACGCCTGTGAAGAGGATGAATAGACACATGGAAATAGGCGTCAGAAAGATCGATAGAGGTAGCCCAATCCCCCGGGCGCAGAGACATACGCACCGCAGCGGGAGTTTCCATGCGGAAACGAATGCGGCGAAGAAACTTGTTCAACGAGGAAAGATCGAGCACCGGGCGCCAACCGCCGGATACCTTCGGGACAACGAAGAGGCGGCCGTAAAACCCCGGGGAGTGAGGGCAAAGGACCTCCTCTATAGCGCCCTTCTGGAGAAGGGCTATGACCTCCGCATCGAGAATCGCCTGAGCCTCAGGAGACAGGGGGCGAAACAAAGGCGGGGAGCGACGAAGAGGGGGCCGAGAGGAACCCCACTGAAGTTTGAACCCCGACCGAATCACCTCTAGAACCCAACTGCTAGCAGAGGGGAGGCCGAGCCAAGCATGAAACTGACGAGCCAAGCCACCTGCCCGGAGGGGTAGAACACCTAGGGGTGGACAGGCAGGGATAGGACTGGTGGAAAACGCGCCACTGCGTAAACGCCCACGGCCTACCTCAACCCTGCCACGGGAAGAGGAAGTACCACGCGGCCCACCCCGAGGAGAGAGACCACGGACCGAGCGATCTCGACACCTGTCAGGAAAGAAAGGCGGGGCCGAAGGGGTGTCTCGAGCCCAGAAGGCGAAACCAACCGACTGGGACCGGTCCGACTCCTCGCGAACAGCTGTGCGAACATAAGGACCAAACAGAGAGTCGGGTACCAAGGGTCCCACCCGAAGCGAGGAGGACAAGAGCAGAGGCAACGGAGACGTTGACTGAAGAAAAGCGTCACGACGCGCAAGAAGCAGGTTGACATAGGCAATAGCCTGCGATTCGCAACCCAGAATGATGGAGGTACAGAGGGCCTGCAACAAGGACCTCACCGAAATCAACGAACCCTCCTCGCAGAAAACGTGCCCAGAAAGAAAAGCAGAAGACAGTGCAGCAGAAAGTGCGTCAGCGAGAGAAGCATACTCAAGTGACCTAACAATAGCCTCCTCTATCTGTGCCAGACCACCGACTGGAACAGGAATCGATGAAGGAGGCAAAGGCTTGAGGCCCCCCAAAAGAGCAAGATCATCCTGGGAAACCGGGAGCGATGACTTCGGAAGAAAAGACCGAGAGAGGAACCTCCCGGGAGCACCGGTCAAAGAAGACAAACTCAAAAAAGAGCCCACAGCGGAAGCTCTAGGGAACCGAGGGACTTCCTCAAACGAAGAGGAAGGGGCCTCGCCCTCTTTAAGTCCTCTAGCCGTAGAAAAGGCCCAATCCACAAAACGTTTAACACTAGGAGACTCCCTGAATACAAGGCAAGCCTCATCAGACTCGGCAGAAGCAAGAGTCCCGCCTAGGAAGGAATGGAGGTGTGGTAGGGGCACCGAAACCTCCTCCACCACCTGAGGACAAAAAGCCGCAGCGTGTTGAACCGCCTCTCTAAAAAGAGCCTCAGGGTTAAGGGCCGGATAGAACGCCCCAGCACCCGAGAAATCAGGAACTAGGGTAGGAGGAACCAAGAGTGCCCCATCCCCACCAGAAGGCGGCGCGTACAAAGGCAAAGCGGCGTTCGCATGTAATCCGGAGGAAGGTAACGAAAAAATCGAACCAACAGCACCGGAAACCAGTACCCCCGACCCACAACCGAAACCGGAAGTGACAGAGGTCGAAGGGTGAACAGGGTAAGCTTGACCCAAACCGGAAACGGAAGGGGGCCACGGGCAAACCGTACCCCCCGATCCGGAAACCGGAGCCCCCGCCCCACGACCGCAAGCGGAAGTGGAGTACAAAGGAGGATGAGAAGGAGAATCCAAACCGGAAAAGGAAGAGGGTGACGGGTGTACCGTACCCCCCGTACCGGAAACCAGATCCCCCGCCCCACGACCGCAAGCGGAAGTGGAGTACAAAGGAGGATGAGGGGGAGAATCCAAACCGGAAAAGGAAGAGGGTGACGGGTGTACCGTACCCCCCGTACCGGAAACTAGAGCCCCCGCCCCACGACCGCAAACGGAAGTGGAGAGCAATGAGGGCTGGAGTGGGGAGATGAGGGACAAACCAGACGAACCGGAAGCCACACCCCTTGTCGCAGCTGGACGTAACACTGCGTGCAGTGCTGTACGTGACCCAAGCTTGACATTAGCCCGAAGGCCCGACCCGGTCTGAATCCCGCAGGAAACAGAAGGGAAGGCTTCGGCAGGGAGCTTATCCGGCCGTGCCGGGGCGTCCCTGCCGGACATTTAATGTGGTCCTAAACTAGGGCGACCACTATATAAGCCAGAAGTCCCGACCCGGTCTGAATCCCGTAGGAAACAGAAGGGAACGGCTTCAGCAAGTAGCTGGCCCGGCCGTGCCGGAGCGTCCCTGCTGGAAAATGTTATGTGGTCCTAAACTAGGGCGACCACTTATATGTTTCTGGTCGAAACCTTGACCAGAAACGGCCCCAAGGTCACTTCTGGCAAGACCAAGGAGCCCCTCTCACCTCACTACCACCACTCCCCACCTCTTCACCACCACTTCTACTGACCTGAAAGGCAGAAGACAACGAAGAAGGGGGCGCAGGAGTGGACAAACAGCGAAGCCAACGAAGCAAAGCGGTAGTGAAGACGGCAGAAGAGGGGACAGAAGAAATCCCGGACGTAGCGGGAACTGCGCTAACAGCAACAGAAGGGACCGTAAACCGACCTATCTAGCGTGAACAGACGACAAAGGAGAGACACGCAGCAACGGGGTGGAACACGACGAATCGCTGCGGTAATAGGATATTAAACCAGCAAAATGGAGAAAACCTTACAACTCCGCCGGCAGCAGCAATAACGAACTACCGGGCGAACGCAGTAAGCCAGCAAAAAGAGAGCTACAATAGGCACAACCACTCTAACCAAGTGCCAAATAAGGAATGAGGTGTGCTGTCCTTTGCCGTGAGCGCTTAGACGCGTATTGTGGCACGTGGGGCACGGGACGGTTTGGTGCAAGGGAAGCAACTCTATGTTGGATTTGTTTTTGCCAGCTTCCGCTAAAAGGGCACTATCACCTAGCAACGCCAAAACATTGCACTTGTTGAGTCATGGTACAGTATGTGTAATTAATTGAATGTTTATCCTGTTCGTCCCCAAACCTTACGTGTGATTTGAGATTTGGCCCGCTGAGCGTTTGAATTTGACACCTCGGCTCTAACGCTTAATCCCTTGCGTATTTTGGAATTGCGACAGATCACAACAAATCACTGACATTGCCTTCACACAAATATACACAGGCTTCTTCTTTTGTCTTTTGTGGTTCCCTCTCTCTCCTTCAAAAGCTTCATTGGTCATCACACAACATTTTAAACAGACCTCAAATATACCCAGCCTTCATTCTACAATACAAAAACTAATTAAGCAATTAAATAAAATCTATCTCTAAATCAATAATAATAAATAAATACATAACATAACATACACAAAATACCAATGATAAATAGACATGAGTCATTTCTTGTTTCCATGTTAAAACACGTGGAATTACAGCGACGGCAACATTTATAGTTCATGCTCAATAATTTACCGTTATCTCCAACATACCCCCTTTCTCTAGCCCTCCCCTTCTGTTATCTCTCTCCTCTTTTGCTCTCTATCCCCTTCTGCTCTCTCTCCCCTTCTGCTCTCTCTCCCCTTCTGCTCTCTCTCTCCCTCATCTTTTGCTCTCTCCCTTTCTGCTCTCTCTCTCCTCTTTTGCTCTCTCTCCTCTTTTGCTCTCTATTCTCTTCTGCTCTCTCCACATTTGCTCTCTCTCTATTGCTCTCTCCCTTTCTGCTCTCTCTCTCCTCTTTTGCTCTCTCTTCTCTTCTGCTCTCTCTCTCTCATCTTTTGCTCTCTCTCTCCTGCTCTCTCTCTCCCCTTTTGCTCTCTCTCTTCTGCTCTCTCTCCTCTTTTGCTCTCTCTCCTCTTTTGCGCTCTCTCTCCTGCTCTCTCTCTCCCCTTTTGCTCTCTCTCTTCTGCTCTCTCTCTTCTGCTCTCTCTCCTCTTTTGCTCTCCTCTTTTGCTCTCTCTCTTCTGCTCTCTCTCCTCTTTTGCTCTCTCTTCTGCTCTCTCTCTCTATTCTGCTCTCTCTCTCTATTCTGCTCTTATCTTTTGCTCTTTCTCTCTTCTGCTCTCTCTCCTCTTTTGCTCTCTCTCTTTCTTCTGCTCTCTCTCCCCTTCTGCTCTCTCTCCTCTTCTGCTCTCTTCTCTCTCTCCTTTCCTGCTCTCTCTCCTCTTCTGCTCTCTCTCCCCTTCTGCTCTCTTCTCTTCTGCTCTCTTCTGCTCTCTCTCCTCTTCTGCTCTCTCTCCTCTTCTGCTCTCTCTCCCCTTCTGCTCTCTTCTCTTCTGCTCTCTTCTGCTCTCTCTCTCCTTTTTAGCCACTCCCTCCCTTCCACCCACCCACATCCTCATTTTTCCTAATCCCCCTTTCTCCTATTTGTGCTGTGAACCAAGGCCAAAAAAACCCAAATGTCAAAACATATCTCTTTGTCTCTCCCCTTCTCTCCCCTCAATGTGCTCTCACTTCTTCCTCCTTTACTGCCCATCTGCCATAGTGGACAACATATCAGGGATTATACTGTAATACTAGATAGATAAACATTCAATGTTTATAGGGTCTACAGGGACTGCCGACAGCCGAATCTAGACCACACAAAATATTGTAGTACTGCGCTGTGGGTTCTTCACTGGAGGCAGAACAGAACTCTCCCTCTCTCTCACAAACAAAAACAGTATTTTTTTTTTTTTTACAAGTAAATATATCATGTTAGCACAAACCTTTACAGTAAAAACAGCCCTCAAAATCAGAAAGTTGTAAGTCTTTCAAACCGAAAATCCAAAGTATGTGACACAGACTGTCGATGCCGTATCTTCCTCCCACTCTGCTAAAAAGCGTTTTATACTTTGGGCAAAGTATAACTCAGAACCAATTAATGTATGACAAACTTTGTCATAATGTCACTGAAAGAAAAATGATGGACTTTTGGAACAACAAAACACAAAAACGTTAATGATAAGGACTGTCGTTAGGTAACTACTAACAGCTCCCATTCTGTCGATAATATTGTATAGTGATAGATCTACCTTTGAATTACTCAAAAAGTATTAAATTTATGAGAAAGATTGTTATAATCTGGCGTTGCCAAACAGATCATTGATCCATCAATGTCGCCCTTCGATGATGATCCATTACAATGTTAATTCTGCCTTTGAAATAATCCCCAAACTAAAACGTTTTATGACAGCGGTTGTCGTAGTGTTGCTGGGGCAAGCAGGAGGTTGATCTGCTCAGTGCTGGGACAGGCCACGATGAGGCGGTCCTCCTCAGTGTATTGGTCAAGCAACAACTGCGACAGCTTGCCGTAGGTCTGCTGCACGTTCACCTGCAACATTTCAACATCGGGACATCATTTTAACAGTCCATCAGCATGCATGAGTCATGCCATCCACACGTTATGACATAGGCCTTAGCAGTCTGGATACATGTACACATGCCAAGTATTAATTTATCAATATTTATTATTTATGTTGTAATTGATTGTAGCGCTGTTCCACCTCTCGTCTTGTCTGACCCCTCCACCCCAGACAACTGGGCACAATCCTGGGCGACCAGAGATGGCACTCACTCATGTAGGACATGAGTGTCAGGATCTTTATAAAGTCCATGCAATGAAACGCAGATAGATCCTGTATTGGCCAGCGCCTTGAGCGCATCTTGAGCTGGAAAAGCGCAATATAAGAAGAATATAAGCTGCCACAGGGCATCCAAGATAAGCTGAATAGCTGCGACAACCAGCACCTATGCCTGCTGTGTGCCAATTTCTGGCCGATGTGAACGGTGACCCAAAACCCTTTACCTTGATTGGTCGGAAAAGGATCGCTTCAGTGTCTCTGTTGGCCAGATAGAGGGACATGCTGCGCTGCAACCCTGGCAACCGCGTTTTGATGTTGCGGTAGGTTTCCATGGTGACGTCATGCACTTTTTCCGGCGTGGCGAACGGCTGACTGCGTAGGATCACCCTTGGCGACCCATCATCGTTCTTCATGGTTATCACCACGTTTGCCTGGCAAAGCACAAAGATATACTGATGCCAACAGTTCTTCTGTTAGCTCAAGCCTGTTCTGTTTTTCCATCATAATTCATACGTTCACCTTGAAAAGCAGCACACATACCAACAAATGTCTGATGTTAAACCACTATAATGTCTGTCATTCCTTACTATTGAAAGTACTGGTCCACTATCATTCTTTTTATTGTTATTCTTTGTGTTTTACAACGGGATGGAAATAGTTTTCCAATCGAATCCTTTGGATGATGAAAATAATTATCTTATGTCTATCTGAGACTTAATTATGTTTCTGCAAATGTATTCTGTTAGCTACACTACTGGTTTCAAAACCGTTTTTGCTAATATCTTAATTTTCTCAGAAACACCCAAGTTCATCAGGTTTTTATAAAAGCTCCTGCCATACCCCAATGCTGGATGAATCCCACTGAATAGCTGATGTATGAGGACACTGCAAAGATGGGTTAATATGTGAAATAATGAATGAACATTGAGGTTTAACGTCTACACCCACCATTGGCGATATGGCAGACGGGGATAACCATCCCAGGGAAAGAGGGGTAGGGACTTGAATCAACACTGAACCACCAAAGCAATCAAACTGCTAAAATGGAGAGTGAGAAGGGCCACATTTTATATCGCCAACCACGGGATTCGAACCTGGATCATCGGTGTGCCAGGCGAATGCTCTACCAATTGAGCTACGGCGGTGGGACATAATAAATGGGAAATAATGAATGGCAAGGCCTAATGAAGGGAGTTGCCTATCTCAATACATAGACAGTGCCAAGGCCTAATGAAGGGAGTTGCCTATCTCAATACATAGACAATGCCAAGGCCTAATTAAGGGAGTTGCCTATCTCAATACATAGACAGTGCCAAGGCCTAATGAAAAGAATAGCCTATCTCAATACATAGACAGTGCCAAGGCCTAATGAAAAGAATAGCCTATCTCAATACATAGACAGTTAAATCACACCACACTCGCATAACATCCCATCTTCAAACATCAACTATCATGTGGGATTCATTTATCATTGGGTTATGCAGGAAAATTAACAAAATTCTTTAAGAAAGTTTTATGAGAAAACTGGGATTTTTGAGAAAATGCACAGATTTTGAATGCTGTGAAAAAAAGGCAAAGTACATACTCGTGACAGAAAGTTCTGCAGAGGCCCAGTGAACAGGTCGGTGACGTGTTTGATGAAATGTTCACACGTCGTTTTCAGCTGTTGGTCCACATCGCGCTTGGAGTCGATGAACATCTCCGTCACTTGTGGAGTGCCCTGCACAACAGTTCCAAATAATTTTCACCTATCTATTTTCTGTTGAAAACTGCGCTCAGTGCAAGCAATACATCAAAAGGTAAACAGCACAGTTTCTTTCTCAATGGAGCCTGTTCAGTTGCAGGAAAGAAAAGGGTGAGGATATAGAACAGAAAATATGAAACTTGTCCGCATAGAATTAGTACCAGCCGTGGCCGTGTAATTGAGTAGCCGGTTCTCGTTACAACCAAGGAAAATGTAGTGACATGCAGTGACGGGGCACAAAGTTTTCTTGTCCACTGCTCATGTCACTTGGCAATTAAGTACCCGCCAACTTGACATTACACATAGTTTTAGAGGAAAGGGAGATTTCTAACACCGCTGCTGAACGGAGAAAACAGTGTCTCTCATTAACAATTTGGATATACCTATCCCTCTAGCTCTCAGCTACGCTCAAATGGCTACTATACAAAACTTCACTCTTTGTAAGCTACTACTTTTGCACTGTTATTCAAGATATATTTACAGTCGCCATAATTAAAGAAAATTTAGTGGGTGGAGTGGCGATTCCGTATACAAGGATAATAATACAAAACTAATATAACGTATAATTGTGCAATTACCCAATTATCGCTGAGGCAATAAAATAACATTTCCATGAATGGTAAAGTCAGGCAAACGTTTATTTCCACAGACACACCACACTAAGCCAATCATTATGGCAAGGGGCAAGTTAGTTAAATAGTTATTCATTGCTTACAGGATCCAGCGGACTGCAAAGAGCTGAATCAGGACCACAAAATCAAGGCCACAACTTTGCTGAAAGAGGACTCGCCCCTGATCCGCATAAAAGATCTGCTGAAACAACCCTTGTGGTAACACTGAAGGCACTCCACCAGCCGGCTTATGACTTTACCATAAAGACATCCCACGCAGGGGACGCTGAGGCTATACTCTAATTGATCAAACCCCCGTTTGCAAAACCAAAATAGAATCTAAACATCATGATAAAACATATCAACAAAACACATGCATATAAAATGCCTACATTGCCAAATAATAACATCATAAGAAGCTCCAGTGACCACCTGGCAGGAAGCGTCCAATATTCCCAAGCTGATCCAACAGACCTCACACACAAAGGAAAAGTTTTGTCCTGGAAAAAGTTTTCAAGAAAAAAGGTAGGTGACTGGTCTAGTGAAGAAGAAGATAGTATAGTACATTGATAGAAGAGAAAAGGAATGAAAAATTACAAAGCAGAAAGACAACGACAGAGGGAATTTAAAGCACTAAATTTCCAGAAAGTGGAGAAACTATTTAGCAAGATCCGCACGAGAAACAACATCGTCATAGGAACCTGGAATGTCAGGACCCTAACTGCGGAAGGAAAATTAGAAGAACTGGCCCACGAGCTGGACCACTATCGATGGAACGTTCTAGGCATCAGCGAACTGCACTGGAAAGGCATAGGTGAAACAACGACCGACAAAGGCCACAAGCTCTATTTCAGCGGTAGAGATGACAGGCACGAACACGGCGTTGGATTCTTGGTCCACAAGAACATTCTAGCCACTGTCATGGGTTGCCGCCCAGTCTCCAGTAGACTCATTACCATCCGCTTGAGAGCAGCCCCTTTTAACATCACCATCATCCAGACCTATGCCCCAACATCAGACTATGACGACAGCAAAGTGGAGGATTTTTATGAAAATCTACAGGCGGTCCTTGACCAAGTGCCGAAGAAGGACATAGTCATAGTGCAAGGCGACTGGAATGCCAAGGTTGTCCAAGATGCACACCACAACTGGGGAGACACATGTGGACCCCACTGCAACAACGAGACAAATGACAGGGGTTTGAGACTCTTGGAGTTTGCCAGATACAACAATCTGGTACTGGCAAACACGCTTGGTCTCCACAAAAATTCCAGACGATGGACATGGCACAGTCCCGGCGGGGAGCATCACGACCAGATAGACTACATCATGGTCAAGAAACGCTTCAGATCAAGCATCAACATTGGCAGGACACGCACTTTTCCAGGAGCAGACATCGGAAGTGACCACGATCTCGTGATGATGTCTTTCCGGCTCCACTTGAAGAGAGTAAATACAACAAAGTGCACTCGACTGAAGTTCGACCTGGACAAACTGCAAGACCCGGAGGTGGCAGAACTATTTCAGGCCACAATTGGAGGGAAATTTGCACCACTGCTCATTTTGGGGGCTGGTGAAGTAGATGTCAACACCATGACCATCACCTTCAACTCAGCTGTGACAGATGCCGCCACTGAGATCCTTGGCAAGCACCAACCAAAGAAGAAGCCGTGGATCACACCTGAACTTTTGGATCTGTATGATAAACGAAGAGAGACAAAAAAGAAAAAGAACACCTCACAGGGAGCTGATGTCTACCGAAAAATCAACAACGACATCCGAAAAGGCATGCGCACAGCAAAGGAGAACTGGATAGAAGATCAATGCCAGGAAATAGAGAACAGTCTGAACAAGAACAACAGCAAGAGCTACTATAATTTAGAATGTTTTTGTGATCACTTTAGACTAGTCATTTGTGTTTTACTATATCTTTCTGTTTATCTGTTATTGTTGGGTATGCTTGTGCGAGTGTGTGTGGTTGTGCATACATGTGTGTATTTGTGTATGTAGGTATGTGTGCGTGTGTGTAAGAGAGAGAGAGAAAGAGAGAGAGAGAAAGAGAGAGAGAGATGTTAAATCTAAAACATTCTGCCATTGTCCAACACCAAATAATATTCCGATTGTTGTATCTATTACATGTCAATTGGCGAAATAAATTCCTGTTATCCTGTTATCCTTTTAACGCCTACCAGACTGTGAAGCGGCTGACAAGTGTCAAACAGCCCAAAGTCTCCACGAATCCAAAGCAAGTCTGGCATATGCCTTACAGAAGAACAAGAAGTCTTGGACAGATGGACAGAGTACTGCTCTGACCTTTACAACCATACACCAAATGGAGACCCATCAGTTCTAGCATGTCCCGAGAACAGAGAAGAAGAAGAAATCCTCCCAATTCTCCGGGAAGAAGTTGAGGCAGCAGTGCAATCGCTAAAGAAAGGGAAGTCAGAGGGAGTGAACAACATACCCGCAGAACTGCTACAAGCAGGAGGAGAAGCAATGATTGACGCCCTCACCATTATCTGTAACAAGATCTGGCAGAGTGGGGAGTGGCCTATACCATGGACCCAGTTGCTTGTCATCACTCTTCTCAAAAAAGGTAACCTTCAGGAGTGTGAAAATTACCGCACCATCAGCCTCATCAGCCATCCCAGCAAGGTCCTCCTGAAAATAATACTCAACAGGTTGAAACCCCAAGCTGAACAAATCATACCTGAAGAACAAGCTGGATTCAGGGCAGGGCGAAGTACCACTGAACAGATTTTTAACCTCAGAATAATCTGTGAGAAATACCTACAGCACCAACAACATCTATATCATGTGTTCATAGACTTCAAGAAGGCGTTTGACCGAGTCTGGCATGCAGCTCTATGGGCAACAATGAAAGTGTACAACATCAGCCCTAAAATTATTGAAGTCATCAAAAGCCTGTATGACAAGGCTACCAGTGCAGTCCTCCATAACAGCGCCATCGGGAACTGGTTCAGAACAACAATCGGTGTGCGTCAAGGATGCCTACTCTCTCCAACACTCTTCAACATCTTCCTAGAGCGCATCATGTCAGATGCCCTTGCAGATCATGAAGGCAAAGTCAGCCTTATGGGTAGAGCAATCTCCAATCTTCGTTTTGCGGATGACATTGATGGATTGGCTGGAGAGGAACAAGAACTTGAACAGCTGGTACAGAGGCTGGACACCACCTCCACAGCCTGTGGAATGGAAATTAGTCCAGAGAAGACCAAAATGATGACCAACAACACCCATGGCATCAACACGGACATCAAAGTCCAAGGCCAATCCCTCAACACAGTGCATAGTTTCAAATTTTTTAGGAGCCATTGTATCAGACAATGGGTCCGGACAGGAAGTTCTCTCCAGGATCGCTTATGGAATGGAAATAAGTGCAGAGAAGACCAAAATGATAACCAACAACACCAATGGCATCAACATGGACATCAAAGTCCAAGGCCAACCCCTCAACACAGTGCATAGCTTCGAATATTTAGGATCCATTGTATTAGACAATGGTTACCGGACAGGAAGTCCTCTCCAGGATCGCACAAACAACTGCTGCCCTGACAAGGTTGAAGCCCATCAGTCTACATTCCAAAGTAAGACTGCTGCGCTGCGCTCACTTGTCATCTCCATCTTCCTATATGCTTGCGAAACATGGACTCTCACAGCAGATCTCCAACGAAGAATACAAAGCATGGAGATGAGGTGCTACAGAAGACTTCTGGGCATTTCCTATACCCAACACATTACCAACGACGAAGTCCGACAGACCATCACACAAGCCATTGGACAACGCGATGACCTGCTCACAGTGGTGAAGAAACGGAAACTCCGATGGTATGGCCACGTCACCAGATCATCAGGCCTTGCAAAGACCATCCTGCAAGGCACGGTGCAAGGAGGTAGAAGAAGAGGGAGACCGAAAAAGAGGTGGGAGGACAACATCCGAGAATGGACTGGTTTGACACTGAGCGAAGCCATCAGGGCTGCTGAGGACAGAGAAAAATGGAGTATGCTGGTTAAACGATCATCTGTGGTGCCCCTACGACCTCCGGGTTACGGGACAGGATAGGATAGGATAGGAGAAACTATTTATATTGAAACCCATGGCACCCACACAGGGGAAGATAAAGGAACAAGCAAGAACTGTAAAAAAAAATTAACTATAAATGTCTGACCTCTAACACAAACTGCAGCAGTGCGTTGGTACTGTTGAAGGCGAAGAGCTGCGACTTTTTCTGCATCAGCGTGTAAGCCGCATCTAGAACAGAGGCAACACTCACACATCAACACAGAAAAGGGAGGCAAACACAAGCCCACTGTCAGGTCACAACCCCACTTGTATTGGGGTTGTTTCCCTTTGTGGGTATTACATGACCCTCTGACATAATTTTAAACTTGAAGTCCAAGAGATTATGAACATTTAAAAAAAATAAAATGTAAATAAAGCAGTTTCAAAATATAACCCCCCCCCTCCCTCCCTCCCTCCCTCCCTCCCTCCCTCCCAAAATCAATTAATTAATTAAATAAAACCACCAAAAAGGCATAAACACATCTTTTTCCACAATAGTTCAAAATGTCAAAATAAGAAATCCCGTTTTACACACACAATGGCAATGTCATGAACTTGACGTCATCTTGGTGAGAAATTGCCCAAGGGCAGCAGCGAAACGGCAGCCATCATATCTGGTACAAAATTGCAGTAGGAGCGTAAAACTGCTGCCAGTGCAATGTAGCACACTTGCTGCATGTAAGGTCCAAACATCAACACCTGTACCCCCCACACAACACACACAGGCAACAACTGGTTGGATCATTGATAACAAATGGCCAGGGAGGGCCAGCGTCATGGCAGCTGCTATATTTGGTATCCAATGTCTGGGCAGTCACAGTGCAAGTGGGTGTCTGGAGTTAGATCCTCTATCTCCCAGTGCCTTGAGCAGCTGTTGAGCTAGAAAAGCGCGCTATGTAAGAAATAGGGGTTGGAGGGTAAAATACCAGTGGGAAGTGCCACACTGTGTATGTCCTGCTAGCTCAATTGACCGTCTGCTGGTTTTCTAGGACAAAGGTTGGGGGGTTCAAAACCCACGCGGGGCGAACTTAAATGATTTAGGTATGAGACTTTTCAGATCACCGAGGGTTTCCTGCGGGTACTCTGGTTTCTTCCCTCCCTTCAATAATGATATGGATGCAGTCAATCAAAAATGTTCAAAGGAAAAAAAAAGTATATTCTGAATTTTGAAATAGCGATGGGAAGAAATGGCCGCGCTTTGAGTCCAACTGAAAAAAAAAGCATGTGATAGCATCCTGTATTATAAGTACTAGTCAAATATAGCTGCCTTCTTGATTTCACCACATGCACAAAAGGTACCAGACAGGGCCCCAAACGCTGAAATGTCCACCATCACATCAAGCACTAGGCATGCACCACAAACCATCCTACAGTGTAATCCAAACGTTATGCACATCACTGATGATGATGATGATGATGATGATGATGATGATGATGATGATGATGATGATGATGATGATGATGATGATGATGTTGTTGTTGTTGTTGTTGTATCAATTTTTATTCATCAGATTAACAGAAGTTGTACTGATGATGTTGATGATGATGATGATGATGATAATGATGATGATAATAATAATAATAACTTGTCAAGACCCAGTGACTGGTGCAAAGCCACAAAAGATGGAGGGACAACGGAGTACCATGCACCACAATTCAACTCAGAGGCATCACGACTCCACCACTACCAAATGCATGCACATCTTCACTGTAAAGTTGATCCTGTTGTCTAGTATAGCACGATCATCCACATCAATAGAAATGCTCATTGCACATGCAGGTGAAGAAAAAAGTGATCACTTCAATCACAACAGTTAAATGGACAAAGACATCCAGCACAAATCAACACCAAAGATACTAGCTGCGACAAGCCTGTGTGGTGTTATTTCAAAATAATTCAACTACAACATGCACACACTAGCTCATCAGGAAAAGCCCGGCTCTTCATGTGTTGCTTGGGGGATGCGCTGGGCCCAACTGGAATTCGACATAGTGACCTGCACAGAATGTGGTGGCACTAGTAGCTACCAATCATGTGTGCTTTCAGCATGCTTCCCACATCGCAAAGCACAATTTTGTATGTCCCTCTCAGCTAAAGGTAAAAGGTAAAGGTAGTCCCATAGCCTTGTGGCCATAGCGGAGCGTGATGTTGGAGATCACACTTATCTTGGGGCAGCGTAATGAGGGTGATGCCCATCTCTCTCCCTCGCTGCTTTACCTTCCCCACCCTTAAGAGAGTAGGTACTGAGTCACAGTTGAGTCAACTGGGGGCGTTGTTATTTGTCGCTTCACGTTTTGCGGTCACCCATCCAAGTGCTAACCACACTGGACAGTGCTTAACTTGCGACACAGTAGCGAGTGCTCCAACCACTGCGCTATCCGACACCCTCTCAGACAGATACATAAAAAATGTTTTACAATTTTTTTGGCTGGGCTGAGCAATGATGGGAGGTGGTGGAGGTCTGAAAGTCAAATACTCCACTGTGCTACATAATTATGTCAACAACAACAAACGTTAGTTCAGGCATGCTGACAAAGTCACACCACTGAAGACAATATCCCAAAGCAGTGAAACAGGCCTGTGTCAACTACACAAAGCAGTGAAACAGGCCTGTGTCCACTACACAAAGCAGTGAAACAGGACTGTGTCCACTACACAAAGCAGTTAAACAGGCCTGTGTCAATTACACAAAGCACTGAAACAGGCCTGTGTCAACTACACAAAGCAGTGAAACAGGCCTGTGTCCACTACACAAAGCAGTGAAACAGGCCTGTGTCAATGATACAAAGCAGTGAAACAGGCCTGTGTCAACGACACAAAGCAGTGAAACAGGCATGTGTCAACTACACAAAGCAGTGAAACAGGCCTGTGTCAACTACACAAAGCAGTGAAATAGGCCCGTGTTAACTAAACAAAGCATTTTAGGCTACTCTAAAGTTTAGGAACAGCCCAGTGAAAAAGTCACTAAAATCCAGTCAAGAAAATGAAGTCAAGTCATGAAAGATCGAGATAAGTCAAGTCATGCAAGCATACACAAACCACTGACTATGCCCAAAAAGAAGGCCAAAAGCAGTGATGTCACTAATAAAGCCTTGCACAAGTCACCAAGAATGGTGAACAACATAAACACATATTTATGCAACTGAAATTCTGAATTCTAAATTCTGACCTCCCAATTGTAAATTCTGAATTCTCAACTCTAAATTCTGACTTCCCAACTTTAAAGTCTTAAATTATCCCATACATCATTTAAATTCTCACTTTTATATACAACAGTTTTGTTAAACATATTAAGCTTCCTGTATATAATTTATTATTATTATTATTATTATTATTATTATTATTATTATTATTATTATTATTATTATTATTATTATTATTATTATTTATATTAAAAAGGCAGTCAGCTCTAAAGTGAGGCTGAACCCAATGTGAGTGTCAGAAGCTGTGGAGGGCCTAGCCCTACACACAGTCTATGCTTGATAGATCTCTGACTCTCAGCCAGTATCAAGGTTGAAGATTTTACCCGACTTCTACAAGGCCCTGCTGCTTAAATATACAGGGTCAGTTTGTACTTCAAAGTGCAATGACCTTCTTTCCGCTACAGACCACAACACTTCCCAACAACGCACTAGCTAAGACCCTTACACAGACACACAACCGGACAAGACCAACGCCGACTACCAGCCCAAGAGGAAAGGGGGAAGGAATTCAGTGAAGAAAGGTCAAAGGTCTTACCAATGATAGAGGAGAAACCAAGACCAGCGTGCGCGTTAGCCATTTCTGCGGAAGTAAGCGCTAAGGTCATACAAAGGTCACAACACAACAAGAACTTGTGCCGATCCATCAAACTCTCTCTACATATTGCAACTAGGCGCAAAACTGAGTCAACATTACACGCACATAAATAGAATTCATGATTTGAAAAAAGCTAAGATGTAAATGCCAAACCAAGGTCACCCTACACACAAACTTACAAAGCCTACCCCTCATTTGTTTACGTTTGGAAAAAAAAAACGATGACCACAGAAATCTTTACGGTTACTCAATACACACAATTACGAAGCACGATTTAAATATCTTTACAACTGGATTTAATAAATAAGCCTTTTTATGTTATTTTACTATTGTTATGTAGCTCTTCTCCAGCTCAAGAGCAGCTCAAGGCAGTGGCCGATACAGGATCTCACTGAAGTCAACCAAGGTACCCACTAGCTGCTTTAGGCCCATCAACTGAGGCCCAGACAACTGAGCACAATGTGGGTGACCAGGGCAGGGGAGAAGGTACCTAGTGTCTGCTGGGTGTATTTGGTTAGCTGGCACTCACCCATTTAGGACATGAGCATCAGGATCTTTAAAATCCGGATGATGAAATGCACGCATGCACAGAGTAGACCTTGGTTTATGCTGTCATCCAATATATATATGACATATATGTCATCCAATATATATATGACAGCTGTCATCCAATATATATATATATATATATATATATATATATATATATATATATATATATATATATATATATAGTCTCATATTTACCGGAATGTGTCAACCTGCACAACCGTTAGTAGCCTACAACGGCCGTTGTGATACGGCCTCCCGGAAAGTGTCAACATCGCAAGTTGCCGCATTACGGGAGGCCGCGAAGTACTTTAAAGAAACTTGAGAAAAAAGCAACTTTCGTCCCCTCTAGGCGACGAATTAGGTCACGCTTAGTTGTATCTAGGTCAGGAGACTTTTGCGAACCGTTTGGGAATATTTTCGAACCGTTTATTGACGCCGGATAGCGTCCTCACTTGGTTTCATACAATTTAAGAATCCAAGAAGGCAGATGGGTTTTTGGGACGGAAAGAGCGGAAAGGGTTATATATACTTGGATGACAGCATAAGCCAAGGTCTATTCTGTGCATGCGTGCATATCATCATCCGGATATATATATATATAAGGTTAGGTTATATATATGATTCAAATGCCTTTAGATCATAAATTACTCTCAGTAATGAATGGGGTTTGAGAAGAAAATAAAAAAGAAAAGAAACTGACA
Source organism: Oncomelania hupensis (assembly GCA_036898135.1). Lineage (NCBI taxonomy): Eukaryota > Metazoa > Mollusca > Gastropoda > Littorinimorpha > Pomatiopsidae > Oncomelania > Oncomelania hupensis. Next base: position 58,489,045 of record CM072523.1, on the reverse strand, counting down.
CACACATTCAAGAACAAAACAACTTTGAAAACAAAATTGTTTGGAACTAAAATTAATCTCAGTAAGGAAGAAGTTATGAAGGAAAACTAGAAAGAAATTTGCGCACACTCAAAAACTAGCAACTTAAAAACAGAAGAAGAAAATAATATCAGGCTGGGACTTAAACAAAAACTGTGTCACGCAAAACCAAGAATGTAGACGAAGATGTGCAGTTTAGGCAATATTTAAGAACAGAAGTATGGATATAGCAGATCTATTTTGGATTAACATGATATGTGAAGTAAAAGAGATCATTTGATGACGGCTTTGTCTGCACTGTTTAAGCACGCAAATAATAACAAAAGCAACAAGAGCTGGATCCTAACCAGTGCAAAGTTCTCTCGCGTGCACTTAGGGGTCGGTAGTCATTTAGGGGATCATCTGTTACTATTGAGGTTCGAATCTTTCTTTTTCTGTGGGGCAACACTCACCATGAATTTGATAAAGATCTATGATGCTGAGATATGTCAGTCTTAAACATGCAAAGATAGTCCCAATCCATTCTGTCACCAAACAGTCATCATATACACTCATACATGCTTGCTTGCTATTTCTCTCTCTCTTTCTCTCTCATACACACACACACACACACAATATATATATAATTTAAATACGTTCATTATAAAATTGTCTCATCCATATATCATTGAACCTTTAACCTGCATCTATAATCTATGCAATGATCAAGGTCAGTTTCCCTCAATAATTAAAGAAGCTAAAATGATACCTTTACCTAAAACCAGTGATATTTCAGTTCTCGACAACTTTCGACCAATTTCCATTCTGCCTGTTCAATCTAAACCCTTGGAAAGATATATTCACATTAACCTTATGAAATACTTGGAAAATAACGCTATTTTTTAAATCCTTTTCAGTCTGGCTTTAGACCTAAACACTCTTGTCAAACAGTACTGGCCCATCTTTGTGATGTTTAGCTTGATGCTATAAACAAGCAAGACATTGTAGGGGCAGTTTTTCTTGACTTTAAAAAGGCATTTGACCTAGTTAACCATGATATGTTATCTAATAAGCTAAACTATTTTCACAATTCTTCGCATGAATTATTTTTTAAATCATATTTATCAAACAGGCACCAATCAGCATACACTAAAGGTTCCTTTTCATCTTCTGGAGATTAACTTGTGGGGTTCCTCAAGAATCGATCCTTGGCCCTATTTTATTCTGTATGTTTATCAATGAATGCCCCTTTTTCTCACACAAAATGTTAACAGTGACCAATTTGCTGATGATTCATCCCTTCATACTCATAATACAAATCTACACTAAGTGGAACAAAGTCTTCAAATAAGCATAAATGAAATTGATAACTGGTGTGACAAAAATCTAATGAAATTAAATCTTAATAAAAGCAAAAGTATGCTTCTCACCACAAGACAAAAACGACAAAATGGATCTGTTTTTTCTTAATCTACATGTAAATTTAGGGTCATACAGTATTGAGCAAGTTCATGAACATAAGGTGCTATGCATAATCATCGATGATGATTTTAGCAGGCGGTCACACATTAACCATATCTGTTAAAAAAAAGTATAAATTTTCCTTCTAAATAAACTTTGACATTTTGTTATAGTTCATGCATGAAAATCTTTTTTCTATGCCCACTGTATGTCTCATTTTAATTATGCGTCTATTATTTGGTGTAATGCCAGTGACGCACAAATTAAACATCTAAATAGTCTTCATAAAAGACCAATCAAGAAACTGTATTATAAGTCTTATAATATATATACAGATGTTACAACTAAGGTCTTTAGTAATGAGAAATATAAAGAACTCTGAATATTACTTCAAAATCAGTTTATATTTAATACAGCTATACTTATATTCAAAATCACACACTGAGAAATACCTGCATATCTTGATACATTTTTTCACTAAGCCAGTTGATTGGCAAAGATTTTATAAGGGGTGACGTGGCAAGTTTTTATAAAGTACCGCTCCCTCACATTGATTTATACAAAAATAGCCTATCATTTAATGGAGCTGCTGTATGGAACTCTCTCCCTCTGGAGTGTAAACATTGCGACACACCATTTTCTTTCTAATTTAAAATATGTAGGCATCTGCAAAATTAATTCTAAAAGTTATGTATAATAACACATATGATAACAAAGTCTTTCATGTAATTATTTGTTATTATTTATTTATTTATTATTATTATTATTATAATTATTATTATTTTTATAATAATAATTATTATTATTATTGTTATTATTATTATTATGAGGGTGAGGAATGGTAGGTGATAGGTGTCTACAATTGTTTTTATGATAATGACGAAGCTGATGGTACTTGTGCATGTGTGTGTCACTGTGTGTGTTATATGATTTCCAAGTTAATGTTAAAGGTTCTTTATTGTGTTAAGTCGTTAAAGAACAGATTGGAAGATTAGACTTTTTAATTAGTCTAAAATCTTTATCCCTAATAAAAAAAAGTTTTAAAGTTTCATAAAGTTCTTCTCTTTCTCTCACATTAAAAAAAAAAAAGCAACAATAAAAAAAATCCAGCCTTCCGAAAGAAAAGCCAATACTTTTTGTCCAATAAACATTTCATGCAATAGATTTAAAAAAACACAGCAACCAACTCAGTGTGTGCAAGCAACCTGCCACCAAATAAATAATAATAATAATAATAATAATAATAATAATAATAATAATAATAATAATAATAATAATAATAATAATAATAACGGATTTTTATATAGCGGGTACTCCAGCCTATGACCAGACTCACCACGCTTTACATAGTCATGACATATAAATACATGCACATGATAAAACATCGCTTTTGCTTAAATGCTAACAGCAAATTTAATAAAGATTTTATTTACATGTCAAATAAAATACAGTTGCTGGGATGGTTGTATTTTGTGTTGTTTTGTTAAAGAATAACGCACTGCTATATACTGCTGAAGTCATGCTACCTGCCACCAACTAAACACAGGTATAGCAAAATAAATGTGAAAGTTATTTTTGTCTTGTTTAAGTTTCACAAATAACTTTGTCACTCAAATGCATCACTTGAGTCATTGTACATACTACTCAATAAACACATGTAGAACAAAATGAATGTTGAAAAACATTTTGTTTTGTTTCAATTTCATAGATAACTTTTTGACTCAAAAGCATCGCTGATGTCATGTCTGCCCCGCAATAAACACAAATAAAGCAAAATAAATATATTAGCGGGCTTGTAACTGCTGACGAAGCGTGTAAGTGAAATACATGTACTGAAGATAATCTGTTAATCTGTGGGGTTGTAACTGCTGACGAAGCGTGTAAGTGAAATACATGTACTGAAGATAATCTGTTAATCTGTGGGTTTGTAACTGCTGACGAAGCGTGTAAGTGAAATGCATGTACTGTAGACAATCTGTTACTCTGTGGGGTCGTAACTGCTGACAGCCCTCTGACTTGTCTTGCTGACGTCAACAAAGATTGTGCATGTACAGCAAAGATGGCTACCACAGTTCTGTCTGAACATCCCTCCTGATCCCCAATCAGATCCCCTTCACAATCCTAAATCCTTCCACCATCCATCTCCTTCAACTGCTGACTTCAGTATGGTAATTACGTGTGTGCCCCGATTTCACTAGTTTGTCATTTTCTTATTTCAAAAACAGTTTGTATATGTTAACCTTTATGTATCAATTTTGCCACAACTGGGTTTGATCTGGTTTATCTCTAAGAAAAAATATTACATAAATACCATTATTATTATTATTATTATTATTATTATTATTATTATTATTATTATTATTATTATTATTATTATTATTTCTTCTATTATTATTATTGGTCCAGATCCTTAAGCAGTTGTTTGAGCTGGTAAGGGCACTGTACAAGAGCAGTTTGTTTGGTCCTCACCTTTGATTTTACTGAAGTCCAGGTGGGTCTCCCTGATAGAGAAGTCAGCCTGGAAGGGCGCAATCTGCTCCCTCAGAATCAGCAAGTGCTTCACCACAAACAGCTGCCCGTCCAATGCAGTCTGAACACACAACCATGCATGCAGAAGTAAAATAACACTACATCTTGTTTTTGATTTTAAAAATGCCCATAAAATAGTTTTTTAAAAAATAAAATAAAAATAGACAAAAGGAAAGGGGACATCTGTACAAACTGAGGTCTAGTCTGTGCACTCACGCATTCCATGGCACAGACTTTAAAGGCCGTGATGGGTGAGTGCCAGGTAAACTAACTCAACATACCCAGCAAGTACTAAGGCCTTCCACCCGCAGCCACCATCCTTTATCTGGGGCACCAGACACTCAGTCTAAGGTTGCCCGCGCCTTCTGAGCTGGAAATGAGCTATACAATGATAACATGCCGGAATAAATGGTCCTTCCCTTAACAGATAAAAGTGGGAGTTGAGGTCAGCATCTAGGACATTGCCACCCACCTTCCGTTTTGTAATGCCGTCCTGGGCATTCTTCAGAGATTCCACGCACGCCTGCAAAGCCTCTTGTGACAGTCCTTGGAATGTAGTTTTCTGCAACATTCAAAAACCATAAAATGTTGGGGTGTTTTTTGTATTTTTTTTTTAAATTTTATTGCAACATCCTTGGTTTTGTGTCTGAGGTCTAGTTTGAGCATGCACGCACGCATTCCATGGCACAGACCTTAAAGATCTTGATGTGTGAGTGCGTATTAAAATAAATCAAGCCATCCAGCAAGCACAAGGACCCTCCACCTACCACTGTCAGGTCACCCGCTTGGGATCAGTGACTTCAGCAAAAAACAGCAAGTGAAGGGATAATCTATAAGAAATACCTACACTACAGCACCAACAACATCTATATCATGTGTTTGTAGACTTCAAGAAAGCCTTTGACCAAGTCTGATATGCAGCTCTGAGAGCAACCATGAGAGTGTACAACATCAGCCCTAAGATTTTTGAAATCATCAAAAGCCTGTGTGACAAGGCTACCAGTGCAGTCCTCCACAACAGCGCCATTGGGTACTGCTTCAGAACAACAATCGGTGTGCGTCAAGGATGCTTACTCTCTCCAACACTCTTCAACATCTTCCTAGAGCGCATCATGTCAGATGCCCTTGCAGATCACGAAAGCACAGTCAGCGTAGGGGGTAGAGCAATCTCCAACCTCCGATTTGCGGAATACAGTGATGGATTGGCTGGAGAGGAACAAGAACTTGAACAGCTGGTACAGAGGCTTGACACCACCTCCAGAGCTTTCGGAATGAAAATAAGTGCAGAGAAGACCAAAATGATGACCAACAACACCAATAGCATCAACACGGACATCAAAGTCCAAGGCCAATCCCTCAACACAGTGCGTAGCTTCAAATATTTAGGAGCCATTGTATCAGACAATGGGTCCCGACAGCAAGTCCTCTTCAAGATTGCACAAACAACTGATGCCCTGACAAGATTGAAGCCCATTTGTAAAAGACAGGACCATCAGTCTACACTCCAAGGTAAGGCTGCTGCGCTCCATTGTCATCTCCATCTTCCTATACGCTTGCTAAACAAGGACCCCCACAGCAGACCTACAACGAAGAATACAAATCAAACACAGACTAACAAGTTTTATTTTGTTTTGTTTTAAAACATTTACGTACATCTATACAGCGATAGAGCTTGGACAGGGTGACCAGGGTACGTCGTACAGTGGGGTACCACATCCCATGTAAATCTGCTGGTGACATAGGCATGTTGGATACTGGCTCATCTACACCTGAAACAAATAACAACAATAACAATAATAACAATAACAATAATAATAATAACAACAATGATAATAATAATAATAATAATAATAATAATAATAATAATAATAATAATAATAATAATAATAACAATAATAATAATAACAATAATAATAATAATAATAATAATAATAATAATAATAATAAAATTAATAATAATAATAATAATAATAATAATAATAATAATAATAATAATAATAATAAAATTAATAATAATAATAATAATAATAATAATAATAATAATAATAATAATAATAATAATAATAACACACCACCATGAACACCATAGTAATCATACTAGGAAGAAGAAGGTTAGAGTAGGGGTTAGGGCTAGCGTAAAGGGTTTAGGGTTAATGTCAGGCATGCCTACCCTCAATTTGAAATTTCCGTATTAGCTTTTTCAAATTTCAGTATTATTATTATGTTGCGAAACGAAACGCTCGTGAGTATTTTATTTTCCAAGTGCAAATTATTATGTTGAGTGCCTGTGGTAGAGTTAGGAATATGACGTCAGTTTTGCTACGTGTCAATCGCCATTTTTTGTATTCCTGGAAAAGAATAAAATGGACGATTTGTATCGATAATTCTTTTGTGTGAAAGATTGTGATTAGTTCCAATAATAAAATTTTAGGGAAAGCAAAGTGGTTGTAAACTATTAATTTTATAAAATATAATATTTGAGGTGATAGTTACTTTTTTGCGTTGTGATGTTTTCATTGGCTGTTATAATGATAAAAGTGTGGTAGATCAGTTGGGAGGAAGATCTAGACTGGATAGGGAGGATTTTACCCAAGCTCCGAGGCAACTTGTTCTGTTGGATGCCAACAACAGTTTAGCTTGATGCTGAATGATGTCTGATGTGGTTGGGCCAGGAAAATGAGTTGTTCCTCAGTGTTTGATCAGTTTTAGCTGAATTCTGGCACCGCAGGGTAAATATTTTGATTTTTCTTCATTCAAGATAATTTCCCAAGGAGATTGATAAGTGTGATAATTTGTTCATTGAATATATGTATTTTCCAGAGAAGAAAAATAGTTTATTCATTGAATGCATTTGTTTTCCAGAGAAGTGAGATAGTTTGTTCATTGAATGCATTTGTTTTCCAGAGGAGTAAAATAGTTTGTTCGTTTGAATGCATTTGTTTTCCAGAGAAAGATAGTTGGTTCATCTGAATGCAGTTGGTTTTCAGAGGACTGGTGTGTTGATTAATCATAATATGTTTTTCCAAGCAGAGCCGGACTTGGAGGAGTTTAAGTTTGTATGAAAATAATTTTCATGCAAATATCTAAGACTAGTTTTGTTCGGCAGGTGTTTTTTTTGTGGGTTTATTCGTCTTGGGTTTCCGTGACGATCTCATCTTCGAGACTGCACTGGATTCTTCTCTGATGTCCTGTTCATGACCGGGGTGACTGATTCTACGATGGGACTGTACGTCAACGATGGCTACAAAAGTCACTGGTGGGTCACGGACATCCATTAGATCTAACTGCGACGTCGACGTCAAGTTCCAGCTCTGATGAACTTTTCCACCAACTCAACTTAAATCCGATTTCTTCATTTGCCAACGACTACTACGAAGACGAAAAATTAAGTTAAGTGATACGAACTTTATTTCGGTAACCACGATGGAAAGTATCGCCAAATTATCGTTCCGATTTCTAGGAAAAACAGGGTGGAGAACAACTGAATCAAGAAATCTCTGAAATCCGGCCGGGGCCCAGGGGCCAAGCCCCTGTATTCGCCCCCTGGAAGAAAATTCATGAATTTATGCAATTTTTTAAGTAATTTAAGGCTTCTCCTGAAAGCAAAAAGCACAAAGTAAACATGAATAGAAACAACAACAACAAAAAAGAATGTTTTATGCACATGTCTTTCAAAAAAGTTAAGAATCTTGATTTGTAGGCCTAACAAAGTTTGAGGTCCACCAATGTTACACACAAACTCCACATTTTCAATTTTACTGGGCACACGTTTGTCTATTTTTTTAGCTGTAAACAGGCAAGAATTTTTATAATTTTAGAGATATTTTGTGGGTTTATTCGTCTTTCGGGTTAGGGGACAGGATAGGATAGAGATATTTAGGGATACGTTAGTAGAAACACCACATCTTAGGTATTAGTGACTATAGATTTAAATGAAATAAAATACAAAATGAACAGAAATAAATTCTCTTTTGATTATCTACCTTTTTATACCTCTCTTGTCATGTCTTGTTTTTTATTACTCCATGTGTATAAAAAAAAAGTTTTAAAAAGTCTAAACAATCCCCCTCCTCTTCTTCACTTTCATGCCAGTCTGAAAGATCGTATGCATGCACACTACTGACACTAATTGTCTAATGTCAGTACCGATCTCTTCCTAAGACTCCAAGTCCATTTCTCTCACTTTAATGTCTGATAAATGGAAGTCTGTAAACTCCCCTTCATCAGTCAAAGAATCCAAACCATCCATTTTAGACACACACACAATAAAAAATTTTTTAAAAATTTGGAAAAACTAACGCATCACAGAGAAAATTTGTGGAAATGCAGTCGAATGTTTTCACAAAGAGAATAAACCGGAAGTCAATTGCCGGAAGTCTCGCAATCTTTCAAACAACGCGAGAATATAACCACATGGTTGATACGGACGCTTTTGGACGTTTTGCCTGTTTAGACCTTCGGCCGCTTTTGGGTGCTATGCCCAGTAAAGGGTAGCCACTCAACTTCTCACACTCGGAACTCAATACTTTTTTCTCGGAAATGCAAATGCCTTCCGCGGAAATCCGCGGATTCGCTGACAGTTCTCCACCCTGGAAAAAATAACGGAATATAATAAAATAATCGAACTTGGAAAAGCGTGTTATGTGTTTGTAAAGTGTTGGAAAGAAATGGTGTACCTTAGGTTTTTTTATTGAAATAAAACCACGTTCTGGGGCAAGTCATGAAAGTCAAGGAAGTCCTTCATCAGTAGTGATCACCCAGTAACACCAGATTAGCGACATATTACGATTTCCGTATTTACTTTTACTACCTATTGTTTTTGCACTCATCCTTTTTGATATTATGCGAAGAATCCAGTGATAGATTGATTTGCTGCCACAATTTTCTTTTTCTTCTCCAAAGCCTCGTAATTCTTGATATGCTGTGGGCCTTCCGTGTACATCTTGATGTCATTCATATTACCAGCGGAGATGCCAAACTGGTTGGCACAAAATCGTACTTTTGAGTCAGTGCTGCCACGAATAACGAAAGGACACTTTTCAAAATACGAGGCAAGAAATGTCTGCCCCTTGCGCGGTTTCTTTGAAGATTCAGATTCACAATCACTTTGCTTAGCCATTCGTTTGGATGCCATGTTTTGAATTCTGTTCCACGAGCACCGATCTTTACTGCGACTGTGCAAAAACTGGTTCGGCAAACTTCGGTGCCTCTACCGGAAACTTCGATGCCACGTGTCTCTACTGCAACTGCGCATTGCGGCATTAAACCGGGTTCGGTCGTCTTCGGAAAAAGGTCACGCGGTGCATTACCACATGCCAACGAGTTCGATATTTTTTCCAAATGTTGTTTTTAGGTTTTTCTGGACCGTGAAACAAGTATCCGTATTTTCCTTAGCGCTTGCCGAGTTTTTCAAATTTCTGGAAAAAATACGGAAATTCCATATGGGTAGGCATGCCTATAGTGTGAGCAAACCCTAAGCCTAAGAAATGAAGCCATCAACAGAAAATGTTAGGATTAGTATTTTGTTGGGGCCAGAGTTACAGCTAGTGTTAAGGTTAGGTTTAGAGGTAGGAGTTAAGGTTAAATTTACCCAAACTAAAATCTGTAAAAAAAACAAAACCATTCTTTCCATAATTCTACAGCAAACTGTTTTAGCAGGGTGGTCCAAACAGAAACGACATAGAGTGTTTTCCAGCAAAACTGACTTCTATCCAAAGGTACGTCCATCAGCTGAGTTTCCACGCTGGCTCCATTTTCCTCCCCTGCCACAGTGGCCACGGTCCCATTGGACGTCAGTTGGGCAACCTCTGCGCTGGTGCTGGATGCGTTGGATGGCGTGCGGGAGTGCCCCAGTTTCTGCTGACGACCTTTCTTCAGGCTATCAGCTATACTCTGTTAAAGAAAGCAAGCGTAGAATTATAATTTGTACAGCGGGTGCCTTTTCCGTTCTACCAAGGACTACATTCTGACCCACAAAACCACAATACAATTGTAATGATGATATCACAATACAACTGTAATGATTATATCACAATACAACTGTAGTGATTATATCACAATACAACCGTAATGATGATATCACAATACAACTGTAATGATGATATCACAATACAACTGTAATGATTATATCACAATACAACTGTAATGATATCACAATACAATTGTAATGATGATATCACAATACAACTGTAATGATTATATCACAATACAACTGTAATGATATCACAATACAATTGTAATGATGATATCACAATACAACTGTAATGACTATATGATATCACAATACAACTGTAATGATTATATCACAAAACAACTGTAATGATCATATCACAATACAACTGTAATGATCATTTCACAATACAACTATAATGATTATATCACAATACAACTGTAATGATTATACCACAATACAACTGTAATGATGATATCACAATAACCAGCTGACTATATCATCCTTTTATGTCCCACTTGTGTTTCTTGAGGAAGGAGGTGTAATATTGGAGGGGGGGGGGGGGGAAGAAGATGAAGGGGAGGAGGAGGGGAGAACCATTGCTCTTTTGTTATTGTTTTTTTAATTGCATTTTCAGACCCCACTTCTGACTTCCACTGTTCTTTTACAAACAAAATTGTGGATGATGATGATGATTATGGTGATGATGATGATGATGATGATGATGATGATGATTATGGTGATGATGATGATGATTATGGTGATGATGATTATGGTGATGATGATGATGATGATGATGATGATGATGATGATGATTATGGTGATGATGATGATGATGATGATGATTATAATGATGATAATGATGATTATGGTGATGATGATTATGGTGATGATGATGATGATGAAGACGACGATGATGATGATGATGATGATGATGATGATGATGATGATGATGATGATGATGATGATGATGATGATGATGATGATGATGATGATATGATGATGAATTTTCTATGAATTGAAGCACAAAGAGCCATGTTTGGGGTGGCTTCACAAATAAGTTTTCCCATCCCCTCTGATCTGGGACCACAAAATAGCATCCCCACTCCCACCTCAGTGCAGCACATTTCTTCACTAGCTGCCCACAACAGACTATTACTAGCTGCCCACAACAGACTGTCACTAGCTGCCCACAACAGACTATCACTAGCTGCCCACAACAGACTATCACTAGCTGCCCACAACAGACTGTCACTAGCTGCCCACAACAGACTGTCACTAGCTGCCCACAACAGACTATCACTAGCTGCCCACAACAGACTATCACTAGATGCCCACAACAGACTGTCACTAGCTGTCCACAACAGACTGTCACTAGCTGCCCACAACAGACTGTCACTAGCTGCCCACAACATACTGTCACTAGCTGCCCACAACAGACTATCACTAGCTGCCCACAACAGACTATCACTAGCTGCCCACAACAGCCAACAAGAAGAAGATGAAAAGTTCCACCAACTTCCATCATTTCCAGTTTCTCTGGGTAGGCCAGGTCGCCCGGGGCGGCAGAATACTGCAGGATGTCGGTGCGGATGTAGATGTAGGTACGATACACCAAGCGTTCCTGGACATCCTGCAGCATCTGACGACAGATGGTCTCAAATGCCTTCAGCTCCTTGGCTAAAAATCAACAGAAATCATTTGTATGAATAGTTATGCAGTAAGAGCTACAGCCAAACCTATCTAAGCCGTAAAATATCAGAGAGTAAGAAAGGGAGGGAGGCTAAAGAACTGGCCTGACCACCAAATACCAATCAAAATCTTCTCAGTTGATCTAAAGCTTGTAGCTGTTTTTAGTTATCTAATTCTTATTGGGTTGAGATCAACAGGCTGATTCCTTCGTTGCTTCATGTCTGTTCACACACTGATGATTATCAGACCAACCTTATAGCTGACTTTCCCTTATTACTATTTATTATTATCACGTACGTATAATATATACACATGCCGTGTAGCAACCTGCAACCCTTCAGTAGTAGACGTAGAAAGCTAACACTCTAACCCACTACGTTACCAGGACACCATACTGAGGTCAGAGGTTGACTTACAATTCTGCTGCACATGTTCCTCCATCATCTCGATCTTGAGAATGCTGCACAGCTCAGCCAGCGTCTCCAGGTGCTGAACGTGAATGATGAGAGGGCGAAACACGTCATACAGGTGCGTACACATGCGTTCTAGCATACCGCTGAAAACCACAGAAATGACAATACAATATTACACAACACATCTTTATTACGTCAAATAAGGAAGTTACATTTGATCAACCATAGTACTAATATATCATGTCAAAACTAATGTCCTTCTTGGTTATAAGTCATACTGGTGCCCAAGCCGCACCCTAAACATTTTAATAAAATTCATGAAAAAATACCAAAACCGAAGTCGCAGTCCACTAAAAGCCACAACAGTAAAACGCACAGCCTTTAAAACAGTGACACCACGCGTTGCCAAGTTTGACTCAATTAGACATTAGTTTACCATCTCAACAATTGTAATAATAATAATAATAATAATAATAATAATAATAATAATAATAATAATAATAATAATAATAATAATAATAAAAATAATAATAATAATTTTATTATTATTGTTATTATTATGTTTTTTTATATAGCGCAAAATCAGACAAAATGTTTGCTCAAAGCACTTTTCACAAGCATTTGCTCGGATCAACCGCCAAAACACAAAATTGGAACTAAAAGAACTAAAAGAAACAACACACACACACACACACCCACACCCACCCACACACACCTACACACACACACACACACACACACGCTGCCATTCAAACAGGGTAGAGGAAGAGGGGAGGAAAGGGATCAAGTAGTTACGCTCAAACACCAATCCCTTTCCCACTGTGTGGGTAATGTAGACAGATGGTCCTCCACAGAGCAAGAAGTACTGTTGCAACAAATGTGTCTTAAGCTTTGCCTGGGAGACACTGGGCCTGTAAAGCAATGGTTTCTGACCTCCTATAACACACAGCCATTATTGCGACCCTTCTCCGAGTACTCACTCCAGGCCAGGCGTGGGTTTGGAGAAGAAGTTGAAGAACAGCTGGTACTCATCCTCGCAGACGTGGACCATGAAGGCACAGCCACTCCTCATCTGAAATACACACACCCATTGTTTGTGAAGCCATCTTCCCTTCCTTAACCCTTTCAAAACAGCAGGTGCAGATCTCACGCATGAGGAGATTTACATCACAATCAACCTAGAGGCACAGCAGCAGTCAATGTTTGATTCACCGACATAAATATGTGCCTTCTTCTATGCTTTGCAAGCAGTATTTTCTCATCTGTCCCACGGTTGTAGCTCAGAGGTAACATTTGCCTGGAACACTGACGACCCGCGTTAGAACCCTGTGGTGGGCAAAATAAAATTGACCGTTGTTCACATTCCCTCTTAGCAGTATGATTGCTCAGGTGGTTCAGTGTTGAATTAGGTCCCTAACCCTCTTTCCCTGGATGGTAATGGCCACCTGCCATATGGCTAATGGTGGTCACGGATATTTATTTATTTATTTATTTAATCGTTCTTATATAGCGCTTTTCCAGCTCAAGAGCTGCTCAAGGCGCTGGCCGATACAGGATCTAACTCAAGCCGCCTGAGACGCCCACCCGCAGCCTTTGGGCGCATGGTCTGACGCCCGTACAACTGAGCACAATCCTGGGCAGCCAGGGATGGGGGAGAAGGGCCTAGGTGCATGCTGGGTGTGTTCTTGTCACCGGCACTCACCCGTCTAGGACATGAGCGTCAGGATCTTTAAAGTCCGTTATGATGGAATGTATGCGACACAGACTAGACCTCGGTTTATACTCTCATCCGAAGGAGTAGGAAAACAGGAGTAAAGTGTCTTTCCCAGGAACACAACACAATGGCCCGGCCACGGCTCGAACCCGGGACCTTCCGATCCGCAAGCCGAAGCACCACCATTAGACCACATTGCCTCCTCATTGAACTTCCAATGTTCATATTCATTTCTCTCCCTCACTATCAATCTCTGACAGCAGTTCTCTCACAGCCCATTTCAAACTGAAACAACACCAAAGGTTCTGTTCCCCACTTCTCCCCGTTTATGCATTACAAAGTTCCTTCACAATGGAACCTAACAAAAGGCTGACAGGATGTAAACAGGAGTTACATCCCCTTTCCTTCCCTTTAGCCTCAAAACTGGACAAGATCTCTTTCCAGACCACTTTTAGGACTGCGTTTAGAGCTCAACAAAAAAAACTTCACTGGAATGGTTTGTTTTTTTAAAGAAAATTGTGCAATTTTTTTTTTTAAACAATGGATGCAGATGTGCCTGACAGTAGATTGCAAACTGAAAGCACACAAAGAAACGTAAACTGAAAGCAGACACACAAAGAAACGTAAGCTGAAAATAGACCCACATAGAAATGTAAACTGAAAGCAGACACACAAAGAAACGTAAACTGAAAGCACACAAAGAAACATAAACTGAAAGCAGACACACAAAGAAACGTAAGCTGAAAATAGACACACAAAGAAATGTAAACTGAAAGCAGACACACAAAGGAACATTGTGACCGGAACTTACTAAGGCACAGTGGTCTACTTACTAAGGCACAGTGGTCTACTTACTAAGGCACAGTGGTCTACTTACTAAGGCACAGTGGTCTACTTACTAAGGCACAGTGGTCTACTTACTAAGGCACAGTGGTCTACTTACTAAGGCACAGGGTCTACTTACTAAGGCACAGTGGTCTACTTACTAAGGCACAGTGGTCTACTTACTAAGGCACAGTGGTCTACTTACTAAGGCACAGTGGTCTACTTACTAAGGCACAGTGGTCTACTTACTAAGGCACAGTGGTCTACTTACTAAGGCACAGTGGTCTCGGGCATGTTTGCTGGCCAAGTCTGTAATGGTGGTGGTGATGCTGGGAGCTAGGAGGATCTCTCGCTGGGTGAAATAACAGTGATGGAGATCGCCAAGAACGTTGTGATATCTGTAGCAAAGGCGTACAAAACAAATTAATTAAAACCCTTTTTCAAGCTGAAGATGAAACAACAACAATAATAATAATAATCCTATCCTATCCTATCCTGTCCCATAACCCGAAGGTCGTAGGGGCACCACAGATGATCGCTTAACCAGCATACTCCATCTTTCTCTGTCCTCAGCAGCCCTCATGGCTTCGCTCAGTGTCAAACCAGTCCATTCTCGAATGTTGTCCTCCCACCTCTTTTTCGGTCTCCCCCTTCTTCTACCTCCTTGCACTGTGCCTTGCAGAATGGTCTTTGCAAGGCCTGATGATCTGGTGACGTGGCCATACCATCGGAGTTTCCGTTTCTTCACCACTGTGAGCAGGTCATCGTGTTGTCCAATGGCTTGTGTGATGGTCTGTCGGACTTCAATGTTGGTGATGTGTTGGGTATAGGAAATGCACAGAAGTCTTCTGTAGCACCTCATCTCCATGCTTTGTATTCTTCGTTGGAGATCTGCTGTGAGGGTCCATGCTTCGCAAGCATATAGGAAGATGGAGATGACCAGAGAGCGCAGCAGTCTTACTTTGGAATGTAGACTGATGGTTCTGTCTTTCCAAATGGGCTTCAACCTTGTCAGGGCAGCAGTTGTTTGTGCGATCCTGGAGAGGACTTCCTGTCGAGACCCATTGTCTGACACAATGGCTCCTAAATATTTGAAGCTGTGCACTGTGTTGAGGGATTGGCCTTGTACTTTGATGTCCGTTTTGATGCCATTGGTGTTGTTGGTCATCATTTTGGTCTTCTCTGCACTTATTTCCATTCCATAAGCTCTGGAGGTGGTGTCAAGCCTCTGTACAAGCTGTTCAAGTTCTTGTTCCTCTCCAGCCAATCCATCAATATCATCCGCAAAACGAAGATTGGAGATTGCTCTGCCCCCTATGCTGACTGTGCCTTCGTGATCTGCAAGAGCATCTGACATGATGCGCTCTAGGAAGATGTTGAAGAGTGTTGGAGAGAGTAGGCATCCTTGACGCACACCGATTGTTGTTCTGAACCAGTTCCCGATGACGCTGTTATGGAGGACTGCACTGGTAGCCTTGTCATACAGGCTTTTGATGACTTCTATAATTTTAGGGCTGATGTTGTAAACTTTCATGGTTGCCCATAGAGCTGCATGCCAGACTCGGTCAAATGCCTTCTTGAAGTCTATGAACACATGATATAGATGTTGTTGGTGCTGTAGGTATTTCTCACAGATTATTCTGAGGTTGAAAATCTGTTCAGTGGTACTTCGCCCTGCCATGAATCCTGCTTGTTCTTCAGCTATGATTTGTTCAGCTTGTGGTTTTAACCTGTTGAGTATTATTTTCAGGAGGACCTTGCTGGGATGGCTGATGAGGCTGATGGTGCGGTAATTTTCACACTCCTGAAGGTTACCTTTTTTGGGAAGAGTGATGACAAGCGACTGGGTCCATGGTGTAGGCCATTCCCCACTCTGCCAGATCTTGTTACAGATAATGGTGAGAGCATAATAATAATAATAATAATAATAATAATAATAATAATAATAATAATAATAATAACAACAACAAGAAGAAGAAGTTTGTATATCTCAGTATTCACAATAAATAGAATAATAATAATAATAATAATAATAATAATAATAATAATAATAATAATAATAATAATAATAATAATGTTACAATTAACTCTTAGCGTCCTATAAGGTTTTCTGTACATTTGCGCCTATATATCCTGTAAGGATTTCAAGATTATTGCAATAAATTGGGTTATGAATTTGAAGAAATTGCAAAAAATTTATTTATTGTCACATTAACTTCATATTTTAGGATATGTTTACAAAATGGTTATTCTATGTACCCAAAGAACCATTTTGACTTTAGTACTATTTTTACCTACATTGGAATCTTGTAATTAATTCATAATTACAGGTATTTTCTGGACTATGTTAATAAAACAACAACAAGACAGTGTGGATTGCGTGTGAATGTGTGCACAGACAGTCAACACAGACAAAAAAACTCACGCTCACTATTACTGTCGGAGCTCCCCTGCCATCATGGCCGAAAATTTTGCAAACTCAAACCTCAAACAAAATTGTTAAAAAAGTACACAAAACCACGTCAAACTTGCAAAAACGATAGCGGAAAACACACGGGAATCTTTCCGGAAGTTGACTAAACCTTCTCTCACGCACTGGAGAGTTCCTATTTCCTGTGATTTCATGACTAAAAGGTGCACTAACAAGGCGCGCATTACAGCGGTTCAGTATTACTGGCGAGGCGCGCATTACCGCGCTACAGAACGCTAAGACTGTAAGAGTTAAGAAGAAGAAGAAGAAGAAGAAGAAGAAGAAGAAGAAGAAGAAGAAGAAGAACTTTGTATATCTCAGTATTCGCAATAAATAGACTCAACGTGTTCTAATAATAACATCAATTAAAATAAAGAAAAGAAAGAAACAAATAAGGAAAAGTCTATACACGACCTTTTGGGGATCTCAATACTACAAAATGGTAGGTAAAGGTACAGGTTCCTGTAACTGTTCGGTCAGTAGAGAACTCTTTTATCTCTGAGCCAGTTTCATGAGGAATGTGCCCTCATTTCACTTCATCACAAAATTACCTTCCCCAGGTCTAACTAGCACCCATTAACAGCTTGGGTGGGATGAGTGTGTTCTGCGCTGCTTTAATTGTTTGTGTTGTTGAGTGATTGCACCCAAGTACCAACTGTCCCCCCCACCCAAATTAGTGTGCAATGCTTAGCGAAACAATGCTGGCATGTGCCAAAACCACTACACTACTGTACAATCCAATTCTACACTACTGTACCATCCAATACTACACTACTGTACAATCCAATACTACACTACTGAGCAATCCAATACTACACTACTGTGCAATCCAATACTACACTACTGTGCAATCCAATACTACACTACTGTGCAATCCAATACTACACTACTGAGCAATCCAATACTACACTACTGTGCAATCCAATACTACACTACTGTGCAATCCAATGCTACACTACTGTGCAATCCAATACTACACTACTGTGCAATCCAATACTACACTACTGTACAATCCAATACTACACTACTGTACAATCCAATACTACACTACTGTACAATCCAATACTACACTACTGTACAATCCAATACTACACTACTGTACAATCCAATACTATACTACTGTACAATCAAATACTACACTATTGTACAATCCAATACTACACTACTGTACAATCCAATACTACACTACTGTACAATCCAATACTACACTACTGTACAATCCAATACTACACTACTGTACAATCCAATACTACACTACTGTACAATCCAATACTACACTACTGTACAATCCAATACTACACTACTGTGCAATCCAATACTACACTACTGTACAATCCAATACTACACTACTGTTGTGCAATCCAATACTACACTACTGTACAATCCAATACTACACTACTGTACAATCCAATACTACACTACTGTACAATCCAATACTACACTACTGTACAATCCAATACTACACTACTGTACAATCCAATACTACACTACTGTACAATCCAATACTACACTACTGTACAATCCAATACTACACTATTGTACAATCCAAAAGAGGAGGTTCGAGCTCTGCGGGGTTTTATGGCAGACTTGTCATTCCCGAAGCTTCCAGCGGGTGGCGTCTGGTTCTGGACCTCTCTCCACTATACCAATTTCTCCGGCGCATCAAGTTCCCAATGGACACTGTGGTCTCAGTCCGGGACTCGTTGCGACCTGCTTTGCCAGAAGCGAGGCCACCTCCACATCCACAACCCCCCTTGCCTCCAGCGAACCCAGTCGACTGAAAACTGGTGGAGAGCGACACAAAGGCGGCCTCAAAGGTCCCCATTGCAGCTTGAGCCTTGACCTTATCAGCAGAGGCCAGAGTCCTGTGGGAGGCCTGGATGAGAAGGGAAAGAACCTCTGCCCTAGCCCTTTCCACTTCCTCACTAAACGCCACTCTGACATACGGCCCAAAAAGACAGCTCAGAGACAAGAGGTCCTGCCCGCAGAAAGGAAGCCAAAGCTTGAGGAATATGCTTGGCTTCCTCAAGAATAGCGTCTCTTCTTGCCAACACAGCACTGATGTAGGCAAGCCTGTGACACTGCCAGGCTCAAAGCACTCAGCAGAGTGCGAAATGAAGTGGGAGAAACATCATCCCTAAACTAGTCATCCTCGTAGAAAAAGGCAGCCGAGTTCGAGGCGAGTAGAGCATCCACCATGGAAAGTACACACCAATGAACACAAAATAGAATGCTCAAAAGCGGAAAAAGCTTTAGCTGAAAGCTTCACTGACTTCGGCGCCAGAGCACTACTCCTAAGCAGGGATAGTCGCCCCCTTGTCACTGAAGCACCATTGAAGACCGAAAAGCCCTGGCTAAATATTTAGCTGTGTTACGTTGAAACGCGAACGAAAGTATGTCTGAAACGCGAACAATAGATCTAATTGTTTCGTTTTGCAAAGTATTCAATAATGGAGTTTATTTACCTTTGATTTGAGTTTGCATTGTTGTTAGGAGAGGCTTTGTATAATGTTGATAATTTTCGTTAGTCGATATTGTTGGAGAATTCTCTGGATCTGCGTGTTTACTCTCGATAGAAATTTCCCGATAAATTTCGAAGTAAGAGAACGTTCCGGGTATGTTTAGAAATATGTATGACGTAAGTCAGTGATGACGATCTTTAATTCTGATTGGTTGTAATGCGTCATTTCTAGAACGTCCTGTCGTCATCTCGAATGAGAGAAAAAATTATAAAATGGATGCCCTGTGTGTGGGTAAAAGAAGTTGTTGATAGTGAGTTGGAAAGTAAAAAAATTGAGAGTGAAAAGGCGATTGTATGCAGTTGTTGATGTGTGCTGAATAAAAGTGGAAACCTTCATACGTCGACTTTGTGACTTGTATGCTGATTGAGCGGGTTGCGTGAATAAACGAATCTGAGCTACACTCATCAGTACTTCAGCATTGGGGCTGAATCCACTACTGATAGAAAACACCAACATCGAACGGAGTGTAACAAGCTGGCTGCATGCATTTCTTCTCCAACAACAAGACACCCTTGTTAAACACTTTAGGGAACTGCGGCGCAACAACCACAAGTGCACCCTGTTTCACACCATCAACCCTGGCCAGCGCAAAGTCAAAATATTGTGCAATGGGCAAGATTTTTTTTAAACCAACACAGTAGCCGAAGAATCAACCAAAGCCAGAGACTCGCCCAGAAAAGACCGGCCAACGAGTCTATGCTGGTCAACCTGACTCAATACATGAGGAGCAAGTCGAGGCGCCAGCTGCAATGCCTCTTTAAAAACTGCTTCTGCCGGAGAGGTCGATGACGAAACATAATTTCCCTCAGAAGCCTGACCGCCTTCTTCTGCACAAGAGTCAGCAGAAAAGCGCTGGACATCGGTATACACGTGCCATGCACTGGAAACGAAAGAGGCCTTACGGAGTCCATCCAAACGGGAAACCGGAACTCCGTTCAAGACAGAACTTGTCTGAGGTGAGCCAGAAGAGGGCTGACTGGAAGCGTTCACTATGGTCGGGAGCCGAACGCTGCGATAAGATACAGCCTGGCTGACACCATAAACGGAAGTGGAGGTTTCAAAGAGCATTCTGTCCGCACCAGAAGTCGGCACACAGCAGCTGAACCAAAGCTTTTCAGATTTTGAGGTTAGGTCAGCCAGGCTAGCTATAAATAGCTTTGCCGATGCTTCATTTCACTGGAAGGGGGGTGGAGGCAAGCTATAAATAGCCCGCAGCATGCGAAGCGCAGAGGCACTGAAAAGTGCTGCTCACATAGGAATTGAGCTGGTGTGGGCACTCCCTCAATCTGGTGTGGGCACTCCCTCAATCCCCCTGTGGATGGAAAAAGAGAGGGTCGGAAGATGGCTGGGGGAAGCCATGGGTTGCAATTGCTGAGAGATAGGCCGCTAACGACCCCGGTCCAGCTATTGCTCCTCCGCAGGCAGCTGGGCCCATAATGGTCAAAAGAGAACACAAGGTACCCAGCTCGTGATCAGCCAGGGGTTGCAACCCTCTCTGAACACCAGAGCGACAGCGCACTGAGGGTCGATATCTCGTTCCTGGTCCACATGCCCCTGAACCAGAAACAGCACTGTGGCCACCCCTGACACAGCCACAGCACCCGCGCTCTCCTGAGAACCCGGCAGAGGCCGGAAGGAAGGCTCAGGAACAGGCTTGGAGGAAGAAAGCTGCGCAGCCAGCCAGTTCATCTCCTGTGCATTGGAGTCCAAAATGAGTGGGCTGGGCTAAAAAACAGGGACCATCATGTCCTTCCCATCAGGAAACACCACCTTCAACAACTTTAAGCTGGCTCTGGTGGAACCAGAGGGAGCCGAAAAAGATGTCTCCTCCGTTCTGATGCCAGAAGTAATATTCGCGCCGGAAGCACCCCTTGGCGGAAACTTTCCGACCGACTCGGAGGCCCTAGAAGCAGAAGAACCTCTTTTCTTCTTAGAGACTGGGGAAAGGATAGAAACCAGTGAAGGCTGCGTCCCCTTACGGGAAGGGAAGAGGCAGCAGGGAAGCTAACCTGCTTGGAAAAACGGCACTCGGCCATGGTCACCCACAACAAAAAAGCGAAAGCACAAAGCTTACCTCGCTTCGCAAAAAAACTCACACCTAGATATCTAAGTAAAGGCTCGCTGAGAAGTACCAAGAACGCAAACAAAAGGCTAAACCCTTGAACAAAGGATTGCCACAAAGGCTAGATTCCTGACTAACCAAAATGCTGTGAAAACGGCTAAGTCCAAAACACTAATTGCTAAAAAGAAGCTAAATGTAAGTCGAAACGAGAGGGCATAAACTACACGTCCGCACAAGACAAACACCAAAAAGATCGATTGGTTACAGTGCTGGCTGTGAGCTTGGGGAATTAAGAGCCACGCTCAGCAGAGGCAGAATAAGGAGGGAGGGGAAGTGTTTTCTTCATCTTACAATTTCCGTTGTGAAGGCGATTGCTAGGCAACGTCAAGTTATTTGCACCAATGAGTCAGGGTATAGTACGTGAAATTAATCATTACTTTTTTAATATCAACAAAAGGTGCGATGATGTTGATGCGTTGACTTACTCTGGTCCTTTGTCCAGGCGTAATTCTAGCTGCTCTGTCAAAGATTTGACCCGAGGGGCGTTGGCACGGAACTTGCCATAGAACAGGGTGAAGGCGTTGTCAGCCATGTGAGGGGCGTCCTGCCAAACAACAAGCTTCAACCATAACAAACAGTTCATAACTCACTCGTCACAACAAGCTTCAAACATAACAAACTGGTCAACTCTCGTCCTCCACACTTTACTTTTACTTATTTATTTAATTTATTTTTTGGATAGTATTTATAAAGCGCTTTTCCAGCTCAAGAGCTGCTCAAGGCGCTGGCCTATACAAGATCTAACTCAAGCCGCCCGAGACGCCCACTTGCAACCTCTGGGTGCATAGCCTGATGCCCGGAAAACTGAGCAACAGGTGTGGGGGAGAATGGACCAAGCGTTGGCTGGGTGTATTTCTGTAGTCCGCACTCTACCCCTATAGGACATGAGCGTCAGGATCTTTGAAGTCCGAGCGATGGAATGCGTGCATGCACGGACTAGACCTCGGTTTATACTCTCATCCCAACAACTTTCTCCCTATGGACCACTTTTCTGTGTTATTATTTGTTATTATTATTATTTATTATTTTATTATTATTATTATTATTATTATTATTATTATTAATTTTATTATTATTATTATTATTATTATTATTATTATTATTATTATTATGCTCACTTTTTTAGGCTGGACCTGCTGCATGGCGTTGGTGAGGATGTTGGTGACGTAGGTTTTGATGTGGTTCAACGCCTGTGCCAAAAGCTGACGGAATCTTGTCAAGTACACCTCAGACTCCTTGTAGCGAGGCTGCCAAACAAAAAAACAAAATAAAGAAATAATGACGTAAAAACTGCAAAGCAAATAGCGCTCTCTTCAGATCACCAGGCTTTTGAGTTCCACTGAAGAAACAGCGTGCGATAGATCCTGTCTTATTATTGGGTATAATGATTGAAGGTTTGAGTATGCAAGCACACACCGTTGAACTATGCACACACATCTGTGGAACAGTGGACACAGATTTCACGTATACCCGTACAAAACTCCAAGTGCTGTACAAAACTCCAAGTGCTGCACAACCCTTCAATAGATAAATAAATACTCAAACTAAAATATCAAATCCAATGTAAATGAGCTTTGTGCCTGATTTAGGAATAAGGCACAGTTAGCATCCATTATTAATATTATTATTATTATTATTATTATTATTATTATTATTATTAAGAACAAAGACTTACATTTGTCCGTAGGTAATGTATACATTCATCCATGCGTGACAACATGGGCACAAAAGATTCATTGGTCACGGAGAGCGCCTGCCGCGACAATTTCTGTAATCACACAACAAAAAAAACATTTTCTTCAACTGCAAAAAATTCTGCAATCACAAAATTGTTACAAAGCAATTTATGACACCAACAAATGCTTCATAGGTACAAAAAGCACAAGAGTAGAGAGAACACGCTTAAATGGCTGATCAATAAACTCCAACAATCTTCCTGCATCCTACTCAGCAACAAAAAATGAAAGTCATCAAAGATGTCCGAGATGACCTTGCAGCTCTACTTTCACCAAGATTATTAAATTGTGGCCACAGCCCAAAGACCAGCCAGCAAAAAAAGAGGAAGTGAAAAATCAACAATGACATCTGAAAAGGCATGCGCACAGCAAAGGAGAACTGGATAGAAGAGCAATGCCAGGAAATAGAGAACAGTCTGAACAAGAACAACAGCAAGAAGGCCTACCAGACAGTGAAGCGGCTGACAAGTGTCAAACAGCCCAAAGTCTCCACGATCCAAAGCAGGTCTGGCATATGCCTTACAGAAGAACAAGAAGTCTTGGACAGATGGACAGAGTACTGCTCTGACCTTTACAACCATACACCAAATGGAGACCCATCAGTTCTAGCATGTCCCGAGAACAGAGAAGAAGAAGAAATCCTCCCAATTCTCCGGGAAGAAGTTGAGGCAGCAGTGCAAGCGCTAAAGAAAGGGAAGTCAGCGGGAGTGGACAACATACCCGCGGAACTGCTACAAGCAGGAGGAGAAGCGATGATTGATGCCCTCACCATTATCTGTAACAAGATCTGGCAGAGTGGGGAGTGGCCTATACCATGGACCCAGTCGCTTGTCATCACCCTTCCCAAAAAAGGTAACCTTCAGGAGTGTGAAAATTACCGGACCATCAGCCTCATCAGCCATCCCAGCAAGGTCCTCCTGAAAATAATACTCAACAGGTTGAAACCCCAAGCTGAACAGATCATAGCTGAAGAACAAGCAGGATTCAGGGCAGGGCGAAGTACCACTGAGCAGATTTTCAACCTCAGAATAATCTGTGAGAAATACCTACAGCACCAACAACATCTATATCATGTGTTCATAGACTTCAAGAAGGCGTTTGACCGAGTCTGGCATGCAGCTCTATGGGCAACAATGAAAGTGTACAACATCAGCCCTAAAATTATTAAAGTCATCAAAAGCCTGTATGACAAGGCTACCAGTGCAGTCCTCCACAACAGCGCCATCGGGAACTGGTTCAGAACAACAATCGGTGTGCGTCAAGGATGCCTACTCTCTCCAACACTCTTCAACATCTTTCTAGAGCGCATCATGTCAGATGCTCTTGCAGACCATGAAGGCACAGTCAGCATAGGGGGTAGAGCAATCTCCAATCTTCGTTTTCCAGATGACATTGATGGATTGGCTGGAGAGGAACAAGAACTTGAACAGCTGGTACAGAGGCTTGACACCACCTCCAGAGCCTATGGAATGGAAATAAGTGCAGAGAAGACCAAAATGATGACCAACAACAAAAATGGCATCAATACGGACATCAAAGTCCAAGGCCAATCCCTCAACACAGTGCATAGCTTCAAATATTTAGGAGCCATTGTATCAGACAATGGGTCCCGACAGGAAGTCCTCTCCAGGATCGCACAAACAACTGCTGCCCTGACAAGGTTGAAGCCCATTTGGAAAGACAGGACCATCAGTCTACATTCCAAAGTAAGACTGCTGCGCTCCCTTGTCATCTCCATCTTCCTATATGCTTGCGAAGCATGGACCCTCACAGCAGATCTCCAACGAAGAATACAAAGCATGGAGATGAGGTGCTACAGAAGACTTCTGGGCATTTCCTATACCCAACACATCACCAACGACGAAGTCCGACAGACCATCACACAAGCCATTGGACAACACGATGACCTGCTAACAGTGGTGAAGAAACGGAAACTCCGATGGTATGGACACATCACCAGATCATCAGGCCTTGCAAAGACTATTCTGCAAGGCACAGTGCAAGGAGGTAGAAGAAGAGGGAGACCGAAAAAGAGGTGGGAGGACAACATTGGAGAATGGACTGGTTTGACACTGAGCGAAGCCATCAGGGCTGCTGAGGACAGAGAAAGATGGAGTATGCTGGTTAAACGATCATCTGTGGTGCCCCTACGACCTTCGGGTTACGGGACAGGATAGGATAGGATAGGATAGGAATGTACTTACTGTTGTGATGGTATCATACTCGTTGAAGTATGACAGCTTGTTGCTGACACTCTCTGCTACGTTCATCAGCCTTGTCTGAAAACAATATCATATAAAAAAGCAAACTAGATGTTTGGACTTTTCAAGCACAAAATAACTCAGACTGTGAAACCTGCTTCATAATATCAAAACATATAATGATATATATTTATGTACACGCGCAGACATCAATACACCCATGCATTCTCACAAAACAAGTACCCTCCAGCTCATGTTGCCCGGTGACATAAGCACACAAAAACACCCACACACAGATACCATAAACACACCTCCCACCACACCCATCACCAAAAACACAAAACAAAACATGAGCTATATATAACGTGCATTATCATCATCATCATGACAGCACAATGCACAACACTGTGGTAAGCAAATTCATCAAATGACTAACGCCTGATGGCTGAGCCTTGTGACGTTGAATGATGTGTGCTCTCCTGCATGGAACTACAATGTTTTAATGTGTTTTTTTTATTTTACTTTTTTTCTTCAATGCATTTTTAATCTATTGCTCTGTTGTAAGTATTTAACAAGTTTATATTATTTTTATTTTCTAAATGATAAATTCTTTTAGCATTTTATCTTGAACAAATAAGCATGTGTGTAAGAGTAGAAGGTTTGCCTATGTGTGTGCCACAGGTGTGAATGTGTGTTTTACATGTGTGTGCATGACTTTCTTATCTTTTTGGCAATGTAAATCTTATTATGCCTTGATATATAAATGTTTCTATTTTTCATCACATCAAAACTATTCATCCTTGTGAGTGCATTCTTGTGTAAATGTGTGCAAGGATTTAGAGCAAACTTTTGGTTGTATTTGTTCTATACAAAATAAATAATTATTATTACAATTAATACAGGGCAAAACGCTGAGAGCCTACTATGCCATCACAACAATACAATATTATACTATACTGTACAATACTATACTATACTGTACAATACTATACTATAATGTACAGTACTATGCTATACTATATCTATACTTTACCATACTATACTGTACTATCCTATAATGTACTATACTACATATTACACTGTAAAGTTACTATGCTATATACTAAACTGTACTATATACTATTCCATACAGTACTATACCATGCTATACTACACTATACTGTACTGTACAATACTACACTATACAATATACTATACTGTACAGTACTATACTATACTGTGCAGTACTATACTATACTCTTTTTCTTGATTTTTCGTCTGCTATTAACACGATTAAACCTCATCTGATAGCTACAAAGCTTCTGAAGCTTGAAGTTCATCTAAAACTGATTCTCTGGATAACCGATTTTCTGGTCAATAGGTCACAGATAGTTTGCTTCGATAAAACACTTTCTGACTCTCGCAACACCTCTACCGGTGCCCTCACCCCCCTTCCCCCCAAAGTACAGTTCTCTCCCCTGTCATGTTTACTCTTTACACAAATGACTGTACTGGCAGTGACACCTCTCCTCTTATTAAGTACTCTGATGATGATGATACAGCTTTCAAAGATATTTGTGAATGAGTACAAATATCTCAGGACTGTTATCAACAACAAACCTAATTTTGTTATCAATACCGCGTCAATTCAAAACAAATGTCAATAACAAATGTACTGTCTCCAAAAACTCTGATCTCTGAATGAAAAAAAGAGGGCTGACCGGAAGCATTTACTATGGCCGGGAGCAGAACCCTACAATAAGGTACAGCCTTTTTACAGGCGTTTCATTGACTCTGTTCTTACATTTGGTTTTATATCCTGGTGTGGTGGCTTGAATGTGAAGAACAAGAATTTTTTTGACAGAGTCGTGAAGGTGTGCAAAATAGTAGCGAGCGAGCAGCAGTAGAGTCTGAATGAGTTGTATGAATGTGGTGTTGTGCAAAAGGCTAGGATGATTGCGGAAGACACTACACATGTTGTGGCCAAACAGTATGAAGTTCTCCCATCTGGGTGCCGTTTGCATGTACCCAAGTGTTCCACTGTACGAACCAGATCTAGCTTTGTCCCAAAATCTATCCAACTATTAAACAAACGCTAATATGTGTCTCTCAGAATGAATAGAAGTGTGTTATGGTGTGCTAAGTGTGTGTGAGTTTGTGTATTGTGTGTTTTTGTTTGTAGATTATAGTCACACGACACTTTCGCATATAGGTGACTACTGGACTGATTTATACTGACACCAGCGGGCCAGTTGTTGGTAAAGGGGAAAATAATATGATCACACGTTGACCAATCCGGGATTCGAACTAGCGACCTTTCGGTTACTAGCAAGACGCTTTTACCAAATGAGCTACCCGGCCCCTCAATATTGTGTGTGCGATTTTTAATTAACGTCTCCGGACACATTAGCGTATAGGAGTATATTGTGTGTGTGTGTTTGAATGTCTTCATTTTGTCTCCCCTCCAACAGTTTTCAAATGGGAACTTTGCGCATTTTAATACTTTATTGTTTCCTGTTGCTTCGTTAAAGTCTATGCATTTTTTCAATATTTTAGCACTTGGATGGGTGACCGCTAAGGTGTGAAGCGACAAACAACAACGCCCCCAGTTGACTCAACTGTGATTGAGTACCTACTCTCTTGAGGGTGGGGAAGGTAAAGCAGCGAGGGAGAGAGTTGGGCATCACCCTCATTACGCTGGCCCAAGATAAGTGTGATCTCCAACATCACGCTCCCCTACGGCCACAAGGCTATGGGACTACCTTTACCTTTACCTTTAATTAGTCAATGTTTGTAATTGTATTTTCTTACACATTTATTACAATTTGTTGTAGTACTGTTAGCAAATTATATCTTAATTTCTCTGTTTAAGAAAAAATAAAGTATTCTTGAATCTTGAATCTATACTATACCATATACTATACTATACTTTATACTATACTACTGTACTATACTATACTATACTATACTATACTATACTATACTATACTATACTATACTATACTATACTATACTATACTATACTATACTACTGTACTGTACTAAATACTATACTGTACTGCACTATACTATATACTATACTATACTACTACTACTACTACTACTAATAATAATAATAATAACAATGACAATTTATACAGCGCTCAATTCCAACAAACAAAAGTGCTCTTGGCACTTTACAGTGCATTCAAGCACATACATCCAAAACACCAACAAAAAAATGTCTTCCAATGTCTGATTTAAGAGAAGAATTTAGTTTTAAGGCTGGACATAAAGATTTCAGATGAAGAAGACTGTCTCAGGTAGTAAGGTAGATTGTTCCAGACGTTGGGTGCTTGATGAGAGAAGGAGCTAAAACCAAAATGGCCTTTTCTTGAAAGAGGTAATCTGCAAGACAATAGTAACTGCTGAAGAGCAGAGATGACGAGCTGGAGTGTAAACATGGAGATGGACGAGCTGGAGTGTAAACATGGAGATGATCTGCGAGATATTGCGGAGAAGAGAGGTGAACAGCAGAAGAGAAGAGAAGAGAAGAGGGGAGCTTGCATTGAGTTGGATGTGATACATTTGGCCAGTGAAGAGAGCGAAGAACGGGAGAGATGTGCTGCACTTTAGGCTAAACTATTGTATACCTGTTCAGCTAGCAAGTGTTCACACTCGTCGTGTAGAGCGTTAGTTTTGGTGGACACGTTGATGTACTGCTGATGAAGCTGGTGTAGGAAGTCCACACACTGCGTTACCTCCCTTAGTACCGTGTCACACTGGGTCTGGTAGCCATGCAGGGAATCCAGATATGGCCTGTAACCAAACAACACCAATTCCAATTAGTCCCACAGACCTCACAGGACTGCTCTGCATAACATGCAAACATGGCAGGTAAAACAACAATAACAATAAACTAGTCTTATACAGCTCAAAGAGCTACTGAAGGCACTGAGCAAAATCAGGATCTAACTGAAGCTGCTGAAATTCTCAAACTGCAGCATCAAGTGGGCTGTCAAAGGAAATTAATTGTTCTAATATAGCGCGCTTACCTGATAAAAAGCTGCTCAAGCTGCAGTGTGAAAGGCAGTATATTTCTTGGGACTGAAGAAACCATAATGAATGCGATGGTGTGGCAAGGCCTACATGGATAGGGGTGGATGTGTAGATAGGGGTGTTGGAAATAATGGATGGATGGATATAGTATGCCTAGCATTTTCTTACCCATAGTAGGATGAAACATGTTTTATGTTTGTACCTCTGTGTGTGTGTGTGTGTGTGTCAGCACATGTGTACATCGTTGTTTTTATGTACAAGAGACCCGTGAATTTTCTTTTTTGTGGAATAAAAAATGCTTTGACTTTGAAGGCAATGGTTGAATTCAGGATGTAACTCAAGACACTCAAACTAAATTGCAGAGTAAGGCATATTGTCAAACACCTCACACAACTCAGTTCTACTGAACAAAGAGCATGTGTATAATAGCATCCTGCATTGTGGTTATTATGATTATTATTATGATTATTATTATGATTATGATTATGATTATTATTATTATTATTAATTTTTTTTTTTTTAAACTCATTGCCTGCCAATCGACGATCTATCGTCGATCTGAGCCGCCATGTTTTTGCCAATCTACGATATATCATCGATTTCAGTATTCCGTTTTGTTCCGGTTTTTTTGCGCAGTCCAATCCAAGTTTTATTTTAACCAAAGAGAGATAACTCTTTCTACTTTCGTTCTCGATCGACACGCGTGTGGTTTCTTCAAATTGATTCGTTTTTAGAGTGTTTTTTGTGCATTTTACTAAGCATTGTGATGGACACAATCGACAGTGTGTCAAACTCTGCTAATAATCAATATAATTTCAAACTGTAAAGTGTATTTTGATCCTAAATAAATTTTCTTTCTGGTGTGTGAAGTTGATTCAGTGATTGGAATTATTCCTCCTGATTTTTTTATCACTGTGGTATGTAGAAATATTTTTATTTTATTTTATCATTTCAAAAAGATCAACATGCTTTCAAAACACATATTTCAATAATAAAATAATCAAATTAACTTTTTTTTTCTTATTCTTCACTCTTTTACCTTTAATTTGATATAAAATATGTCTATTTAACAACTATTATTGAAAGAACAGTAGCTTAAATGCCTAAGGTACTGAACTTTCTTTCCGGTGCCAGAGAAATGTCTGGCACAAACGTGGAAACATGCCTGGCAGGCAAAGAGTTAAAGTGTATTTTACCATTGTTATTAATGTATTTTTTTAAATGTATTCTTTTACTTACGAGTACTGTTCCTCTGATCCATGTTCAATGGAGTCTTCAAGCTGTGAAAACCATGAAAAGAACTGCAACAGAAGAACGTTAAAATGAGACCGCGACTTTATTCGTCTATAAAAATTAACTTAGAAATTCACCTTTTGGCTGCACAAACACAGTAAATGTAAAATATAGGATATCGTTAAAGGAATAAAATGAACAAACACAAAATAAATAGTGCAACGCAAAACTATAATACGACTATCCCAAACAACTACTATCTCACACCCCAAACATACTTGTGCTGTATACTCCAGCATACACCCCCACACACCATCACAAACCAACGCAATTACGCACAAACGCCAGCCACAGGCATGTGATACACGCAACCTACAGACGACCGTCTTTGGACCAACTGTCTGAAATTCATTACCACTGTCTTTCTCTCCGCAGCATACTGAATATACATCACCTTCAAAGCAATCCCCAAAGCTCATTTCTTCTCTAAAGTCTTCTCCTGGTCTGTTCTGTCTTAAAAACTGCTTCTTCCATATTGCCTCATCCATTTTGTGCATGTGTGTGAGTTTGTGTGAGTGTGTGTGTGTGTGTGAAACGACGTTACTCTGACACACACATTAAACTCTACATGGTTTCTTTTGACTTCTTTTGATGGCCCCGTTACGTTATTTTGACGTCAAAATAGTGCTCCGTAGAGTTACAGCTGTTTTAGGATTAGGGTTAGGTTAACTCTTTCCCTGCCAATCGACGATATATCGTCGATCTGAGCCGCCATGTTTGTGCCAATCGACGATATATCGTCGATTTCAGTATTCCGTTTCGTTCCGGTTTTTTGCGCAGTCCAATCCAAAGTTTTATTTTAACCAAAGAGAGATAACTCTTTCTACTTTCGTTCTCGATCGCCAGGCGCGTTTTTTCTTCAAATTGATTCGTTTTTAGAGTGTTTATTGTGCATTTTACTAAGCATAGTGATGGGCACAATCGACAGTGTGTCAAACTCTGTGCTAATAATCAATATAATTTCAAACTGTAAAGTGTATTTTGATCCTAAATAAATTTTCTTTCTGGTGTGTGAAGCTGATTCAGTGATTGGAATTATTCCTCCAGATTTGTTTTATCACTGTGGTATGTAGAAATATTTTTATTTTATTTTATCATTTCAAAAAGATCAACATGCTTTCAAAACACATATTTCAATAACATAATCAAATTAACATTTTTGTGGTTTTTTTTCTTATTCTTCACTCTTTTACCTTTAATTTGATATGAAATATGTCTATTTAACAACTATTATTGAAAGAACAGTAGCTTAAATGCCTAAGGTACTGAACTTTCTTTCCGGTGCCAGAAAAATGTCTGGCACAAACGTGGAAACATGCCTGGCAGGGAAAGAGTTAAGGGTTAGGGTTAGGGATAGCTTCAAAAAATTGAAAATGTCAAAATAATGTCAAAGAAATGGAAAGTGTGTCAAAATAATGTATGTTTTTTTCACAATAGTCATCACAATGTCGTTTCTACAAAAATGTGTGTGTGTGTGTGTGTGTGTGTGTGTGTGCATGTGTGTACTGTTATATTCACAGGTAAATCACCCACCGGTCAGCTGTTAAACGGGATCTGGAAGTTTAGAAGAATTGCATTTCCAATTTCGGGTTCTTCGAACCTTCCCCCCCCCCACCCCCCCCCTACCCCCCCCTCCAAAAAAAAGTAAAGAAGTACCAAAAGAAAAGTAACAAACTATATAATAGCCGACATTAAGTGTGATAACTCTTTGTTTTCTTTACCTTGATGCTCTTCCCTTGTGACATACTTAGTGTGTGTGTAGGTGTGTGTGTGTGGCTAGGTAGAAACACCTTTATTCTGACATATACTTGAACTTCTACGTACTTTCTTTTGACGGATCCCGTTATTTTGACGTCAAAACAGTGTTCTGTTAGGGTTAGGGCTGTGTTAGGCTTAGGGTTAGGTTAAGTGTTAGGGTTAGGATTAGCTTAAAAAAATTGACAAATTTTAAAAAATGTCAAAGTAACATATATGTAGAGTTTCATGAAAGTCATCACAACGGCGTCTCTACACGGTTGTGTGTGGGTGTGTAAGTGTGTGTGCATGTATTGAAGTATTGGTGAGGGGAAGTCATATACGACTGTATTCTTAGATGTGTGCATGTTAAATATTATAAGAGTTCAATTTAGTTCAGTGTTGATTGTGAATCTGATGGTATGTATGTTTATTTGTATATTTATTTATTTTATTTATTACTATTTATGTCTTTTTTATTTTATGTTATTTTAAAAATTATTTTTAATTTCATTTTTTATAGAGTTCATTGATTGTTATTATATACTTTTAAAATATTATTTTCATCGAGAACATGGCATTTTGTGTGTGGCCAGATGAAGCCCTTATCGTATCTTCTTAGCTCTTCTCTCTCTACTATTACTTCTACTACTACTACTCCTCCTCTTTTTGACATCTCCCACAAAAGAACCAAGAAGCATTGTTGCAAATTGTAACGAGTACAATCAAATATGTTACAGATATGGCAGCAAAAAACACAAGCATTGAATGTCTCACTGAGATCCGGCCAAAACAACAGGCTGTGACGTTTGTGAAGAATGGCAGCTTGGACTTTGTAAAAAAAGTATATCCGTTAAGGCATTTCATAGAGCCAAGCACACATGTTTCATCCAATGAAAATGTAAATATTGCACCCCTTCAAATTTGCTGACCACCTGGCTAGCGCCAGCACCTAAACATGTGTGTCTACATTCCCTGCAACCTCTGCCTCTGCCTTCTCTCCTATCTACTCTACTATCCTGACTAAATCCTTCATTCTATAGACCCTAGCCGCAGCTCATATTTGTTCTGCTTTTGGCCATGCTTGTGGATTTGCTGTGATTGTGATGACTTGTTTGCAGAAAGTTAACTTTTTATGTATTTTGTTTGATTTTGTGTGTTTGGTTTTATTTTATTTTATTTTTTTTCTCATTGTATAATTTCTAATGCAATATTGTAAGTTGTTTCATGTTTGTTTCTTTCCTTTCATGTAAAGCGCTATGCGCTTGTCTATAAAAAGACAAGTAATAGCGCTATATAAATGTCCATTATTATTATATTATTATTATTATTCTCAACACTGGATGAGTCCTAATAATAATAATACTAATAATACTGAATGCTACATACGCTCCTTTCCCCAAATCAATCAGGCTCAAAGCGCAGCGATCTGACCCAACATACACCTGTCTCATCCACCCTCACACACACAACAAATACACATCCATCACTCAAAAAGGTGGTGTAAAGGCAGGGACATAGCTATTGGAAGACGGAAAGAAAATGGAATTTTTTTTTTTTTTTAATTTATATTGACTGCGTCCAGTACCATTATTGAAGGGAGGGAGGAAACCAGAGTGCCCGGATAGATAGGTAGATAGATAGTCAGTGCTTATAGGGTCCAGCGGACTGCCAAGAGCCGAATCAGGACCACACAAAATTAAGTAAAATCAGACTAAACTGTTCACATTTAAATATGATAAAAGATGTAAATTAAATTAGTGTAACTAATAGTAATACAATCCAACCAAGAATACCAAAGAAGATGATATGACTTAAATGCGATAAAACAAACCAACATCATGTAAAAACTGAAACAGGTGTTGACTATTGCAAACTTTAAAAATAGAGTGCCCGGAGAAAACCCTCGGTGACCTCAATAGTCTCGTACCTAAGTCACATACGTTCGCCCCTTGTGGGAATCGAACCCGCGACCTTCAGCATAGGAAACCGACGACTAATCCACTGCGCCACGAGGCCACCCCGATGAGGTCATCTATCCATGGCAGCCCCAGCCCCACAACAGCATCAAGTGTCAAACATGGAAGGCACCATACAAACACCAGAAACATCAACCTACCCTATCCTTCTATCCTAACCCGTAACTCGGAGGTCATAGAAGCACCACAGATGATCGTTTAACCAGCGTACTCCATCTTTCCCTGTCCTCAGCAACCCTGATTGTTTCGCTCAGTGTCAAACCAGTCCATTCTTGAATGTTGTCCTCCCACCTCTTTTTCAGTCTCCCTCTTCTTCTAACTCCTAGCACTGTGCCTTGCAGGATGGTCTTTGCAAGAAAAATCAACCATACCAAGGCAATTAGAATCACAGTTTGCAATACTTCCTAATGCAGGGACATCAACCTTGCTCGACAGAAGCATCAGCCCCAGCACCCACAGAATTTGGATTTTGAGTGGGTTTATGAGGCTTTAGCACCAGATTTTAAGCAAGAGGACATATGTGTTGGAGCGGCAAGGCAAATCATACTGTTCATATCGTTTTTGCTCACCTTACTCCTCAAGGCAAACATTTGGTATGTGGACGCCACATTCTTGGCTGTTCACAAACCATTCAATCAACTGTGGAGCACCCATGCCTTTGTGAAACAACATACTTTTGTGAAACAAATGCCCGTGCATTTAGTCATCATGTCAGGTCGATCAAAAGCTGACTACAAAGCGACATTTGAATATGTAAAGTCGCTTTTATCTGGTCCACAACTTGAAGGAGTAAAGGATTTTGAATCTGCAGTATGGGGCTCATTTCGTGAAGTCTTTCCATCAGTCATCATCCGTGGTTGTTGCTTCCATTGGAAGCAAGCTGTTTGGCGTAAGGTCAAACAGTTTGGTCTCCGATCTCACTACAACAAGAAATCAAAATTCCCATCATTTCTTGATCAAGCTCATGTCTTTGCCTTTTCTTCCTTCAAAACAAATTGTCGCAATGTTCAACCACTTTTCAAA
The DNA here is from genome assembly GCA_036898135.1 of Oncomelania hupensis. Classification (NCBI taxonomy): domain Eukaryota; kingdom Metazoa; phylum Mollusca; class Gastropoda; order Littorinimorpha; family Pomatiopsidae; genus Oncomelania; species Oncomelania hupensis. The sequence goes on along the minus strand of CM072523.1, from coordinate 58,453,367 downwards.
CCTTGTACAACCGGCCCATGAACAGGGATTTCATTAGTTGATGGAATACATTGAATCAACTTGGATTAATAGCAAATTATTCCCCCCATCCACATGGAGTGTATTTGGCCATTCAGTGCAGTGATGGAGATCACGTACAATCGTACATGTTTCACATACTGAGTTGGAAAATCACGTAACGAAAATGTAATGAAAGGGTATAAACACGCACAAAGTCAGTGCCAAAGAGGTATGAAAACGTAAAGCTAAGTTGCTGGGAGGTATCATCAGGTACAACTATTTCGGTCGTGCGTACAGCTTTCGCTCGATTTGGATCGTGTGCCTGTGCGTCCTGCGCGACCGCCTACCACCCTCTCTCCCCCTCCTATTCATTCTGTCGCTTCCGAGAAACAGCCAATCATATGCACGATAATATTCACTATTATTTCTCGACGCTTTTGATTGGCTATATAAGTCTGACAACAACCCAACATTAAACAGGAAGTACATCGTCCCCTATACGCTTAATGTGTCCTGGGACGTTAATTTACTCCCCCCCCCCCAAAAAAAATAATTAAAAAAAAAAACAAACATTAAACATGGCCGACTAGCAGCGATCTGAGAGCAAGCAGCAATCTGAGGGGAAGCCGAAGAAAAGGAAAAAATAAAGCAGACAAAACTAATTGCTCAAAAAAATTAAAACAAGATGAAGGAAAATAAAAACAAACTTTTTTTGTCAGCCTTTGGCTTTGAGTGCTCGGTAAGAGAAGAAAAAGGTGGGGCCGCAACCGGCCCGGCTGAAGAAACTCAAACTGATGAAAAGACTTTCCACGCAAAGTGTTTATTACGTATGTTGGTGTACCCCCTAAAAAACTGAAAGGGGGTATAAAAATCCCCTTATGTTTGCACTGAGGGTATGAAAACCCCCACATGTTTTGGTTGAGGGTATAAATACCCTTAGCTTAAAAACTTTCTCCATCACTGCAGTGAGACTTAAAATGATGTTGAGAGATGGCATAATGGTTTGAATAGAATGGTAGCCAGAAAAGGAAATGACAAAGTAAACCTGGAGTGCTGGACATCTCATACATCCTGATTGAAGTGCTATATTAAGCATGCACACAAGTTAAAATGGACTGACATGTCATCTCTAAAAAAACAAAAACTAATGAAATTCCAGCGCAAGAAATATTAGCAATACCAGACCCTCATCTTTGCTCTGTGGGAACAATACTAAAAGAAGGGAGTGAAGCCAGCTGAACTTCTACACAAAGTGTCATGCATCTGTTGAGGATATTGATGATAATGAATAGGATTAGATTCTATACACACGAGCTGGGCTTCTTTTTTTTGTATATGTCAGTAATTCAAGAATGTAATTTGTCTCAATTATAATGTGACACAGTTCATATTACTCTCAATGAGAATGTGTGTGTGGGGGTGGGGAAGGGGGTTGTGTGGGTGGATGGGTATTAACCCTTTGAACCCTGGATGCCCCACCAATTCTGAGCCCCATCCCCTGGGCTCCCCGGAGAAAAATGGCATTTTTAGCATGCTTTTAGTAAAACAACGAAAACATCACCAAAGTGTTAGACAACCCAAAGTACTTCAAATGTCATCTCTTCATCTTCATTATCATCCCACAATTGATCGATTACTTCCTGAGTTGTGTACAGTCGCTTAGCGACGCTTCCTTGATTTGTAGACCTTCGTTTCATGACGCAAAATTGAGAAAAAAACGTCACAAAAACACGCACTGTGCTGCACTAGAGCGCAGACATTTTGCTTTACCTTATTCCCAATAACCCTCAATAACCCTATTCCAAACAGCAAGTACTAGAAAGAACAGTAAGCTGTGTACGGACCGCAAGATTAACGGTAAGGTTACGAGACCGATTTATCGGTCTTTCGGGGCACAGCTGTTTAAGGGCTAGACCGATATATCGGTCTTTCGGGTTCAAGAGGTTAATATATTGCACGTTTCGAAAGGAATACTCTGTAAATTCAGTTTTAATATGTTTATAAAAAATTACAATTGACATTATGTTGTTATTTATTTTAAAGTCAAAATATCACGACTTATACAATAGAGAAGGAAAAAAGAGTGCCATTATGAAACAGAGGTTACAAGCACACATTTATAAACATGCATTCAGTAAGCAATCAGAAGGAGCCGTGTGCAAATAACTCATTTTTATGCTGGTAAATTAGGAGGAAAAGAGACTTCAGAGGTCACCAATTTATAGAAAATTGACCAGAACAAAACAAAAGTCAAGTCAAGGGAGACAACCTTCATGGACAAGATTCAGGGGGGGATAAATAATACCATAGTCGGAAATATTTATTTGGCAGATGGCAACATTTTTTGTTCAAACTTCGTCAAAACTTCCAAAAAGCTAAACCTCCGTCAAAACTTCTAAACAGGCCTTAACTCGACAATTTTTAGATTTCCGTCGATACTTTCAATTTTTTCCGTCTAACATGCAATTCGTCTAAAATTCTTGTAACCGATACAACAACTTCACAAATTAAAGAATAACTCCTTCCCTTGCCCCTCCTATTTCACCCCTCCCCCTTCTCCTTTTTACGCATACACACGCACACACACCCACACCATATATGGTATTTATAAACCAACAAATGCTCATCACCAACCTGTTGTGCATTCTCGATCTTCTGTCCACCAGGCAGTGACTGCTGAATGAATGAGTCAAGTGTCTCCTCTGATTCTCCATCAGCAGTTTGCTTTGTTGGACGTACTGATAATAAAGGTGTATCATCTTCTGGCAGCTGAGCATAACAACACAGGGAAACTTCAAGAAATTAAGCATGAAACTTTTAAGGAATACATACAAAATCTGGGTCAGGTCCAAATTGATATGAGTACAACTTACTACAGTAAAGAACATGTATTGTGCTAAAAGCCAAAATTCCACTACACACTTGAGAAATAATAATAATATGTAAACAACAAAACATGAATCAACCGAATGTAGCTGAACAGGCCTATGAGAGAGAGAGAGAGAGAGAGAGAGAGAGAGAGAGAGAGAGAGAGAGAGAGAGAGAGAGAGAGAGAGAGAGAGAGAGAGAGAGAGAGAGAGAGAGAGAGAGAGAGAGAGACACCTCAGAAGGCAAGGGTCTTTCAGCTGCAACGGCATTAAGTTCCATAAGTGCATCCTTTTGTTTTGTTGTCAATGGAGCTGTTGGGTTTGTCTTTGCTTCCCATAGTGATAATCGGTCGCGAATAATACGCTGATTTACTGTATTGACTTGTCGGAATTGCGACGTGTCAGCCATCTTCAAACTGGTTAATTTAAAAGACGTAATCAATGTTGATTGAAATATAAACTTTAGCACAAAAGAGTATTCTTATTTTTGTAATAAACACTGATAGTTATATATATTTATATAGGTTGAGTTATTGTTTAATATCCATTTATGCATTTTAATCTCCGAAAGTTGAATCACATAAATCTAATCTTGAATTTTATATAACTCAAAGGAGTCATGGCGGCGTACGTCTGCTATCGGTCGTGTGGTTGCCGGCAATTTCTTCAACACCTTTCTCGGTAAGTGATTAGTGTATGGTCTCGTCAGTGATTATGTTGTATGGCATGGGCATAGATTTTATTTCTGCCATCTGAGCATGATGCATTCCTTACCGTTTATTGTGTATTTACATTGACTTTGAAAAGTCAGTTACGAATTTTTCGTTTGACGACTCTCATCTCTCATGTCTTGTTACTGTATTTCACTTCTTTATCTTGAATTACCTTTTGGGGAGCAACCGCTGTCTTATTATATTCTTCTGTTTGGTTTTCATGTGGTACACACGTCATTTACTTGAAATGCATTATAGGTCAATTATAATGTTTTATTTGACCAACATCACAAGTGCTTACAGTCTGAACATGGCATTGGAATAAAGAATGAAAATGAAAGTTGGTTAGTCTTAGTGTGTCATATCTGTTCATTCAGTTAGAAAGAAAGGAATGTTCACAATCTGTTTTGCTGTTTTGTTTTCAGATCTAGTAAAGTTGCTCTACAGAATTCAAATCAGGCATTTGTTGATCTGAAGACCATTGTCTCTCCATTTCTTCAGACTGGTGGCCAAAGTTACAGATTGCATCATGCGTTGGGAAGGAATTCCCACATTGAAAATGAAACCACCAGAAACAAATTCACATTGTTTTTACGAGGATTCAAACCTAAAAGGATGGATCGATTCGAAGTCATCACACCGGTAACTCCTAGACCGCCAACTAGAAGTGGATTACTACTTCGTCCATTGGCATTTACTGTGTTTGTAAGAACTGCACAGTTAACTCATATTTTGTCATTTAATCAAATGAATGAACATTAGTTTTGTTAGATCATCGTAGTTGCAAGTTTAGGGTTGCTTTTGTTTTATTTCCTTAAAAACTTTTTTAAAATCACTTTTTTGGTTGTTTTTTTTGATTGATTTATTGTTGCTTTAGGTCCAGCGGACTCTTCCGAGCCAATTCAGGACCGGTTTTTTGGGGGTGGGAGAGCAAAAGAAAGTTGGGATGGAAGGAGAGAGGGCAGGATTTTATTATTATTTTTAAATTTTATTTGTCACCTATGTCAACAAAAGGATTTTATATTTTTTTTTAAAAAAACTAGTGCTCACTCTTTTTTTAATCATCATCATTAGTAGTATTAAGCATAAATCCATAATATAAATAATAACATTCTATTCTAACTAAAGTAACTGCAAATGTTCTTGATTGATTAAGTAATGAACATCTTGTATAATATTCCTAAATTATCTGGTCACATGCCCACTCAGAGTTAGGCTTTCGGCAATAGTATTTATTAGTTTTAGTTTCTAGATCTGTAAGTGTAATATCTGCATCTTATTGTTTTCACAATTCATTTATTCATTTAATATTTTTAAAAATTGCTCACTGTGAAAGGGTATTGTAGTGTATTGATTGTATAGTGTTGTATTTCAGGTATGTAGTGTATTGACTGTACAGTGTTGTATTTCAGGTATGTAGTGTATTGACTGTACAGTGTTGTATTTCAGGTATCATGTAGTGTATTGTACAGTGTTGTATTTCAGGTATGTATTGTATTGTACAGTGTTGTATTTCAGGTATGTAGTGTATTGACTGTACAGTGTTGTATTTCAGGTATGTAGTGTATTGGCTGTACAGTGTTGTATTTCAGGTATATAGTGTATTGACTGTACAGTGTTGTGTTTCAGGTATGTAGTGTATTGACTGTACAGTGTTGTGTTTCAGGTGTGTAGTGTATTGACTGTACAGTGTTGTGTTTCAGGTATGTAGTGTATTGACTGTACAGTGTTGTGTTTCAGATGTGTAGTGTATTGACTGTACAGTGTTGTATTTCAGGTGTGTAGTGTATTGACTGTACAGTGTTGTATTTCAGGTGTGTAGTGTATTGACTGTACAGTGTTGTATTTCAGGTATGTAGTGTATTGACTGTACAGTGTTGTGTTTCAGGTATGTAGTGTATTGACTGTACAGTGTTGTATTTCAGGTATGTAGTGTATTGACTGTACAGTGTTGTGTTTCAGGTATGTAGTGTATTGACTGTACAGTGTTGTATTTCAGGTATGTAGTGTATTGACTGTACGGTGTTGTATTTCAGGTATGTAGTGTATTGACTGTACAGTGTTGTATTTCAGGTATGTAGTGTATTGACTGTACAGTGTTGTGTTTCAGGTATGTAGTGTATTGACTGTACAGTGTTGTATTTCAGGTATGTAGTGTATTGACTGTACAGTGTTGTGTTTCAGGTATGTAGTGTATTGACTGTACAGTGTTGTATTTCAGGTATGTAGTGTATTGACTGTACAGTGTTGTATTTCAGGTATGTAGTGTATTGACTGTACAGTGTTGTGTTTCAGGTATGTAGTGTATTGACTGTACAGTGTTGTGTTTCAGGTATGTAGTGTATTGACTGTACAGTGTTGTGTTTCAGGTATGTAGTGTATTGACTGTACAGTGTTGTGTTTCAGGTATGTAGTGTATTGACTGTACAGTGTTGTGTTTCAGATGTGTAGTGTATTGACTGTACAGTGTTGTGTTTCAGGTATGTAGTGTATTGACTGTACAGTGTTGTGTTTCAGGTATGTAGTGTATTGACTGTACAGTGTTGTGTTTCAGATGTGTAGTGTATTGACAGTACAGTGTTGTGTTTCAGGTATGTAGTGTATTGACTGTACAGTGTTGTGTTTCAGGTGTGTAGTGTATTGACTGTACAGTGTTGTGTTTCAGGTGTGTAGTTCCAGTTTCCTGGGCTGTATGGTGTGGCAGTATGAGTCTATTAGGAAGCGCGCTGAGCAAGTCATGCGTGGCTTGGATAAACAGCTGAACAAGATTTTTGAACCTTCACAGCAACCCAAACTTGGCTTCAGAGAACATGTAGGTAATAATGGATTTCAGAGAACATGTAGGTAATAATGGACTTCTGGAGAACATGTAGGTAATAATGGACTTCAGAGAACATGTAGGTAATAATGGACGAGGAGAACACTGTGTGTGTGTGTGGGGAGGGGGGGGGGTTGTTTTTTTTTGCTGCAGTTCATTATCCCTTTCTATCGGGAAACTCTGGGTCGCCTTACCCGGGGAAGGTGTAGTCGCAGCCAGTGTCGCGCCCAAACCCTACCTACCTAACATTTGTGAATTTTTGAAATTTTTGCTGGAGGGAGCAAACCGGAGTACCCGGAGAAAACCCCCGTTTTGTCTGTTTGCACATGGTATCTGATAGAGTAAGCTTTTTTCCCAAGATTTTCTAAAAATTCATCACCCATCAGGGGTGAGATTTAACCCAGGAGACGAACTAGCCCGCCGGGCTAGCTAGTAAGTAAAGTGAGGTAGCCCGCATGGTTTTTAGGCAGCCCGACAATCGTTCACATATAAAACACAAATTTTGACAATACACGTAATTTGTTGCGAGCTTGTCTTTTTAAAAACAAAGCAGACAGACAGAAAGGGAAGTAGGCAACGGGAAATAACGCTCGCGTATGCTTCATACTCGTAGCAGACGAACAGTGACCTTAAAACGCTCTCGCTTCGGACCGAGCTTCTAAAAGTCTGCAAGTAGTTTTTTTTAATTTTTTTAGGTCGCCAGGCGGGCTGGCTCAATTTTAAAGTGAGGTCGCCCGAGCCAGTTTTAAGTCGCCTCGGGCGACCGGGCGACCGCTAAATCTCACTCCTGCCCATGCCAGTGAAATTCAGGCTGCCTTCTTGGCAAAAGCTCAGCAGCCACGAGCAACATGTGTTATACATATTTAATCATTATTAACCCAATATAATTTTAATTTTTCAGTGTGAGACAAAGTCGTAATGTATTTTGTATTGTATGGTATTGTAATTATTTTTTTAGGTATTTATTAACAGTTATTTGAGAGGACAAGGTAGAAGAAGATAATGCAGGGCAATGACAGCAGAAATACAACAAATTTAATATAATAAATAAAATAATTTTTTTTGTCAATACCGGTATCTCATTAAAAGATTGATCAGTAATTACTAGCCAAGAATACAAGTGACCTTAACAAGGTTGCGGTGAGGTAAAATGGCTGTAACAATGTATCCTGGCTTTCAGTGGCCAAAGATGTTGGCAAATTAAAACTTGCAGACTGATGTGTGTTTTTTTTATGTTACTTATGGTATTGTTGTGGTTTGCCTACAGGCTCATGCAGTGTGGAACAGAATGTCTGAGGGGCAGAGGATGGTTGCAGGTATCATAGGGCTAAACTTTCTGGTTTTCTTCTTCTGGAAAGTGCCGTCCATGCAGCCACTGCTCATGCGCTACTTCACCAGCATGCCGGGTGAGTCACCTCATCGCACGGGCCTGTAGTTGGCATTATAAAACCAAGGCCTAATGTGTGTGTATGCATTGTGCTGATTGTGGCTGATCATCCAAAAGAGTAGGGGCACTGCACAGGCTGACCGTATGAGTCATGTTCAAGTAAAATATAGTACAGATGGCATCTTAGGTTGTTAGCCTTTTGTCCTGTAGGTGAGGTGCATTACAGAGCGAGTTTGTTGACTGTCAACCGTGGACAGGCTTTCAGTCATCAGTTGTCTGGACAATTGATAGGCAAAGTTGTCATTGTAGGTGATAACAGCCCCTGTCAGCATTTTTGGATGATGCCAAGTTAGCAGCATGATGCGTTGTACAGAATTCACAACATTGTAGCAAAATTTTCTACACAATTACCTTGTAGAGCTCCTTGTGTAACAAAGAAGTTATAATAGCTATTAAAAAAACTTTTCTAGCTGCAGTTACACGTGTTCATATTTTTGCAGGCCTGCCTACCGTCCAAGAGGAGCTGTATTTGTTCATGAAAATCGCAAATATACATTGAGAGTCCTGGAATCCAGATTTTCGATGATTTTCCCAGAAAATAGTCGACTTACATGTACAAGAAATTGTATTCACTAGGTTTTGTTTATGTTGGTAGTCATGCACAGTCCTTTAGCTGCATCACGTAAACTTAGGAGTGAAAAACAATGGAGTCTTCTAAAGGAAAAGCTGTGTGCGATGATGGTTTAGCGTCTACCTCGTCTTGTACTTTGACAAAGAAATGTTGCACAACAGTTCAAACAAACTACAGGGAAAAGTGGCCGTTCATTCAACATGGCAAAAAGGGACACACTTTCGCATTTTGTGAACTTTGTGCTTGTCATTTTTCGTTCAAATCTCAAGGGAAGGATTATTGTCGGAGACACCTGGAGACAAAAATGTGAGGTCTTCTTGGTGTGCCCAAGATTTTTGTCATGTTTGTCCCTGAAAGCATAAATTTTGGGGTAGGCAGGTCTGTTATTGCCATGTAATTTTTTTGTTGTTGTTGTTCTATTCCTCACCCATGTGGGTGAAAGTCAAGACAGTTGTATATGTTTATTATGTTGTTAATGTACAAACAGGCAACCCCTCAGTGTCAATGCTGTTGTCAGCGTTCAGTCACTTCAACTTGTGGCACATAGCGGCCAACATGTACGTACTGTGGTCCTTCACGCAGGTGTCCATCGCCCTGTTTGGCAAAGAGCAATGGCTGGCTGTCTACCTCAGCTCAGGTAATTCTGCTGTAGTAATAATAATAATAATAATAATAATAATAATACAAGGGTTTTATTGCACACATATCTCAATAAATGGCCCTTCATTGCACATGGGTAGCGCACAGTTTTGCCTTCATAGTAAGCTGAAAATTGTAATGGTTGACTACATAACGGTCCTACCTTAGCAGAATGATCTCATCCAAATGGCGCTCCATACCTGTAGAACTGTGCTGCATTTATGGCCCTTTACCTCTCTGTCTCTCTCTCTCTCTCTCTCTGTCTCTCTCTCTCTCTGTCTCTCTCTCTCTCTCTCTGTCTCTGTCTCTCTCTCTCTCTCTCTCTCTGTCTCTCTCTCTCTCTCTCTCTCTCCTCTCTCTCGTCCCTGGACAGATGGCGCCTCTCTAGGAGCTGTGAGTGATCCCATCTCCCCAAACTCTCTCTCTCTCTCTCTCTCTCTCTCTCTCTCTCTCTCTCTCTCTCTCTCTCTCTCTCTCTCTCTCTCTCTCTCTCTCTCTCTCTCTCTCTCTCTCTCTCTCTCTCTCTCTCTCTCTCTCTCTCTCTCTCTCTCTCTCTCTCTCTCTCTCTCTCTCTCTCTCTCTCTCTCTCTCTCTCTCTCTTTCTCTTTCTCTCTCTCTCTTTGGTTATTAAGGACTACCTGCACTACTTTGGTGGCCTGTGTAGTAGTGTTTATTAAGGACTAGCTGTAAGACAGGTCCATAGGACCTAATGCTATTATCCTATTAAAGATTTTGACTTCTCTCTCTCTCTCTCTCTCTCTCTCTCTCTCTCTCTCTCTCTCTCTCTCTCTCTCTCTCTCTCTCTCTCTCTCTCTCTCTCTCTATCTGTCAGGGCATAAAAACACCTCCATTGTTTCCGCCTTCTCCGCTGATATTTTTTTGTGCCTCCACCATTGTTAAAGAGTCTCTGGGAATAAAAAAGAAAAAAAAGTGTACACCGATTAAGTGCTTAGTCCTTGTTTGGTATTTGCAGGCGGCTTATTCTCAGTTTGTATGATTCCACCATGAATTCGCAAACGGGTCGCGAGTAGTCACATTGGTTACTTTTTCTGAAAAATTGCTAAAGAATGTTCACAATTTATCTCATCAAATTACTTCAAATCTGCTTTCGTGCTTCATTGCAGCGGTTTACGACACTTTGCTCTGCCTTAGGAAAGTAGTGCATATAAAAGGGTCGGCGGTGTCGTTCAAAAACGAGAAAAAGACAACGAATACCAAACTTCCTGCGAACTTTGCCGAAAACTTGTTCAATTAGGAAAACGTGGCTTCATCATAATTCACATCCACATTGAACGCACAGGTCACCATAGTTAGTGCTGCATCATTCAAGGGGAATTGGACTCTAGAACGTTCTGTAGCATGACCTACATTTTTAAAATTGATCTATGTTTGAAGTTTAAAGGTATTTGCATGATGAATAAGAAAGATTTATTGAATAAAAGGGGAAAACAATAACAATCACGGCCACAATTTTTTGCTTTACATATGCTATGCATCTAAGCCTTGTTAACCAGATATACATGCAGATGTTGTTACAAAACTGTTTATACTAAACTTTAGGGGTAGGAAACTACACATTTGAGTTCTAGGCTGCCATCAACTCATGGAAACGAAATTTAAGAACTATGCATTTTAGATAATAGCTGTGCAGCAGTTTGCTACAATTGGCCGCTCAAAGTATTAGTAAACTAAAAATTGTTACAACGCCTCTGTGACTAAATTCTAAAGGAATTGATGGTTCTGCTTGACTGATGGTTTGTGTGTGACACAGTATTAGTGAACACAGCAGTTTACTGTAATCACTTGTGTGTGCAGTCAAAATTGGAAATGAAGTTATGGCAACAGGGTATTTCGCATCTCTGACTGAGTTTTGTTTAAAAACTTTTTTTTTTTTTAAATTTAAAGTATGCTGAGTAGAGAAAACACTGTTATGATTTATGCCTTAAATGCATTCTTAAGCTTTGGGTTTTCAGTCTTTGTATCTTTGTATGTTTCAATCTCGTATTTGAAAGATGATCACAATGATGATGATGATACTAATGATGATGATGGTACTAATGATGATGATGATACTAATGATGATGATGGTACTAATGATGGGGATAATGTTTTGTCCTACAGTCAGGTGCTATCATGTGTCTTCTTGGAGCAGTGTGCGTCACCCACCCAGATGCTCGACTGAGCATCGCATTTGTGGGCGAGCTGTTTCCTCACTCCTTTTCGGCCAGCAGTGTAAGTCATGTCAGCAATGATCAGTGTCTCTGTCAAAGAAAAGAAAAAAGATGATGAGCATATGGATGGATTGGATGATTTTAACTACTTGTATAGCAGTATTACCTGCTTCAAGCCAAATTGGCATTGAATGGTTTTGTGTGGTGTGTGCATTATGTGTATTGATACCTTTGTTGATCATCATTGAATGGTTTTGTGTGGTGTGTGCATTATGTGTATTGATACCTTTGTTGATCATCATTGAATGGTTTTGTGTGGTGTGTGCATTATGTGTATTGATACCTTTGTTGATCATCATTGAATGGTTTTGTGTGGTGTGTGCATTATGTGTATTGATACCTTTGTTGATCATCATTGAATGGTTTTGTGTGGTGTGTGCATTATGTGTATTGATACCTTTGTTGATCATCATTGAATGGTTTTGTGTGGTGTGTGCATTATGTATATTGATACCTTTGTTGATCATCATTGAATGGTTTTGTGTGGTGTGTGCATTATGTGTATTGATACCTTTGTTGATCATCATTGAATGGTTTTGTGTGGTGTGTGCATTATGTGTATTGATACCTTTGTTGATCATCATTGAATGGTTTTGTGTGGTGTGTGCATTATGTGTATTGATACCTTTGTTGATCATCATTGAATGGTTTTGTGTGGTGTGTGCATTATGTGTATTGATACCTTTGTTGATCATCATTGAATGGTTTTGTGTGGTGTGTGCATTATGTGTATTGATACCTTTGTTGATCATCACAGCAACAGGAGTCTTAGTTTTTGTTTGCAGGCATTAAAAGCCATCCTGATCTTGGACACAGCGGGACTGTTGTTTGGCTGGAAGCTGTTTGACCATGCCGCTCATTTGGGCGGTGTTTTGTTTGGCATGTGAGTCAGCTTGTTTTGTGTATCTACTGTCCCTACGGCCACCCGCCTTTAGTTTTATGGCCGGGGTTCAGTGACGATGCAGGGTGCTTTATGCTGTGGCATTTGTCTAGATTTCTGTACCTTTACTGACCTTGGACTTTTTATTTTGGTCATATTGACGCTCGGTATTTATTTAATGGACGTTATAGAGCGCTTTTTCCAACTGAAGAGCTGCTCAAGGCACTGGACAATACAGGATCTAACTCAAGCTGCCTGAGGCGCTCACTTGCAGCATTTTGGGCACAGTGACATAGTCCAGATGACTGAGCACAATCTTGGGCCACCTAGTGCATGCTGGGTGTATTTGTGTAACCGCCATTCTCCCATCTAGACCCCCGTTGGGGTGCCGGGGGTTTCAGTATAAATAGTATCCCCACGTTCTGGAAATTTAGTGCTTTAAATTCCCACTGTCGCTGTCTTTCTCATTTGCTCTTTCTCATTCCTGATCTTTTCTATCAATCTGCTATACTATCGTCTTCTTCGCTAGACCAGTCTCCTACCTTTTTTCTTGAAAACTCTTCCGGGACAAGACTCCTTGTTTGTGTATGAGGTCTGTTGGATCAGCTTGGGAATATTGGACGCTTTCTGCCAGGTGGTCACTAGGGCTTCCTATGATGTTATTATTTAGCAATGTAGGCATTTTATATGTATGTGTTTTGTTGATAATTTATAATGATGTTTGTACTCTATTTTGTTTTTGTAACCGGGGGTTCGATAAGTTGGGGTGAAGCCTCAGCCGTCCCCTGCTTGGGATGTCTTTATTGTAAAGTGACTGGCTGGTGGAGAGCTTTCGGTTTTACCACTAGGGTTGTTTTAGCAGATCTTTTATGCGGATCGGGGGTTGTCCGGTCCTGATTTGGCTCGGAAGAGTCCGCTGGACCTAAAGCAATAATAATGTAATGTAATGTCACCCATCTAGGGCATGAGTGTCAGGATCTTTAAAGTTTGTGAGATGGAATGCATGAGGGCACAGACTAGACCTCGTTTTATACTCTTTATTTGAAAAAGTAGGAGAGAGCAGTCTCAAGGGCTTTTTTTTTTTTTGCTTTTTTTAAACTCTAGATCAGCGAGTACATTTTCTTTACAGGAGTTTTGAGTTTCTTTAGATACTGTTTCCCTGCCGGTATGTGTTTGGCAACCCTGAACCTATCTTTCTGTTAAAAAGCCTCCTCAAATTAAAAACGTTACTGTCTTTTTTTTTCAGCTGGTATGTGACGTACGGCCATAAAATGGTGTGGAACAAACGGGAGAAAATCATGCGACTATGGCATGACATTCGAGGCAAGCCAAAGAAATAGCAAAGCGGGTTAGATAGTAGAACCTTTTATGTTTAATACCTATTATGGGATGTACGAAACGACTTGGAGCCAACTACATGAAGGTTCAGTGTTGTGACTGCGTGAATGAATGTACGGAATCTGCAGCAATGGACAGTGTGAGAGCAGTGTATGTACACAATGGTTACAACTGCATTAATACAGAGCCCTGCTTGTATGCATTGACTGGTTAACACATAGTAACAGTTGTTTTGTTAAGTCAAACGTTTAGGGTGCAAAATGACACGTATGATAATGTACACAAGTCTTCATGTATTGAGGATTTGTTTTACATGAGGACAAGCAAGGGAGGCTTGTCAAGGGTTCTGAATGCCAGTTGACTTACCCATCAGGATAGTCACACGGAGTGACTCACCAGCGGCATTTCTCATTAGTTCATAAACAACTTTCATGCAAAAATACAATAGGAAACAGTTTGCCATTGGGTGAAACTTGACAGACTAATGAGCAATATTTGGATGGATTTGGTGAAAGTCCCACACCACGGTGTGGGATTAACTGCAGTTAAGTCGACTGTTGAAAATAGAATGGGTGGTGTGACAACAAACGGCTGCAAAAATGGTGGCCAGTCAGGCAAACGAGTTCCAAGTTTTAGGGTCACCAGAGATAATATTTACTTTTGGCAGGCCGGATTCCATCACCCCTGGTGAGTAATAATAAAACAGCAAATTGAATCAAAAAAGTCAAATGTGGTGTATTTTAAAAGAGAGAAAATGAGAGGGACTAAGTGACACTAAGAGAGATCAAATTAATAACAGGACAAAAGCGTGAAGGAGAGAGGAATTTAGTGGACAATAGAACAAGTTAAAATCAATTATTGTACAACAAAGTGATGACAAACTTGTATGTCTGCAACATAAGTATTGTGGTGTGGAGTGAATGTGATTTTATGAAGAAGTAAGTGAATACACATTAAAACATCTGTGGCGGAATTAGTTACATAAAATGTCAATCATAGCTTGATAGTCCCCCACACCACCCTCATGAAGCTGGCCTGAGAAAAAGGAGTTTCCTCACACCTCTCTCTCCTTCCAGGTTACCGGCAAACCTTTAACCTTAACTTTATTTCCAAGGTAAGCAACCTCATTGGGATGGTATTGCAAGCAGAGAGGGCTGGTGGTGGGTAGTGTTAATAAAATCCTGTTCTCAGCCAATGCTTTCAGCACTTCTACCAGCACCAAATAACAGCAAATCACCCAGTCATATATACATTAGTTACTTTTAAAATAATGATGTGAGGGTGCCTTGTGTCAATGGGTGAACATTGTTCCATTTACTCCAGACTGACCTCTGTACGAAATTAATGTTGCTTTGTTTGGTGAAGTGGAAGTGCCGTAAAATAAAATATATAAAGAGTAATAACATTTGTGTGCCTAAAATTGTGTTTTGATTCGAAAGAAGGAAGTCTGCATTGTTCCATTTACTCCAGACTGTGACCTCTGTATCAAATTAACATTGCTTTGTGTGGTGAAGTGGAAGTGCCGTAAAATAAAATATACAGTCAGTATAACATTTGTGGGTGTGCCTGAAGGAAGTCTGTTACTAGTACAAATCATGGCCGTTGCTGTTATTTAATAAAACAAAATGTCGTAAATTTCTAAATTTCAAAAATCACAACTAATGTTAGGTAGGTTGAGTTTGGGCGCGCCACAGGCTGCGACTACGCCTTCCCCAGGGGAGGCGGCCCAGAATTTCCCGATAAAAAGGGACAATAAAGCATTAAAATCTAAAATCTAAAAAAATCTAAAAATCTAAACATGAGTGTTTGAAATGAGAGCAGAAATTTTGCTGCTTCAACACAACAATACACTACATACCTCATTTGCAACAACAGAGGATGAAGGGGGATGCATTTAAGAAACAAAATTCAAAGTCACATTTTGTGTTGTCCAAATTGTTGAGGTTGTAATCACTTCTTCCTCAGAGTAATGTATGTGAAAAATCTTATTTGTGTGTGAATGAAGTTGTATTTAGTAGTTTGGTTTGTTAGCGAAAATTGAAAAATATGTTTTGATATGAATGAAATGCACAACCAGGGGTGAGATTTAACCCAGGAGATTAACTAGCCCGCCGGGCTAGCTAGTAAGTAAAGTGAGGTAGCCCACATTATTTTTAGACAACCCGACAATTGTTCACGTATAAAACACAAATGTTGACAATAAACGTAATTTGTAGCGAGTATCTTTTTCACAAACAAAGCAGACAGCGCGCTTGGCGCGAAAAGGAAGTCGGCAAAGGGAAATAACGCTTGCGTATGCTTCATACTCGTAGCAGACGAACAGTGACCTAAAAACGCTCTCGCTTCGGACCGAGCTTCTAAAAGTCTGCAAGTAGTATATTTTCTTTTTTAGGTCGCCAGGCGGGCTGGCTCAATTATAAAGTGAGGTCGCCCAAGCCGGTTTTAAGTCGCCTCGGGCGACCGCTAAATCTCACCCCTGACAACAATGTATGCTACAAGATGTCTGTTGCCTAAGTAATATATAAAAAAATGTGGGAAGCATTTGTGTGCATCTCAAATTTGTGGTACGATTGATTTGAATGTAGTCTTTGGTGTTCAATAGTGTGAAAGTGCTTGTCGTGTGTGTTTTCATATTTTTCTAGACAAGGTCACAGTGTTGGCGTCTGCCTGTGTAATAAAACATATGCTGCTGAAAATGTCTTTCATTGCAGTAAAGCGTTCAAAGAACACAACAATGGTTTAACAGCAAAAACAGAAAAAAAGTTTCCAATCATAATTTTTTTTCTCACAATTTATTAAAATACTTATTGGACAACAAGAACATAAATATTATTTACAATCATCTCACACGCTTGATGGCGGCTAAAATATTGCCACAAACTTCATACCGCCAACCAAAGCTTAAACTTAAAATACTAACCTTCGTGTCATACCGAGATATGTCAATATTTCCCATAGCAATATTAGGTCCAGATTTATAATTATGTGCAAAGACAGCGAGACAAACTGAAATGATTTTGAAATGAAATACACAATTTCTCTGTGTAGAGTAGACAAAAGAAACCAATCGTGATGTATGTATGACTGGCGAGTTATGAACTGAAATGATTTTAAATGAAATACACACACTTGCCTGTGTAGAGTAGATCAAAGAAACCAATCGCAATGTTTCAGTTTGCAAAATGGAGTCAAGTAATGCTAGTGAATGAAACAAGGGTGGGCTTAGCAGCACCGTGCCACGTTCACCACACTAGTGTCAAATTGTCACAGGATTATCTCCCATCCCAAGGTTGCAGTTATGCCCCTTTGCTTTCTCTCTTTCTCACCAGTGGCGCTGGTTTCATTAGCATGAAACCTTTACAGGATTACCTCATGTCCAAATGTCACTCATTTGTAATTTTTATTGTTTTGCTAGATCTCAGTAATAATACGCAGAATTGCGAATGTACATGAATGAAACCATTTCTAAAGATGTTGAATTAATGGTTAAGTTCAAATGAATGGAAAACGATCAAAAAACTTATGTTACAAAATAATAATAATCTTCGGTAAAATGTCAATTATTAATTTACAATTTGAATGAACGGTAAGTTCAAATAAACTGAAAATAATCAAACAATTTCTGTTACAAAATAATAATATTCTTTGTCAAAATTTAAATAATATTTTACAATTTAGCTGTATCTTGCCAAGAAGAGAGGCGACAGAAAAACCTTAGACGTTTCTTTATAAATAGAACGAGTTGGCGCTTGAGCTAGTGGGAAAATAGTCCAACGCAGGTTTCAGTATTACTGTAGAGTAATGTCAAATGATACAAATTTAATATTGGTTTAGTGAGATTTTTATTATGTTGCAATAGATAAAGCGGCAATGGCAAACAAACAAAAATGTACACCACCACCTTCCCTCCCTTGCCCCCCCCCCCCCCCCCTTCTCCCTTCGAAGAATCGGACAGCACAAATTGAAAATCAAATGAGTGAAGCATTATGCGTGAACACAAACATACCCTGGTAACAAAAGAAGCAGCTGCAGCAAGTCTGCGACAACTTTTATCACACAGTATTTTCTTAATACTACAAAAATAGATTTTCTTAATACTACAAAAATATGAGATTTTCTTAATACTACAAAAATAGGAGTGCATTCATCACACCAATTATATAATTTATTTCCAGTTTTATGGAATTTTTTTTTTTATCATGGAAATCGTACGCATAGGAGCTGAGCAGGCAACTGTTTTATAAACATGGCAGCAAAGCAAACACTACACATCTACAAAGGCATAAACCTGGACAAAAACTGGTATGTCCTGACAATACAGCAATAGTATAGATGTTGCAATCAAATAGTTACCAATACAGACACAGGTTACTTGCAAAATGTTTAAGTACATATCGTCATACCTTTTCTAAAGGTAGTGGATGCAAACGAACAACGGTGGTACCCGACATACCCAATCTGACATGCACGAACACACACACACAAACCTCCCTCCCATACCTTCCCCCGCCCACACGCCCAAACAAAATGAAACACATGCAAATACATCCAACAGCAATACACATTTTGTCTTTCTCAAGCTTGGACCTGACGGACTTGCCAACAAATCTAAATATTTAGCTCCCAAAGGCTGCCAGTGGGCGCCTGGGGCAGCTTGAGTGAGATCCTGTACATCAGCCAGTGCCTTGAGCAGCTCTTGAGCTGGAAAAGCGCTATATAAGGACCGTTAAATAAACAAATACATACTGATACAAAAACCAATGTGCACTACACTCAAATTGCAAAAACAAATCCACTCAGTGAAACGCTGATGTCAAGCGCTATATTGCCAGCTTCAAACACAGTCATTTATCAATTGATTCTGAAGGCAGAGGGGTCAAAAAACTATTAAAGCTTAACGCAAGACTAATAAAAAATCAACAAAATGGAGAGTCAAACAACATCAGCTACACGTGATGGCACCAAAGGGTTTCACACAGACATCTATAAATACATTTTCTATGGCTTAGGCGACCAGGAAAGCTTATCAACACAAAGAATACGGCACAAAGAGACACACAAGTTTTGTGTAGACCACAACGTTATGTTATGGCACATCTGTACACACTAAGGCACTTTGTACAATTACACAAGCATAGTAGTAGTCAACAAAAATCAAAGTCTAGTTGGTTATATCTTATTATGTATTGTTGTTGTAATTTAGGTTACTTTTTATTACTTTAGTTACACTCAACACACCTGATAAAATGCAGTGAACGATACTAATCCAAAACTTTGATCAGTTCTTTGATCCTAAGTTCATGACATCAAAAGCCTTCACTGTAGTCACATTATATTCAACACACTAGTTGCTGACTAAGTCGTAAGACCATACGTAATACTGCAAAATGTAAAGGTGCACCCGTAAACTTGCGGTCAGGGAGAGAGGCATTTTGGGACCCCATTTCTCTCTGGGCCAGCTTCATGAGGTCAGTGCCTGCTTTACCTTGCCCCAGTTGTAAACAGATCCTGGTGCCCATTGACAGGTGGATGGACAGGGCTGTAGTGTAGGTGTAAAAGCGAGAAGATTGGTCCAGTCTTGGTAATACTAGGTTATTGCATCCACTACTGCTAATGCTATGTGACTGCATCCACAACCGGTAATGCTATGTGACTGCATCCACTACCGCTAATGCTATGTGACCGCATCCACTACCGCTAATGCTATGTGACTGCATCCACTACCGCTAATGCTATGTGACCGCATCCACTACCGCTAATGTTATGTGACTGCATCCACTACCGCTAATGCTATGTGACTGCATCCACTACCGCTAATGCTATGTGACTGCATCCACTACCGCTAATGCTATGTGGCTGCATCCACAAACGGTAATGCTATGTGACTGCATCCACTACCAGTTATGTTACGTGACTGCATCCACTACCGGTAATGCTATGTGACTCCATCCACTACCGGTAATGCTATGTGACTGCATCCACTACCGGTAATGCTATGTGACTGCATCCACTACCGCTAATGCTATGTGACCGCATCCACTACCGCTAATGTTATGTGACTGCATCCACTACCGCTAATGCTATGTGACTGCATCCACTACCGCTAATGCTATGTGACTGCATCCACTACCGCTAATGCTATGTGGCTGCATCCACAAACGGTAATGCTATGTGACTGCATCTACTACCAGTTATGTTACGTGACTGCATCCACTACCGGTAATGCTATGTGACTCCATCCACTATTGGTAATTCTATGTGACTGCATCCACTACCGGTAATGCTATGTGACTGCACCCACTACCGGTAATGCTATGTGACTGCATCCACTACCGCTAATGTTATGTCACTGCATCTATTACCGGTAATGTAATGTGACTGTATCCACTACTGGTAGTGCTATATGATTGCATCCATTACCATCATGAATTATATTACTGTATTGATATACAGACAGTCAAATAAGTGTTGTATTGATACACAATAATCATGCAACAAATCACTAACATGAATAACTCTACCTTTGAAAACACAACCACAAACAAAACAACATCAAATTCTTTGGCAACATTCCAAGGATAAACAATCTTGACCTTTGTAACATAAACGATCTTGTCTCCAGCATTTCAAAACATAACAAAAATCTTCTCTCTCAAAATGTAATTAAAAAAAAGAATTGCCAAATTGATTATACCAAATGCATGCTGGTGATTTTCATTAGCGCTAAAAACTACAACTTGAAGAAGGAAAAGAACGCAACATCTAGCTTGACAAACTCAACACAGGAACGACTAAACACTACATCTTAAGCTAAATTGTTTGAATGAAAAGCGTTCTGGTCCCTGCGTTATTACCATTGCACAAAGTGAAAGTTCCACAACCATGACTTCCACAAATGGGGACGAGGTATTGATAATAATCAAGTGCCACAAACTGAGGTTAAGCAAAGACCACAGATTAACATTCACTGGCCAATAGGAGCATATCACACCAGCAGACCGTCCCCTTGGCTCCTAACAAAGTGAGTGTCAGGCTCTATCTAGCCAGCAAAGACTGATTGTAGGAGCAGGCGATGAAAACATGGGTATTATATGTAAACATCATCATCATCATCATCATCAACAGACTGAGGAAAAAGGCCTATTTCTGGATGACAGTGATAGGAGAAAGCTGCTACAATGTGACCCAGTCAATTGGGAGTTGACAGTCCCAACAATGCAATCACCACATCTGTTAAACCCAAACAACTACTGTCCTATTATTCAGTGGCATAAGTGGGCACCGTCTGTCGATCTTTCCATACATCACATGTACACTTTGCGATTGCCGGCGTCGTCTAACAAAGGACTGGAACTGGAAAATCTGTCGTTCAACGAGTATGATGTCTGAAAATGCAAATAGAAAATAATATAGAATTGAGGTCGAAACATCAAAACTAGCTTACCCAGGGTCATTACTGGAGCTGTGTTGACAAAGACATAACAAAGCAAGTCCAATCACAATTATAACGCATCGAGTGGAGGGAAAAGCAGCAAAAATTTTTTTTTAAAGAAATAGACTGCCATTTTGACTTACATTTCCTGTGGCAAAAACTCTCTTCTGGAACACATACTTGGTGGACACTGTCGGTTTTAACTTCTGCAAAACAAAACACAAATATTATTTCTTTCATCGAAGCTGTTTAATAATAAAGCAGGTACAGCACAATGACTTGATGTCAGAAGATAAGCACTGCCCTCAAAATAAGGTGGTACCAAAAGCCTCTCTCCATAGGGCTTGAGGCAAGATGGTCCTACTTCATGCTTTTATGCAAAAGTTTGTTTTCTCACTGACCGCTAACTGCTGTGAGAAGCCGGCAGATGCCCCACGACTCAGGTCATCGTCCAGGTCGTCGTAACTGCTGCCGCTGCTGCTGGGGCTTCTGCTGACCACGTTGTTGTTGCTGTAGTGGTTGTTGTTGTTGGTGGTGTTACTTCGCCTCCACTGTCGTCGTCTCTGTCGTGATGGAGCTGTGCTGACTTGGGGGGTGGCAAAACTGTTCCACAAAATATATTTTTTTTAACAAATTACTTTTTTATTTCGTTTAACTTTTAACAGAGTGACCCGGTTCTCTAACGGTGATAGAGGTAACAAGGGTGTCATGTATCATGTCAGTCACCTCACAAACTTCTTCTTGTGTGTGTGTGTATCAGTTTATCTCTGTGTGTGTCTATCAGTACATCTGTGTGTGTCTATCTGTGTGTGTCTATCAGTATATCATATCTGTGTGTGTGTGTGTGTCAGTATATCAGTGTGTGTGTCAGTATACCTGTTTGTGTGTGTGTCAGTATATCTGTGTGTGTACGTTACCTTGTGTGGGAGGGAACGTTGTCAAAGCTGATGGTAAGGGTACTGCTGCTGGTACCAAGCCCTGGTGCCGGAGATTTGTTCTGGCGCCATCTGCCACATGGGACAGACAACAACAAAACGGAATTTTAAAAAAATATATATTTACCACACAAAAAATTATAGTAATAATAACAACAACATTAACAATAATAATAATAATAATAATAATAATAATAATAATAATAATATTAATAATAATAATAATAATAAATACATGGTTTCTCTCCAGGCTCAAAGAGGGGCAATGTGTAACCAATACACACAGCATTCACTCACTCAAGCATGTGGTGTAATGGCAAGGAACATCACTATTAAAAGATTAACAAGAACTTCTGTTGACTGCATCCAACACAATCCTTAACCCTTTCGCTGCCTAGGGGTGGAGGGGTGGGGGTTGCACTGAGTTACAATCATCTGGCTCATGATTGTAAAAAATTACCCCAAAAATCTGGCATCCAAAATCTAGCGTCAACGGTATTACAAATAACTGGGTAACGCTATACATTTGTGAAAGGTAATTAAGTTTTGTACACACATACGCTATGTTGAAAAAGGACATTTCTATTTATTTTTAGTCCAAATAAAAGACAGTGAGAAAGAGAGAGGGAGGTAATCACATTGTATTTGTTGTATTTGTGACACTGGGGTGAACGGTTTAGCGGTTTTTTGGACTACGTTCCTGTTTGGCGCATATATCAGCTTTGCAGGCTGTGAGTGGGGTGGGATGGTGACAGGAAGAAAGGGAAGGGAGGGCAGGTCGCCACCCACTATTGAAAAGGGTTGTTGTTGTTGTTTGTAGATTATAGTCACACGACACTTTCGCATATAGGTGACTACTGGACCGATTTATACTGACACCAGCGGGCCAGTTTTTGGTAAAGGGGAAAATAATATGATCACACATTGACCAATCCGGGATTCGAACCAGCGACCTTTCGGTTACTAGCAAGACGCTCTTACCAACTGAGCTACCCAGCCCCATATGAAAAGGGTTATGATACCCAACTCACACATATGTAAACAGCCAATGTTCTGAGCTTTGCAGTCGTGAGCATTTCTTTAGCCGACGGTTTAACTGTACTGAGAAGAAAAAAAAACAATCACTATGATGACGACGGTCATAACAGGTCATTGGCATTTGTTGTCATCTCGTCATAAGCAGTTTAAGGGGTTAAGGGAGAGAGAAAAACGGAATGCCTGGACCAAAAGTTCAGAAGTGTTATAGCTAAGTAAATGACAGGGTTGGTACAGAGCTATGATCTACAGTTCCATGTCTTTTTTGGGAGGTAACGCTTTATTATCTTTTTTTTTATCAGGAAATTCTGGGCTGCCTCCCCTGGGGAAGGCGTAGTCGCAGCCTGTGACGCACCCGAACCCAATCTACCTAACATTAGTTGTGTTTTTAAAATTTTGCTGAGGGAGCAAACTGAAGCACCCAGAGAAAACCCCCGAGACGTTGCCCGAGTCCAAAGAAAATAATATCCGGAGCAACATAACCTCTGGCTCTTTTCCTGACGTCTTCAAATCTGTTCTTGTCAAGCCTCTTCTCAAAAAGCCTTCTCTCGACCCAAATGACCTAAAAAATTTCAGGCCTATATCAAATTTATCCTTTGTTTCCTAAATCATCAAAAAAAAAAAAAGTTCTTTCTCAACTCAATGCACACCTGTCTTCAAACAACCTTCTTGATGTTCTTCAATCCGCTTACAGACCTAGACATAGTACAGAAACTGCTCTTGTTAAAATCACTAATGATCTCCTCCTTTCCCTTGATCAAGGCAAACTCTCTGTTCTTGCTTTGTTAGACCTTTCGTCAGCATTTGACACCATAGATCACACCATTCTCATTGACCGTCTGCAACACACTTTTGGCCTTCGTGGCACAGTTCTTGACTGGCTCACGTCATACATTACTGACAGACAACAAACTGTTTACATTGACAATGACCGCTCTGATCCTGCTCCGATCCTCTGTGGCGTGCCGCAAGGATCGGTTTTGGGTCCTGTCCTCTTTGTTCTGTACACATCCCCTCTTTCTGACATCATCGATTCTCACTCTGTCAATCATCATTCCTTTGCGGATGATACACAACTTCATAAACCTTGTGACCCACAGGATCTTGGCATTACAATAAATTCGATGCAAGAGTGCATCTGTGATGTCAAGTCTTGGATGACGTTCAACAAATTGAAACTTAATGACGAAAAGACAGAAGCCATAATTATTTCATCTCCTCGCACAACATCTCAGCTTCCATCTTCCTTTGTTGTTGGTAACTCTGTTGTCCAGTTTTCTGATTCTGTCAAAAACTTGGGCGTGATTTTGGACTCTCACCTGACTATGCAAGCTCACATTCAAACTCTAATCCAAAACCTAAATTTTGAACTCCGTCGAATCAACAGCATCCGTCACTTTCTGTCTGCCAAAGCCACTCAAACTCTTGTCTCAGCTTTCATTCTCTCACGGCTTGACTATTATAACTCTCTTTTCTGTGGTTGCCCGGACTATCTATTGCAAAGACTTCAAAAGATTCAAAATAATGCCGCCCGTCTCATTCTTAGCATTCCAAAATCTGCTCATATAACTCCTCATCTTAAATCCCTACACTGGCTTCCCATCGAACAAAGAATTGAGTACAAAATTGCTTGCCTCTGCTTCAATGCTCTCTCTTCATCCGGCCCTTCTTATCTCAAAACCATGGTTAACCCCTACATACCCTCTAAAACCCTTCGATCTTCTTCTGCCCAAAATCTCTGCATTCCACGAGTGAACAAGTCCTTTGGCAAACGCTCATTTTCATTTTCTGCTCCCACCGTCTGGAACTCCCTTCCCATGTCTCTCCATTCTTCCCAAACATCTGCTGCCTTTCGTTCTGGCCTCAAGACCCATCTGTTCAAATGTTCCTTTGATGACATCACAATTTAAATTTGTGTTGAACTTGGTGTGTGTGTGTGCGCGTGTTTATATTATGTAATTACATTCTGTATGTTTTGTTTACCATGTTTTTATATTGTTATTGTTTAGTCATTTTAGTTCTTAGAAGAAGTGTCTTATGTGAATGTAAAGCGCTCTGAGCTTTCATTAGAAAGGGCGCTATATAAATGTTAATTATTATTATTATTATTACATAACGCCCAGATGCTGGATCGATCCCACACCTGTGAGGCGCCATTGGTTTCTGGCCTGTGGACAAGGCAAGTTAGTCCCGCCTTAGCCCACTTGGCCACAACGCTCGCATTTTCCATCACCAAATTATTTTTGTTGTTTTTAGGATAACAGCTCAACAGGCACACCCAAACAAACACACACCCACACAAAATTCTACTTCAAGGCCCTTTCTTATATGTTTTGCCTTTAGTGCTCCATGCTCATTGCTTTGAGTTTGGCATCGATGTTCTCATAGTCTTCCTTCTTCTCCTTTGCTGAATCACACTTTCTCATAGCATTTCATTGGGTCAGAAGTCTCGGCAAAAAAAATAAAAAT
This sequence comes from Oncomelania hupensis, assembly GCA_036898135.1. Taxonomy (NCBI): domain Eukaryota; kingdom Metazoa; phylum Mollusca; class Gastropoda; order Littorinimorpha; family Pomatiopsidae; genus Oncomelania; species Oncomelania hupensis. Next base: position 58,427,992 of record CM072523.1, on the reverse strand, counting down.
ATATATATATATCTAAACGTTATGAAAATGTCCATGACTTTCCTTAACTTCATGTTGCAATGTCCATGACTTTCCAGGCCTGGAAAACCAATGTTTAAAGTAGATGACTTTCCGTGACCTTCCTTCCTTGCTTGCTCATAGGAACCCTCAATGAAAGTCCTGGCGGGGAGCAAACCCACCACCTTCAGCACCGGAAGCTAGCACTAAAACCACCTTCACTACAGCCAACAATTCACTAATAAACTATTTTCTTCTCTTTGGGGGGTTATCAAAAAAACTCCAATCTTATTCCTTTAAATCAGACACCAACTGCTTGTCTAGTACACAACAGTTCTGTCTCCCAATCACTTTCACAAGTCAGACAGTGTATCACGCAAAAAGACATGAAAGAAAAAAAAGGAAAGAAAGAAAGAAGGAAAGAAAGCAAGAAAGAAAGAAAAAGAAAGAAGGACAGAAAGAAAGAAAAAAAGAAAGAAGGAAAAAAGAAAGAAAGAAAGAAAGAAAGAAAGAAACCATGCAGGGGTGTTCCGAGATGACCCTGACCTTCGCCGCCTCTCTGGCTTTGGGGAGGTGAAGGCCGTGATCTTGGTGCCTTGTAGGGATCGTGAGGAGGAATTGGACCTAAAGGAACCTGTGGAGGCGAGCGAAGAAGTGCTGGAGTACAACGGCTCCTGCTTCATCGATGGCTGAACAAGCTGGGGCTGCACAACAGTAATTCACCATGTGTTGTATGATTATATTGTGTAAAACAGGTATATTGTGTGGATTTATGTTGTATATAATGTTCGTATTTCCCATCCTATCCAATCCTATCCCATAACGTTGAGGCATCACAGATGATCGGGTAACCAGCACACTCCATCTTTCTCTGTCCTCAGCAACCCTAACGGCTTCGCTCAGTGTCAAGCCAGTCCATTCTCGAATGAATGTTGTCTTCCCATCTTTTTTTCTGTCTCCCTCTTCTTCTGCTTCCTTGCACCATGCCTTGCAGGATGGTTTTTGCAAGGCCTGATGATCTAATGACGTGGCCATACCCTCCAAGTTTCCTGAGTTACACCATGACCACCACCTTCAACTCAGCTGTGACAGATGCCACCACTGAGATCCTTGGCAAGCACCGACCAAAGAAGAAGCCGTGGATCACACCTGAACTTTTGGATCTGTGTGATAAACGAAGAGAGATAAAAAAGAAAAAGAACCCCTCACAGGGAGCTGATGTCTACCGAAAAATCAACAATGACATCCGAAAAGGCATGCGCACAGCAAAGGAGAACTGGATAGAAGATCAATGCCAGGAAATAGAGAACAGTCTGAACAAGAACAACAGCAAAGTCTCCACGATCCAAAGCAAGTCTGGCATATGCCTTACAGAAGAACAAGAAGTCTTGGACAGATGGACAGAGTACTGCTCTGACCTTTACAACCATACACCAAATGGAGACCCATCAGTTCTAGCATGTCCCGAGAACAGAGAAGAAGAAGAAGAAATCCTCCACGCCAATTCTCCGGGAGGAAGTTGAGGCAGCAGTGCAATTGCTGAAGAAAGGGAAGTCAGCGGGAGTGGACAACATACCCGCGGAACTGCTTCAAGCAGGAGGAGAAGCGATGATTGATGCCCTCACCATTATCTGTAACAAGATCTGGCAAAGTGGGGAGTGGCTTACACAATGGACCCAGTCGCTTGTCATCACTCTTCCCAAAAAAGGTAACCTTCAGAAGTGTGAAAATTACCGCACCATCAGCCTCATCAGCCATTCCAGCAAGGTCCTGAAAATAATACTCAACAGGTTGAAATCCCAAGCTGAACAAATCATAGCTGAAGAACAAGCAGGATTCAGGGCAGGGTGAAGTACCACTGAACAGATTTTTAACCTCAGAATAATCTGTGAGAAATACCTACAGCACCATCAACATCTATATCATGTGTTCATTGACATCAAGAAGGCGTTTGACCGAGTCTTGCATGCAGCTCTATAGGCAACAATGAAAGTGTACAACATCAGCCCTAAAATTATTGAAGTCATCAAAAGCCTGTATGACAAGGCTACCAGTGCAGTCCTCCATAACAGCGACATCGGGAACTGGTTCAGAACTACAATCGGTGTGCGTCAAGGATGCCTACTCTCTCCAACACTCTTCAACATCTTCTTAGAGCGCCTCAAGTCAGATGCCCTTGCAGATCACGAAGGCACAGTCAGCATAGGGGGTAGAGCAATCTCCAATCTTCGTTTTGCGGATGACATTGATGGATTGGCTGGAGAAGAACAACAACTTGAACAGCTGGTACAGAGGCTTGACACCACCTCCAGAGATTATGGAATGGAAATAAGTGCAGAGAAGACCAAAATGATGACTAACAACATCAATGGCATCAACACTGACATCAAAGTGCAAGGCCAATCCCTCAACACAGTGCATAGCTTCAAATATTTAGGAGCTATTGTATCAGACAATGGGTCCCGACAGGAAGTCCTCTCCAGGATCGCACAAACTACTGCTGCCCTGACAAGGTTGAAGCCCATTTGGAAAGACAGGAACATCAGTTTACATTCCAAAGTAAGACTGCTGCGCTCCCTTGTCATCTCCATCTTCCTATATGCTTGCGAAGCATGGACCCTCACAGCAGATCTCCAACGAAGAATACAAAGCATGGAGATGAGGTGCTATAGAAGACTTCTGGGCATTTCCTATACCCAGCACATCACCAATGACGAAGTCCGATAGACCATCACACAAGCCATTGGACAACACGATGACCTGCTAACAGTGGTGAAGAAACGGAAACTCCGATGGTATGGAGACGTCACCAGATCATCAGGCCTTGCAAAGACCATTCTGCAAGGCACAGTGCAAGGAGGTAGAAGAAGAGGGAGACCGAAAAAGAGGTGGGAGGACAACATCTGAGAATGGACTGGTTTGACACTGAGCGAAGCCATCAGGGTTGCTGAGGACAGAGAAAGATGGAGTATGCTGGTTAAACGATCATCTGTGGTGCCCCTACGACCTCCGAGTTACGGGACAGGATAGGATAGGATCTAACAACAATTACTGTGTTCTATCTAGCAACAATTACTGTGCTCTATCTAAAACCAATTGCTGGGCTCTATCTAACAACAATTACTGTTATATCTAACAACAAGTACTGTGTTCTATCTAACAATAATTACTGTGCTCTATCTAACAATAATTACTGTGTTCTATCTAACAATAATTACTGTGCTCTATCTAACAACAATTACTGTGTTCAATCTAAAACCAAATGCTGTGCTCTATCTAACAACAATTTATGTGTTCTATCTAAAACCAATTACTGTGCTCTATCTAACAACAATTACTGTGTTCTATCTAAAACCAATTTCTGTGCTCTATCTAACAACAATTTCTGTGTTCTATCTAAAACCAATTACTGTGCTCTATCTAACAACAATTACTGTGTTCTATCTAACAACAATTACTGTGTTCTATCTAACAACAATTACTGTATCTAACAATTACTGTGCTCTATCTAACAACAATTACTGTGTTCTATCTAAAACCAATTACTGTGCTCTATCTAACAACAAATACTGTGTTCTATCTAACAACAATTACTGTGTTCTATCTAAAACCAATTACTAAGCTCTATCTAACAACACTTACTGTGTTCTATCTAACAACAATTACTGTGTTCTATCTAACAACAATTACTGTGCTCTATCTAACAATAATTACTGTGCCCTATCTAAAACCAATTACTGTGCTCTATCTAACAACAGTTACTGTTATATCTAACAACAATTACTGTTATATCTAACAACAAGTACTGTGTTCTATCTAACAATAATTACTGTGCTCTATCTAACAATAATTACTGTGTTCTATCTAACAATAATTACTGTGCTCTATCTAACAACAATTACTGTGTTCTATCTAAAACCAACTGCTGTGCTCTATCTAACAACAATTACTGTGTTCTATCTAAAACCAATTACTGTGCTCTATCTAACAACAATTACTTTGTTCTATCTAACAACAATTACTGTGTTCTATCTAACAACAATTACTGTGCTCTATCTAACAATAATTACTGTGCCCTATCTAAAACCAATTACTGTGCTCTATCTAACAACAATTACTGTGTTCTATCTAACAACAATTACTGTGTTCTATCTAACAACAATTACTGTACTCTATCTAACAATTACTGTGTTCTATCTAACAACAATTACTGTGCTCTATCTAACAGTTACTGTGCTCTATCTAACAACAATTACTGTGCTCTAACAACAATTACTGTGCTCTATCTAACAATTACTGTGCTCTATCTAACAACAATTACTGTGCTCTATCTAACAATTACTGTGCTCTATCTAACAACAATTACTGTGCTCTATCTAACAACAATTACTGTGCTCTATCTAACAATTACTGTGCTCTAACAACAATTACTGTGCTCTATCTAACAACAATTATTGTGTTCTATCTAACAACAATTACTGTGCTCTATCTAACAACAATTACTGTGCTCTATCTAACAACAATTACTGTGCTCTATCTAACAATTACTGTGCTCTATCTAACAACAATTACTGTGCTCTATCTAACAATTACTGTGCTCTATCTAACAATAATTACTGTGCTCTATCTACTGTCCTATCTAACAACAATTACTGTGCTCTACCTACTGTCCTATCTAACAACAATTACTGTGCTCTATCTACTGTCCTATCTAACAACAAATACGTGTTGTTTCTGACCTGCTGCAAAATGCCTCGCCTGGCGTTGACAAAGTTATGGCGTGCCTGCTGCTGGTCCAACTGGGCAATGGTCTTGCGTGCTTGCAGTAGAGCCTGCGTGGCCTTCAGCCGCTTCTGCTTCAAGGTCAGCCGGTTCACCTGGCCTTGACCATGGCTGGGACCTTGACCCTGCCGTCCCCCAAACCCGTACATGCCGCCTCCTTGGTGCATGTGGCCTCGCGACCCGCCCCTTGCACCTGTGTACCGCATGAGCATGACGATGAGTCTTCAGTTACATCTACTTGTTCATAAAATAATTCTACCATTTGTGGGCTATTCTACTGCCTCGTGTTCTTGGCAAGGGTGAAATGACTTTTTCATTGAAAATGTTCTATTAAACTAAAGTACAAAATAAAATCGTTGTGCGGCCAATAGATTGCCTTAGGCTCAAATAATCAGCCATGACTGTACCAACCATGCACCAAAATATTTTTTTTTTAAATTGAAAATTTACTAATCATAAACAATGAACCACCTTTGGACCACACATCGTTCTGTATAAACTTCACACTAATGTAGCCAGTGTTACTGTGTGGGAGAGAGAGAGAAGGTCAAGGGAAATAACTGCAGCTATGGGAGAGAGAGAGAGAGGACAAAGGGAAATAATTGCAGCTGTGGGGAGAGAGACAGACAGACAGACAGAGAAAAAGAGAGAGAGAGCAAAGGGAAATGACTGCAGCTGTGGGAGAGAGAAAGAGAGAGAGAGGGCAACGGGAAATAACTGCAACTGTTGCAGAGAGAGAGAAATAGAGAGAAAGAGAGGGGGTGAACAAAGGGAAATAACTGCAGCTGAGACAAACAATATTGAGCAACCATTGGAAGGAGAAAATCCCGTGAAAATGTTACACTAATGTAGCCAGCACCACAGTGCAGGAAAAAAGCAGCAAAGTTGACCCTCGACCCTTTACTTACGTCCCATTGAGAAAAGAAGTTGTCACTGCTTTATAAAATTTAACAAATCAACGTTTACACTTAAAATTGTGGGTACATGTGTGGCTCTCATTAACTGTCGCTGATGTACCCACATTTCAAATCAAGAAGGAAACAGTCACACAATGCAGAAGTGTCATGATCAGTGTGGTGATGCCCCAGAAATCAAGCTGGGCAACGAAAGAAAGATGAAGTTCAGTGGCAAGAACTTTACACCGAAAGGCCAAACAGTGCAAACGCAACATCCATAACATTGTCATGCACAATTACTGAAGCAACTACTACTTACACTTTACATAAACTTATTGCCTCCCTTTATCAAATGACCACTAGCAACAATGATGATGATTGTACGCTAGACCGAGAATCCTTTGACTGTAAACCGATTCCTTGTCGCAGAATACAGCTATTGTGTAACAGCACACCCTGAAAGTTAATTGTATAACAGTACATCCTGATGATGAGTAACCCTAGGTGTTTCTCACACAAAGCTGCAGTAACACTGACAGTAGGAAACATGTTGAAAGCACAGCCTGAGGTCAGCACTTCCCACGGAAAACCACAGATGCCAGCAACACTGACAGACTTTGACATGGCTGCAATGACCAACTGAAAGCAGGCCTGAGATTGAGATCTGACATGGATGATGACCGCAGAAAACAACATGGCCAGACTGTGGTCACGACACTGTAATGACAAATGTTGAAAGCGCTTCTGATGTTGTGCAGACACCGATGACATAACACTAACAAGACTGCAGCAACAACAACAACATCAACATCTAGAGGCCAGCCTCACACAGACCCAAGTACTGTCGAATGGCGGCAGCCAGGATAGAGACGTTGATAGAGAGGAGGTCGCAGAAGGGCTGGTATTTCTCATTGGCTGGGTGCCAGTTCTTCACGCAGGTTTGAGCATCCTCTTCAAAGTGAGACTGGTGTTTCTTGTCCTTGCGGATGAACCAGTCAAACATGGCTCGGCGTTTGCAATCATACACGATCATCAAGTCCTCGCTCTCGCATAAGAGTCGCTCACGGTCGTAGCGTTTGTCCAGCACCACCTTTCTGGCTGCCATGTTCCGGTTCTCCGACTGCAGCTGGGCGCGCCTGAATTTGTCCAGGCTGCTGTCCAGTTTGTTTTTGATGTCCTGAGGTTCAAACCCTGCCTGAATGGCCAGATCCATGGCTGCTTGCAAATTGTCTATAGCACAGGCAATCAGTAGCAATTGCATGCAAGGAGGAGAGGAACACAAAACGTGACTTTTGTCCAAACATGCAATACTTAACTTAGCCCATTCCGCACCTCACCAAAATACTTTATTCTCTTTAATCTGTTCTATGGTCAGCATAGATTTAGTTCCATCGCCAAACTTAAATTTTGATGGACTAAACAAAGTGACCCATTCCAACAGTACTGTTTTGCTAACAGCCATCACCTTTTGTTGTGAGATTTGCTTCAAGGACCACACTATCAACCAATCAGCATGGCACATCCTTTTAATATTCATAGTGAGTGTAGCTTCACTTCAAGCCAATTTCTTTTAATTTTTTATTTTATTTACCTTATTGTTTCGAAACAGCTTTACTCAAAAGTAGGTTGTTGGTGTACATCGGTAAATCATGTGTCTATTAACAGTCTCAAGAGGACCAGGATAAACCTAGAAGTAGCCACACTGAATGCTAGTGCCAGGTCTGCAACACCGCTTACCATAGCTGAGCCAGCCTGACAGCGCCTAATATTGTTTAAAACCAACACTTAGTGATCGATGTAGATACTTTTTTTAAAAATATAATACAAATTTGGGGGTAAGCTCATTTGTCATTTTTATGAAAAATAAACAAATTCTTTGAAGTGGGCAAGTTTAAGTCTCCAAAACTAGGCCTATATTAATCTTCAATAATGCTACCGGATGCAATCTATCTAACCATTTCAAAATAAAATTATATTTCCTTTCCATCGTCTAATATTGTTAGTAAACTAAAGAAAGGGAGCTCAACTTGTCTAGACTTTCTAGCTGACCAGTTGATACATTTTTATTGAAAAATAATCTCGCTTATAAACCTCATAATTTTGGCCACAATAGTGCCATACTCTTTGGTCCGGAATGAGCTAAAGACATGCATAAGTCTTACGTTGTATAAACATGCAAATATTTTAAATTAAAAAAACAACATGACTTTCTCTAAACATGCAAATATTTCTAATATGAAAAAACATGAAAAATTAATTTAAAATACCAACAAAACATTACTTTCTCTAAACGTGCAAATATTAATTTTGAATATCAACAAAACAATACTTTCTCTAAACGTGCAAATATTTCAAATACCAAGGACAGTAGATGCATACTGTTCTACTTTCTCTACACACACAAAAGAAGTCATACATGTCATAAAAAAAAGGCAGACTGCAGCAACAAAGGGGCTCGTTGGCTGAGTAGAAAATCACAGCACAGCAACGAAATAGCGTGCAGGCAGCAGTTTTCTAAATTTCAGACTCATGACCTGGAGTGCTCCAACCAAAAAATGACCCTGATATGCAGGTAAGGGCAATCTCACCCTACTCCTTCAAATGAGAGTACAAACCGAGGTCTAGTCCAGGCATTCAATTGGACGGACTTTAAAGACCCTGAGGCTCATATCCTAGAAAGGAGAGTTCCAGTTACACAAACAAAAAACAGCAAGCACTAGGTATCCCCCCCCCCTCCCCACTCTCTAGGACTGCACAGTTGTCTGTGGCCTAAGACCATGCGCTTAAAGCAGCAAGATGATGACAAGTTCAATCATGTTTAATAACAGCAACAACGTCAAATAATGACATTAGTTCGGTATCATCATTGCCAGCACTAACGCCAACATCACCACGAACGGAGAGAAGCTGGTAGAGGTTAAATCATTTGAATATCTTGGCTCTACTGTAATATGAGGCGACAGAGCCCAACCCAGGCTGGCGATGGCCATGTCAACAATTGCAGGCCTCAGCACGATGTTGAAGAGCGGGGAAATACGTTTGTGCACCAAGGTCAAACTCTTCAGGACTGTGGGGCTGTCCACTGTGCTGCATGGTGTGAGAGCTGGACCTTGACGGCAGAAGAGGAAAAATGCATCCAGGCATTTAAAATGAAATGCTACTACATGCTGCTGTAGTTCGCGTGGTACGAACGCAAGACAAACGAGCATGTCAAGAGCCCGGTCACGTCACTTGTGGGCCTTCAAGAACCATTCCTTGCCATTGTGCAGAGGTACAAGATATCAGGGTTTGGTTGCGGCATGCCACACAGCACCTTTGCAAAAAAAAAACATCCTACAAGGAACAGTAAAAGGAGGCAGGCACACAAGATGACAAAGCAGACAAATGATGTCAAAACGTGGATGGCTCTAGGCATGTCATGCCTCTTGACAACAGCAGATAGCTCAACGTGGAGAGAACTCTCCGTGTCAACATCCCTCATATCTCCCCTTTGGCCCAACAGGCTCAGGAGTTGAAAATGGTGACCAGTCCGGAAAATACCGTACTTTCAGAAAACAATATGGATAGTGTCATGTTGGGTCATATAATAAGTGGTCATTCAGGACAGGTTATCTCAAGCCTCACCTCTTGTCGCCCCTCTTCGCAAGCCTCCCAGAGAACCCCTGAAGGTTGAGCTCTGTCCACTGAGCCCTGTGTTACGTTGCAAGCTCCCACCACGCGCTCCCCCGGATCCTCCGCGATGCATTCCAATGCTACCCCTTACCCTGCCACGAAGATTGCCCCGCTGTCCTCGGTAACTGACACTCTGGAACAAAATAATGTCAAACAAGGACTAATTTCATGATAGCTATTTGAAGTATTTGGAACATCAACACAGATCCTTAAAGCATTAATCTTTCAATGTAATTATAATGAAAATTATCCTCTCTATCCTATCCTGTAACTCAAAAGTCATTGGGGCACTACAGATGATCGTTTAACTCACTCCATCTTTCTCTGTCCTCAGCAGTCCTCATGGCTTCACTCAGTGTCATGTCAAGCTAGTCCATTCTCCAATTTTGTCTTCCCACCTCTTTTTCCGTCTCCCTCTTCTTCTGTCTCCTAGCACCGTACCTTGTAGGATGGTCTTTGCAAGGGCTGAAGTTCTGGTGACGTGGCCATACCATCAGAGTTTCTGTTTCTTCACCACTGTAAGCAAGTCATCGTGTTGTCCAATGGCTTGTGTGATGGTCTGTCGGACTTTGTCATTGGTGATGTGCTGGGAATAGGAAATGCCCCGAAATCTTCTGTACCACCTCATCTTCATGCTTTGTATCCTTCGTTGTAGGTCTGCTGTGAAGGTCCATGTTTCACAATGGTATAGGAAGATGGAGATGATAAAGGAGAGCAGCAACCTTACCTTGGAGTGTAGACTGACCAACAACGAAGTCCGACAGACCATTACATTACATTATTATTGCTTTAGGTCCAGCGGACTCTTCCGAGCCAAATCAGGACCGGTCAACCCCCGATCCGCATAAAAGATCTGCTGAAACAACCCTAGTGGTAAAACCAAAAGCTCTCCACCAGCCAGTCACTTTACAATAAAGACATCCCACGCAGGGGACGGCTGAGGCTTCACCCCAACTTATCGAACCCCCGTTTACAAAAACAAAATAGAATACAAACATCATTATAAATTATCAACAAAACACATACATATAAAATGCCTACATTGATAAATAATAACATCATAGGAAGCCCTAGTGACCACCTGGCAGAAAGCGTCCAATATTCCCAAGCTGATCCAACAGACCTCATACACAACCAAGGAGTCTTGTCCCGGAAGAGTTTTCAAGAAAAAAGGTAGGAGACTGGGCTAGCGAAGAAGACGATAGTATAGCAGATTGATAGAACAGAGCAGGAATGAGAAAGAGCAAATGAGAAAGACAGCGACAGTGGGAATTTAAAGCACTAAATTTCCAGAAAGTGGGGATACTATTTATACTGAAACCCCCGGCACCCCAACTGGGGTCCGACAGACCATGTTGCTGAGGACAGAGAAAGACGGAATATGCAGGTTACACGATCATCTGTGGTGCCCCAACGACCTATGAGTTACGGGATAGGATAGGATAGGATAAGATAGGATAGGTAGACTGATGGTCCTGTCTTTCCAAATGGGCTTCAACCTTGTCAGGGCAGAAGCTGTTTGTGCTATCCTGGAGAGGACTTCCTCTCGAGACCCATTGTCTGATACAACTGCTCCTAAATATTTTAAGCTATATTTAGATAAATTATATTCTTCTTAATTTCCATCTCAAAAACAAATCCGAGTATTAATATACTATATTTTCATTCACAACAGAAACACTAGAAATAATTAAACAGGGATTGGAATCCCTAAATAAATAAATAAAATAATGCATGTTGCAGCACTTTTTTTTCCTCAAAGAAAACTGTAAGTGTAAGATCATTATTATAGTCCACAAGTCATTATTATAGTCCACAAGTCATTATTATAGTCCACAAGATCATTATTATAGTCCACAAGTCATTATTATAGTCCACAAGTCATTATTATAGTCCACAAGATCATTATTATAGTCCACAAGATTATTATTATTATAATCCACAAGTCATTTTTATAGTCCACAATATCATTATTATAGTCCACAAGATCATTATTATAGTCCACAAGATCATTATTATAGTCCACAAGTCATTATTATAGTCCACAAGATCATTATTATAGTCCACAAGTCATTATTATAGTCCACAAGTCATTATTATAGTCCACAAGTCATTATTATAGTCCACAAGTCATTATTATAGTCCACAAGATCATTATTATAGTCCACAAGTCATTATTATAGTCCACAAGATCATTATTATAGTCCACAAGTCATTATTGTAGTCTACAAGATCATTATTATAGTCCACAAGTCATTATTATAGTCCACAAGATCATTATTAAAGTCCACAAGTCATTATTGTAGTCTACAAGTCATTATTATTGTCCACAAGTCATTATTATAGTCCACAAGTCATTATCATAGTCCACAAGTCATTATCATAGTCCACAAGATCATTATTATAGTCTACAAGTCATTATTATAGTAGGTAGTCAAAGCCCTTCATTGGCTCTTGTCCGCTCGCCAGTTTTGACCCAGTTTTGACTTCACTTTCAACACTTATTATTAATGTAAAACTGCATTAAAACGAACAGTGGCTGTATTCAAATAAAAATTGAAAGCTTTATCTTTACATCTGTGTTGTTTTTAATGCATGTTTATGCGAAAGATTCCGAGAAAACAGCTTTTGAATACGCCCCTATCCGAGCGCTGAATGGCGGTGTGGAAAAAGTTGTCAGCGTCGTTTGCTGAGAGGTGGCTCGTTTCAAAGTCTAAGCGCTTTGCGATACTTCATTGGATGGCCTAAAAATAAGAACCAATGAGAAGTTCGGATACTTAGCTTCATTTACATATAAATATGGTGGGCTCTCGTGTGTAAATCTTTTGTTACGAGCCGAACAAAGTGGATAAAGCGATTTTGATGTAAGTTTGATTTTAACTAGAAGTTTAAAAATTAGCAAGGAATAAAGAGCAGACTTTCCTTTATAAAACTAGGGTATTTATTAATTTGTGCATTACTGTATCGCGGAGCGCTTTGCCATAGAAAAGTGTAACCAAACGGTGTTCGGGAATTCTTGCGGTCATGGCGAACTCGTAGGCCTATTCAGCGACACGAGTGCTGAGCGTAGTAGCACACTAGTAGGCCTATAATTTGCCGGCGCGCACTGCGAATTTGATGATTTCCCAACTTTGAAGCACCAAAACGGCTGAACATTACATGGGATAGGCCTGAAGAAAATTGGGCTTGGAGTATAACATATGAAGGGGTTACCTGTCAAAAATTAAAATTTTATCTCTAAATTTATTATTAATAAGCATACTTACCATGACTCAACAAGTGCAATGTTTTGGCGTTGCTAGGTGATAGTGCCCTTTTAGCGGAAGCTGGCAAAATCAAATCAAACATAGAGTTGCTTCCCCTGCACCAAACCGTCATGCGCCCCACGTGCCACAATACGCGTCTAAGCGCTCACGGCAAAGGACAGCACACCTCATTTCTTATTTGGAACTGCGGGGAGGTGGGAGGGATATTAAATTGAGTCATGGTAAGTATGCTTATTAATAATAAATTTAGAGATAAAATTTTAATATTAATTACACATACTGTACCATGACTCAACAAGTGCAGATTAGCACGAAAAGGACGGAGGGAAGCAACTTTATCTGAAACAAACTTACCGTGAACAGGCTGGAGAAGAGGACCGGGACTGTAGGGCCATGACCACAGAACCGACTCCAAGAAGCCATCCTCTCGAGTATGGCAGGACAGAAACAGGAAGCAAGCTGGAACCGGCCGAGGTCTCCTGAAGCCCAGAAAGCCCCTATAGAAGGCCGGACAACAGCCAAGCGTGAAGACGGAGAACGCTTGGATTACCGTGTGGAATCCCAGATAGAGGCTGCAGAAGCGATCGCGCCCCGAGAGCGAGAGGAATGCACCGCCCCTGGGAAAGACGAAGGAGATCGGGGAACCAGGGCTGAGCTGGCCAAAAGGGAGCCACGAGAATGAGAGAAGGGGACTCCTCTTCAGCTTTCCGGAGAACCCGCGGAAGGAGGGGGAATGGCGGGAAGGCATAAGCCTCCAACCCCTCCCAAGAAATGGACAACGCGTCTACCGCCCAAGCCAGGCAATCTGTGACCGGCGACACAAACAGGGGTAGCCTGGAAGAGTAACGAGTGGCAAAAAGATCAATCAGAGGTTTAAACCACTCCGCCCAAACTGGTTGAAGAACAGAGTGGGACAGCGTCCATTCCGTGGACCACACAATGAGGGCGACTCAGAAGATCGGCCAAGACATTGACAGAGCCGCTGACATGCTTGGCCACAAGCGTACAACCGAAATCAGCTAACCACAAAAGGAGGCTCTCCACCATCATGGAGAGAGCAGGGGAATGGGTACCCCCGAAGTGGTTGATGAGAGAAACCACAGTGGTACTGTCGGAGCGACCAAGCAAGAGGCCCCGAGGCAGGGAGGGAAGAAAACGATGAAGAGCCAGGCAAACGGCTTCCATCTCCAGGCGACTGATATGCCAAGACAGCTGGTCCTGAGACTAAAAACCGTGGGCTGAAAGGCTGCCAGTATGCGCACCCCAACCGACCAAAGACGCATCCGTGAAGATTTCGGCCACCGGAAGCGGAGGGGAGATAGGCACCCCCGAAGAAAGCCACTCAACATTCCGCCAAGGAAGCAGAGAAGCGCGAAGGTCCGCCGTGACCGGAAAAAGAGCGTCCCAGGAATCGCTGGACTGACTCCAACGGGAAGAAAGCCAACGTTGAATCGGCCGCTTGCGAACTCCCGCGAGGGGAACCAGAGGAACCATAGACTCAAACGACTTCAAAAGAGAGGCCATAAATCTGGCTGACACGAAATCCTGACTCTCCAAAAGTAGCAGAAGGGACTGAAGCTTCTGCACCCGACGAGCCAAAGGGCGGACCGACCAATCGCGAGTGTCGAACGACATTCCCAGGTAGTTGAAAACCTGAGATGGAGACAACACAGACTTGAGAGGGTTCATAGAGAACCCCAAGCGCCGAGCCCAAAGGAGAACGAGCCTGGTGTGCACAAGACAGAGATCGTGAGAACTAGCCTTGACCAACCAGTCATCAAGATAAGCAGAGAACCGCACCCCGAGTCCGCAGACTACGGCAGCGAGTTCTTTGACAATCCTTGTGAAAACCCAAGGACTAAGAGACAAACCAAAGGGAAGGGCTTTGAAATGAAAAACCCGATCTCTCCAGACGAAACGCATCCAACGCCTGTGAAGAGGATGAATAGACACATGGAAATAGGCGTCAGAAAGATCGATAGAGGTAGCCCAATCCCCCGGGCGCAGAGACATACGCACCGCAGCGGGAGTTTCCATGCGGAAACGAATGCGGCGAAGAAACTTGTTCAACGAGGAAAGATCGAGCACCGGGCGCCAACCGCCGGATGCCTTCGGGACAACGAAGAGGCGGCCGTAAAACCCCGGGGAGTGAGGGCAAAGGACCTCCTCTATAGCGCCCTTCTGGAGAAGGGCTATGACCTCCGCATCGAGAATCGCCTGAGCCTCAGGAGGAGACAGGGGGCGAAACAAAGGCGGGGAGCGACGAAGAGGGGGCCGAGAGGAACCCCACTGAAGTTTGAACCCCGACCGAATCACCTCTAGAACCCAACTGCTAGCAGAGGGGAGGCCGAGCCAAGCATGAAACTGACGAGCCAAGCCACCTGCCCGGAGGGGTAGAACACCTAGGGGTGTACAGGCAGAAAAGGACTGGTGGAAAACGCGCCACTGCGTAAACGCCTACGGCCTACCTCAACCCTGCCACGGGTAGAGGAAGTACCACACGGCCCACCCCGAGGAGAGAGACCACGGACCGAGCGACCTCGACACCTGCCAGGAAAGAAAGGCGGGGCCGAAGGGGTCTCCCGAGCCCAGAAGGCGAAACCAACCGACTGGGACCGGTCCTACTCCTCGCGAACAGCTGTGCGAACATAAGGACCAAACAGAGAGTCGGGTACCAAGGGTCCCACCCGAAGCGAGGAGGACAAGAGCGGAGGCAACGGAGACGCTGACTGAAGAAAAGCGTCACGACGCGCAAGAAGCAGGTTGACATAGGCAATAGCCTGCGATTCGCAACCCAGAACGATGGAGGTACACTCAAGGGACCTAACAATAGCCTCCTCTATCTGTGCCAGACCACCGACTGGAACAGGGATCGACGAAGGAGGCAAAGGCTTGAGGCCCCCCAAAAGAGCAAGATCATCCTGGGAAACCGGGAGCGATGACTGACAAACTCAAAAAAGAGCCCACAGCGGAAGCTCTAGGGAACCGAGGGACTTCCTCAAATGAAGAGGAAGGGGCCTCGCCCTCTTTAAGTCCTCTAGCCGCAGAAAAGGCCCAATCCACAAAACGTTTAACACTAGGAGACTCCCTGAACACAAGGCAAGCCTCATCAGACTCGGCAGAAGCAAGAGTCCCGCCTAGGAAGGAATGGAGGTGTGGTAGGGGCACCGAAACCTCCTCCACCACCTGAGGACAAAAAGCCGCAGCGTGTTGAACCGCCTCTCTAAAAAGAGCCTCAGGGTTAAGGGCTGGATAGAACGCCCCAGCACCCGAGAAATCAGGAACTAGGGTAGGAGGAACCAAGAGTGCCCCACCCCCACCAGAAGGCGGCGCGCACAAAGGCAAAGCGGCGTTCGCATGTAATCCGGAGGAAGGTAACGAAAAAAATCGAACCAACAGCACCGGAAACCAGTACCCCCGACCCACAACCGAAACCGGAAGTGACAGAGGTCGAAGGGTGAACAGGGAAAGCTTGACCCAAACCGGAAACGGAAGGGGGCCACGGGCAAACCGTACCCCCCGATCCGGAAACCGGAGCCCCCGCCCCACGACCGCAAGCGGAAGTGGAGTACAAAGGAGGATGAGAGGGAGAATCCAAACCGGAAAAGGAAGAGGGTGACAGGTGCACCGTACCCCCAGTACCGGAAACCAGAGCCCCCGCCCCACGACCGCAAGCGGAAGTGGAGTACAAAGGAGGATGAGAGGGAGAATCCAAACCGGAAAAGGAAGAGGGTGACGGGTGTACCGTACCCCCAGTACCGGAAACCAGAGCCCCCGCCCCACGACCGCAAGCGGAAGTGGAGTACAAAGGAGGATGAGGGGGAGAATCCAAACCGGAAAAGGAAGAGGGTGACGGGTGTACCGTACCCCCCGTACCGGAAACCAGAGCCCCCGCCCCACGACCGCAAGCGGAAGTGGAGTGCAATGGGGGCTGGACTGGGGAGAGGAGGGACAAACCGGACGAACCGGAAGCCACACCCCTTGTCGCAGCTGGACGTAACACTGCGTACAGTGCTTTACGTGACCCAAGCTTGACATTAGCCCGAAGGCCCGACCCGGTCTGAATCCCGCAGGAAACAGAAGGGAAGGCTTCGGCAGGGAGCTTATCCGGCTGTGCCGGAGCGTCCCTGTCGGACATAATGTGGTCCTAAACTAGGGCGACCACTTATATAAGCCAGAAGTCCCGACCCGGTCTGAATCCCGTAGGAAACAGAAGGGAACGGCTTCAGCAAGTAGCTGGCCCGGCCGTGCCGGAGCGTCCCTGCTGGAAATATTATGTGGTCCTAAACTAGGGCGACCACTTATATGTTTCTGGTCGAAACCTTGACCAGAAACGGCCCCAAGGTCACTTCTGGCAAGACCAAGGAGCCACCCCTCACCTCACTACCACCACTCCCCACCTCTTTACCACCACTTCTACTGACCTGAAAGGCAGAAGACAACAAAGAAGGGGGCGTAGGAGTGGACAAACAGCAAAGCCAACGAAGCAAAGCGGTAGTGAAGACGGCAGAAGAGGGGACGAAGAAATCCCGGACGTAGCGGGAGCTGCGCTAACAGCAACAGAAGGGGCCGTAAACCGACCTATCTAGCGTGAACGGTCGACGAAGCAGAGACACGCAGCGACGGGGTGGAACACGACGAACCGCTGCGGTAATAGGATAACAGGATAATAAACCAGACAAAATGGAGAAAACCTACAACTCCGCCGGCAGCAACAACGAACTACCGGGCGAACGCAGTAAGCCAGCAAAAAGAGAGCTACAGTAGGCACAACCACTCTAACCAAGTGCCAAATAAGAATTGAGGTGTGCTGTCCTTTGCCGTGAGCGCTTAGACGCGTATTGTGGCAAGTGGGGCGCGTGACGGTTTGGTGCAGGGGAAGCAACTCTATGTTTGATTTGATTTTGCCAGCTTCCGCTAAAAGGGCACTATCACCTAGCAACGCCAAAACATTGCACTTGTTGAGTCATGGTACAGTATGTGTAATTAATATCAGCTTTCTGGTATCAATATTGGCTTCACTTTGTGTTACACTCTGTTTGATGTTGGTGTTTTCTATCAGTATCTGATTCAGCCCCGATGCTTGAATTCCTGATAGTTGTGTAACTCAGATTCGTTTATTCACACAGCCTGCTCAATCAGCATACAAGTCACAAAGTCGACGTATGAAGTTTTCCACTTTTATTCAGCACACATCAACAACTGCATACAATTCTCAACTCAACAACTTTCAAATTTACTTTCCAGCTTCACTATCAACAACAATCTCACAGCAACTCTCAACAACAGTGCGGCACACAATTTTATAATCTCTCTCTCTTTTCCCGAAAAATTTCGAACCCAGTAGACTAAAATGACGCACTACAGCCAATCAATTAAAAGATCGTCATCACTGACTTACGTCATACATATTTCTTCTCCTTCCGCCATACTTCGATATTTATCCCGAAACTTCGATCGATAGTAAACAAGCGGGTCCAGAAAATTCTACAACGATATCGACCAACAAAAATTATCAACGTTATACAAAGCCTCTCCTAACAACAATGCAAACTCAAATCAAAGGTAAATAAACTCCATCATTGAATACTTTGCAAAACGAAACGATTAGATCTATCGTGCGTGCTTCCGACGTACTACCATTCGCGTTTCAACGTAACATAACCACCCACTCAAGAAGAAATTTACCCAATTTCTTTCAACAACGTTGAAACGTAATGCACAAACAAAGTTCAGAATTAAAACTTATTTCAGACTGTCTGAACACTGTCAATGTTCTCAGCTCATTCACACAGAGTCAATGGTTTTCATCTTCAAATCTGTCTGGATATTGTCAATGTTCACAGTTTATCTACACTGTCAATGTTTTTTACTCACACACTCTGCTGAGGAAGTCCGCACCAACATTGTCTGATCCTTTGATAGATTCTACTCGCATGTTAAAGTTCTGCAAGTACATAGCCCATCTCATGATGCGACTGTTCACAAACTTGGCAGAGTTCAAGTAAGTTAACGGCTTATGATCAGTCTGCAGCACGAACTTCACTCCTTGAAGGTACAGTTCGAACTTCCGGATTCCCCATATGATGGCAAGGCATGGTCGAGTAATTTTTTCAGCCCTGGACAGCTTCTTGCTGGCGTAACTGACCGGAAATAGTTTCCCTTCGTGTTCTTGCATCAGTATGGCGCCGATGCCTCCGTCCGCTGCGTCTGTCCTTAAGACGAATTCCTTGGAAGTATCGGGCAGTCGTAGCACCGGATCCTTCGAAAGGAGGTCGCGCACAGTCTGGTATGCCCTCTCCTGAGACGGTCCCCACTGCACTTGGTTTGGACAGCCTTTCCGCACCAGGTCCGACAAGGGTGCTGTGATGGCGGAGTAGTTTGGTACAAACTCCCTGTAGTATCCAGCCAACCCCAGGAAAGATCGCACCTGCTTCTTGG
This sequence comes from Oncomelania hupensis, assembly GCA_036898135.1. Classification (NCBI taxonomy): domain Eukaryota; kingdom Metazoa; phylum Mollusca; class Gastropoda; order Littorinimorpha; family Pomatiopsidae; genus Oncomelania; species Oncomelania hupensis. Next base: position 58,408,938 of record CM072523.1, on the reverse strand, counting down.
TTTGGGGACGTGGAGCGTTCAGAATCTTGGTGACGTTTTCTAGTAGAAGCCCCTTCTGTCCTTCTTTCAGCGAATGGCCGATAAAGTCTACATTGTCAGTCCCCAGAATGCACTTACTGGGTCTCACGGTCAGGTTGGCTTCTGTGAGACGGCGAAACAGCTCCCTCAAGGTCTGCAGATGCTCCTTCCAGGTCTGGGTGTGGACTTCATGTTCGACCAAAGTCGTAGAGCCTGGGACATCATTGACGTTATGGGGAAACTCGCCCATAAGGTCCTTGAGCTCCAACTTTTGACCTTCCGTCAAGCTTGGTCCTAGCTTAACATCATCGATGCCTTCTTTGCTGTGGAAGTCTCCCAGATCCAACAGTTCTTCGCTGTCAAAGCTGTTGTCGGTCACAGCTGCTGTGGCTGCGTGCACAGTCTCTGATGGCCTTTCCACGTACAGCTTAAGGAGGTTGGCGTGGTATATCTTGGAATGCTGGCCGACCTTCACCTTATAGTCGTTGATCCCCACCACGGTCTCCACTTCGTACGGGCCTTTCGACTGCATCAGCAACTTATTATGATCGGTAGGTAGCAGCACCAGCACTTTGTTGCCAGGTTTAAACTTCCTGTTCACAGCCGTACGGTCATAGTAGTGCTTTCCACAGTCCTGGGACTTCTTCAGGTTTTCTCTGGCTATCTCGAGAGTCTGCTCCAGCTTCTCCCGTAGCTCAAACACGTACTGGTAGCTGTTCTTCACCTCTGGGGTGTCTACTTCTTTCGTCCACAGTTCTTTTAGGATGTGCATCGGCCCTCGGATGGTTCTTCCGTACAGCAGCTCGAACGGAGAAAAGCCGGTGGACTCCTGCGGCACTTCTCTGTAGGCGAACAGTAAGGCGTTGATGTAACGATGCCATTGTCTGGGCTGCTCGCTGCACAGTTTCTTCAGGGTGGACTTCAACGTAGCATTGAACTTTTCGACAAGCCCGTTGCACATTGGATGGTAGGGTGTCGTAGTCAAATGCCGGATGCTCAGCAGTCTGTTGACCTCCTTCATGCAGTCAGAGACGAACTGCGTCCCGAGGTCTGTCAGGATCTCTTCAGGCACTCCAAGTCTACTGAACATGTCCACTAGCGCCTCTGCAACAGTTTCAGTGTCAATCTTCTTCAGAGGCACTGCTTGTGGGTACCGAGTCGCATAGTCCACTAAAGTCAGTACCCATCGATGACCTTCTTCACTCGGAGGTCTTATTTCGCCGATTAATTCTAAGGCCACCCTCTTGAAAGGTCGGTCGATCAGAGGCATCCTCTGCATAGGCACTTTCGGGACCCTTCCTCGAGGTATGGTCTTCTGGCAAATGTCACATGATCGGCAGAAACGGCTGACGTCCGCATGAAGTCCTGGCCAGTAGAACACCGCCTGGATTCTATCCGACGTCTTCTTGATACCCAGGTGACCTCCCATGATTGAGTCATGCGCTACTTCCATCACCTGGCGCCTTAGGGGTAATGGTACCAATACCTGACGTAGTGGTTTCCCTCCGTTGACCCTCGGGTGCTGGAAGATTCGATACAGGATCTTGGCCTTCACCTCAAAATAGACCGTGCCACTGCCCTTTGTCACGTGGTCTTGGCGGTTCCTGTACTTGTTTAAAGTACTGTCAGCTTCCTGGAGCTGGATCAGCTTATCTCTGTCCACGATGGCAGCTTTAGAGTTGTCGGCGACCTTCAGTGGCGTAGACGTCTTGTCTCTCTTGGCCTGGGCCCTGGTAGTAACAGCACCGACGATCTCTGGTCGGCAGGGCTGAGCCGGAGTAACCACATTGTCCCGTAGCAGCTCTGTAAGGTCTCCATCGGGAAACGGCAATGGATCCTCCTCCACAACTTCGACGTGTTGGGTTGAGGCAGGACTCCATTCTGGATCGTGGTCGTCGGGTCGTCTCGCGCCGTCGATGTTCCCGATCATCAAATCATACAGCGGCTTCTTCAGGCAAACCGCTTCGACTTCGCCTATGTAGAAAGGGGTGTTGACATGAATTTTCGCAACTGGCGCTCTCACACATTTGCTGTCGGCCATAAGTGTCCATTTAGAATCGCCAGTGAGTTGTTCTTTAGCGATTAGGTCTTCTCTGACGATGACCCCACTACAGCCAGAGTCTCTTAAGACAGTCACTTCATGATTTCCGACGCGTCCCTTGGAAACTGGCATGTTCTGGACGGTCACAGCTGCGCTGGCGACGACGGGGATGGATTTTCCGTTGGCAAGGAGAAGTTGGCCATCGGTCATGCACTCTTGCACGTCGGCAGGGGTAGCTGTGCGCTCGGTCTCACTCGGAAGAATGACGCTCCCGTCGCACACCTGATGGTCAGATCTACTGGTTTGCCGTTGATTGGAGAACCGCCTCTGCCGGTTGCCCGCCGCTGCATTGTCCGTACTGCTCCGCCGTCCGCTACCCCCGCCTTGAGGACAATTAGCCGCCCTGTGGTCTGCAGCGTTGCAGGCGAAACAGCCTCTTGAATGCCCTTCCCTGGGAGGTGGCGTGGAGTCCGTCTGTCTCTGGCTCGTCCGGCTCCCCTGGATCTGGTTCACATGGTTTCCAGTTTTCTGAAAATGTTTCGTCGCGCTGGGTGGCCCCAGGGTCTTCCCATGAGCGATGAGATATCTTTCAGCAGCCTCAGTCACATCTTTAAGCGTCTGCAGCTTTTGTTCTTCTAAGTGGGTCGCTAGGTCCTTGTGACAGGCATTGAGAAATTGTTCCTTCACGATCAGGTCATGGAGACTGTCGTAAGACTTCCTTTCGCCTGATAACTCCACCCACTTGTGTAGATATGACGACAGGCGTTCCACAAACTGCTTTGGCGTTTCGTCTGACTTGGGCCGGCATTCACGGAAGCGTTTACGGTAGCCCTTCTCTGTAAAGTTGTAGCACTGCAATAGGGCCTCTTTCAAGACGTCGTAGTCTTCGGCATCATCGTCCGACAATCTGGTGTAGACGTCGAGTGCTTGCCCCGTCAGAAGTGCACTTAGTCGAATCGCCCAGTCTTGAGGTTGCCAGTTAGAGCTTTTGGCAAACCTTTCAAATCTCGCCAAATAACTGTCGATCTGGTCCTTCCCGTCGACGAATGCTGGCAATTTTGGAGCCATGTGGTCGCTGATGACTTGTGGCGCATGCTGATTGTTTTGGATACGCGCCATTTCTAGCTGGAACTGCCGATCAGCTTCTCTTTCCTCACGCCTGCGCTCATCTTCTCTTTCTTGACGCCGGTCTTCTCTTTCTTCTCGACGACGCTGCTCTTCTAATTCTCTTTCTTCACGCTGACGTTGTTCTTCTCTTTCTTGTAATCTCTCCTGGGATTTGACGTACTCCGTCAACTGTTTCCCTTTTAGATTCAGTTGAATCCCTTTCTGCCAGAAGTCAGCCATCTTGATGCTTCTGGAAAGTTCTTTTCTGGAAAGTTCTTTTTCTAGAAAGTTCTTGACTGGAGAGTTCTTTTTTTCTGGAAAGTTCTTGACTGTGCTGTACCTTTCTAGACTGTTCTAGAACAGCACGCTTTCTGCAGTAGCGCTGATGCTTGTCACTAGTCGCTTTCGCTGACGCAGGCCCCGCTGTCCTCGTCGTATGCGACGCTGCACCACTCTGGAGTTGATGTATACGCTCCTGTGCTGAAGTAGACGCGACGTCCGCTCGTCGCTCTCTGTAATACTGGCGATGTAGCTCCGAGACTGTCCCTCGACGTAGTCTTACGGCAGCCACGTAGCCCCGATCTGTTGTTCGCTCACGAAGCAACTTTTCAGCGACTACACGCCCTTGCAGTCAACCCGAACCTATCGGTGATGTAGTCCCAGTATGTTGGCCCCTCTCGACGCAACTCGTTGGCGGCTACCCTCGATAACTGCCTCTCGTAACGTTGACTCACTTGTGGTCGTAGTTGAGCCCTTGGCTATGGCGTGAATCCCGGCTTGGCCCCCAAAAATGTTACACTCTGTTTGATGTTGGTGTTTTCTATCAGTATCTGATTCAGCCCCGATGCTTGAATTCCTGATAGTTGTGTAACTCAGATTCGTTTATTCACACAGCCTGCTCAATCAGCATACAAGTCACAAAGTCGACGTATGAAGTTTTCCACTTTTATTCAGCACACATCAACAACTGCATACAATTCTCAACTCAACAACTTTCAAATTTACTTTCCAGCTTCACTATCAACAACAATCTCACAGCAACTCTCAACAACAGTGCGGCACACAATTTTATAATCTCTCTCTCTTTTCCCGAAAAATTTCGAACCCAGTAGACTAAAATGACGCACTACAGCCAATCAATTAAAAGATCGTCATCACTGACTTACGTCATACATATTTCTTCTCCTTCCGCCATACTTCGATATTTATCCCGAAACTTCGATCGATAGTAAACAAGCGGGTCCAGTAAATTCTACAACGATATCGACCAACAAAAATTATCAACGTTATACAAAGCCTCTCCTAACAACAATGCAAACTCAAATCAAAGGTAAATAAACTCCATCATTGAATACTTTGCAAAACGAAACGATTAGATCTATCGTGCGTGCTTCCGACGTACTACCATTCGCGTTTCAACGTAACACTTTGAGACTCCAAAGTTGTCAATTTCTTCAATTCCGAAACGTTGCCAAAAAACCACCAACATTCGGCATTTTCAAACATTAATACCTTTTTACCTATTTGTCCTATGGGGAAAAAAAATATACCACTGTGTTCAGAATGAAAAGCTCTTTAAATCTATGTCAGTTTTGTGATGAGGAAATCATTTTTTAAAAATGGCTTTTGACTACCTAATTATAGTCTACAATATCATTATTATAGTCCACAAGTCATTATTGTAGTCCACAAGTCATTAATGTAGTCCACAAGATCATTATTATATTCCACAAGCTCATTATTATAGTCCACAAGATCATTATTATAGTCCACAAGCTCATTATTATAGTCCACAAGTCATTATTGTAGTCCACAAGTCATTATTGTAGTCCACAAGTCATTATTATAGTCCACAAGTCATTATTGTAGTCCACAAGTCATTATTGTAGTCCACAAGATCATTATTATATTCCACAAGCTCATTATTATAGTCCACAAGCTCATTATTATAGTCCACAAGATCATTATTATAGTCCACAAGTCATTATTGTAGTCCACAAGTCATTATTATAGTCCACAAGTCATTATTATAGTCCACAAGATCATTATTATAGTCCACAAGTCATTATTGTAGTCCACAAGTCATTATTATAGTCCACAAGATCATTATTGTAGTCCACAAGTCATTATTATAGTCCACAAGATCATTATTATAGTCCACAAGTCATTATTATAGTCCACAAGATCATTATTATAGTCCACAAGATCATTATTGTAGTCCACAAGTCATTATTATAGTCCACAAGATCATTGTTGTAGTCCACAAGATTATTATTATATTCCACAAGTCATTATAATAGTCCACAAGATTATTATTATAGTCCACAAGTCATTATAATAGTCCACAAGATTATTATTATAGTCCACAAGTCATTATAATAGTCCACAAGACTATTATTATAGTCCACAAGTCATTATTATAGGAACCTGAAACTGAAAATCAATGTTTATTTGTGAACATTACATTGACTGTACTCAAAACTCTTATTATGGGAGGGAGCGAGCTGTAGTACACAGAGAAAACCCTCAGGCTCTGTAACATGAGAAGTTTCATAACAAATGAATTTTGGCCCTGTGGGGATAAAATCCACAACCTAAAGCATTGTAAAGTAACGTTCAAACCCACTGCGCTACAGGGACACCCCTTTCACTCCTTCAGATGAAAGTGTAATATGTATAGGTATGCTATTCCATCTCCTGGACTTTCAAGATCCTGATGCCCATGTCCTAGACGGGTGAGTGCACTTTACATGAACACACCCAGCAAGCACTAGGTCCCTTCTCCACAACTCTGGTCGCCCAAGATTGCGCTAAGTTATCTGGGCATCAGACAATGTGCCTAACTTAACTCTTAGCGTCCTATAGCGCGGTAATGCGCGCCTAGCCCATAATCCTGAAGGGCAGTAAACCGTGTCTCGTTAGTGCACCTTTTAGTCAGTAAATCACAGGAAATAGGAACTCTCCTGTGCGTGAGATAAGGTTTAGTCAACTTCCGGAAAGGTTCCCGTGTGTTTTCCGCTATCGTTTTCGCAAGTTTGACGTGGTTTTGTGAACTTTTTTAACAATTTTGTATGAGGTTTGAGTTTGCGAAATTTTCGGCCATGATGGCAGGGGATAGCTCCGACAGTAATAGTGAGTTTTGTAACCTTATTGATGAGCTTATTGCTGAAAGAGCACAAGGACTTGGTGTAGACAACCAGAGTGAGTTTTCTTGTCTGTGTTGACTGACTGTGCACACATTCACATGCAATCCACACTGTCTTGTTGTTGTTTTATTAACATAGTCCGTAAAATACCTGTTATTATGAATTAATTACAAGATTCCAACAGGTAAAAATAGTACTAAAGTCAAAATGGTTCTTTGAGTACATAGAATAACCATTTTGTAAACATATCCTAAAATATGAAGTCAATGTGACAATAAATAAATTTTTTGCAATTTTTTCAAATTCATAACCCAATTTATTGCAATAAACTTGAAATCCTTACAGGATATAGGCGCAAATGTACAGAAAACCTTATAGGACGCTAAGAGTTAAGGCAGCCAGCAAGCACCTGGGATGGAGTTACAGCCTGCATCGGCCAGTGTCTTGAGCTGGAACAAACCGCTATAGAAGAAGAAATAAATAAACAGTTATAAATAGATACATACAGTTATAAATAGTTACATACAGTTATAAATAGATACATTACCGGCTTCCTGTTCAAAGGGCCGACTCCTCCTCTGCCTTGGTTATTGTGACGCTGTGCATTGCCTCTGCTGCCCCTGTTGCCGTTGCTGCCTTTACTGCCACTGCGATCCTGCTTCTGTCCTTTTTTGTTTAACTTGATAATATCATCTGTAAAATAAGCCACTGACCAACGTAGCACACCCTTTATCTTGATGGGGACGCGCAAATACAATCAGTAGCCTAGGTTGATTGGTTTGCTGCTGTAGGGTGTCACTAGTTTGTCATACGTGTCGACTGTTGCACGTTGAAAATAGTCAGTACTTCACAAACCCTTTATAATGTAACAACAACAAAAAATAATAATACCTGCCCACATCAAACTCAAGAAGAAGTAATCAAAAGTGATTAAGAAAATACTCCAAATTCTCATTCCTTTCGCTCTTGTTCAGTCCCGTGTCAGAAGTTGGAAATAGTACGACTAGAGTAGAGACTGCAGTGCAGTGAGTACGTTTTGCAGTTATCAACCAACACTAGCACGCCCATCTGCTGTAATATTTGGAGAAAACCAAAACCATAAATAAAGAATGCTCTTCCTTACTCACCAAGTGAGAGATCGACTTTGTTCACCTGATGGTTACTCATTTTTCTTCTCGTAGCTAGGTATGTTTTCTTTTCTTTACCGGAAACGCTAGACCGGAAATAAAAACACGTTTAGTCTCCTGGCCTAACATTCCCGGGATAAATTTATAGTATCAAGGCGATTGGTTGAAAGGAAAAGACAAAAATACAATTAAACCAGACATTATATAGGTTATACTCATAATAAATTCCTTCATAACATTAACAACAAATATAGAAAGCACTGTGTATATGTTATGTAAAGTTTCACGGTATCATGTGGTGTGCAGCAAAAAAGGACTTGCATGATCTCAATCTCAGCCTCGCAAATCAATATCACTGCAAACTAAAAAAAAACAAGTCTTTTGTTGCAGATGGTGTTAAATTACTACCCATTTGCTGAGTATAGTTCATGAAATAGCGTAAGCTTAGCTTTAAACTTATTTTCTTACTTTAGCTGCCATTATTTACATTGTTAGATGTTTTACTAATAAACAACGTACACCACAAACACATAGAAATATCCGCACACCGAATACATGATCAGATGTAGTTGAATATACACATTCGTGTACATACATATGTTTTATATTTGTGTATGTGATTATCCCCCATTGTGGTGAAAGTCCATTGAGTGTATATAATTTAACTGCATGTAATATTTGTCATTCATTCAACATATTCACTGGCTTTTAAAATGGCGCGCACATGTACATACAGAATACACACATGTAGTAAATTATATATATATATACACAACACAAAACAACACACACACATGTACACACCGAATACACATACATACAGGTAGCATATATATACACACAGATAGTATATTATAATATATATACACACAACACAACACACACACAAATGTACATACAGAAAACACACACATGTATAGTATATTATAATATATATATATATATATATATATATATATATATATATATATATATATATATATATATATATATATATATATATATATATATATATATATAAACACAACACACATGTACATACAGAAAATACATACACACATGTAGTATATACACACATATACACAACACACATGTACATAGAGTACACATGCACACATGTAGTATATATATATATATATATATATATATATATATATATATATATATATATATATATATATATATATATATATATATATATATATATATATATATATATATATATATATATACCATAAACACACATGTACATACAGGATACACATACATGTAGAATATATATATACAAACACATACAATACACACACATGTACATAGAGAATACACATACACACATGTAGTACAATATATACACACAAAACACACGCATGTACATACATTAACACATTCCCAGACAATATATCTCTATCACTCAATGTTTTATTGAAATAAACTGACAGTTTCTTGTAAATCACACACATTAAATCCTCTCTTCAAATCAATACCACAGATTTAATCTTATTACACTTCAATGCCGGTGGTTGGAATGTTCACACATTTAAAATAAGTTAAAACAAATTCAGTCTTTGGAATTAGATCATTGTGCACTTGCATCATGCACGTCTTCATCCAATGTTTGAGAGTTTAAATTAATAGCAAGATTTAAAATAAACAAACACAAAGCTAAAAATTTAAAATATAAACTTTGATATGTTTATTTGAAATGCATGGATTTCCACCCATTGTTTAAATTCACAGTAATACAAGCTATAAAGCAACGTTAAAAACTAAATGATTTTCCAGTAACATAGCAGTACGCCCATCTCTTTTTGCCTATCTGCGCAGTGTCAGAGATCTACCAAGCATAGGCAGTGTACAGGCGTATGTCTCAGTAACCTCTCATACTCAGATTAGACTCTGCATGGTTACCTCCCATAGCAGTCACCTATGCATACAAGCCAGGCATGCAACATGTGAAGCACAACCACGTCTTTTAAAGTTTTCTGCACTAAAAGGTCCATAATTAATAATAATCAAACCACTGCCCCATTGAGGGCTCTTAAGTTCTCTGCTTAGTTAGTTTGTTCATTTTATTTCCTGCAGTATGAGAACAGACCTTAAACCTGTGGTGGTGACCATTCTTGCAGCTCCACCATTTGGCTTTGTATTTGATCCTCAGTATAGTCACAGATTATAGGATGGCACAGGAGTTATTCCATATAGTATGACATTGTGTGAACCCTACAAAATACTCACACAATGACAATATTGAGAAGGAACCTTACCAACAGTCGGCACAGCCATTAAACGCAAACAAAAATCAATAATACACACAATAGCCAAGATGCGAAATGTCAAACCAAAAACGTCTTGAGTGGAGGAGGAGGGAGGTGTGCTGACATTACAACACGACCATAAATAATCTTCCTCTTATTACAACCAGGACACGCCATTCACTTCACACATCAACAAAAGCAAGAAGAAGAAGAACTTGACAAAGAAACCATTTATAAAGGCAAGGGAAAAAACCAGCACAATTGACAATCAATATTTCACACACAAATTGACTTCAACACTGAGTAAAGACTTTTTTTTTAAATCTTAAAGCAGGAAAAACTGGAATGTATGAACCAAGCCATATTTTGCTACAGAGAAATCACATAAAACGGGAAACTGTCAAGAATTACATAAAACCTGAACTGTTCGCATGAAAACTTATTTAATTAATCACAACATTAAAACTGTATTGCTAAATAAAGTAAACAGCATCTGTTATTATATGGACTCAGATACCTTGCTATATTTTGACAGATTCACACTGTCTTCTCCAGCCTACTGAAGTTGATGAAAAATGTTGATTAAAAGAAGAAGAAAACTTGAGATGAAGTCACTGAGTTGAATGGAAATGGGAATCTGGGGTTAGGGTTAGGGTGAGTTGATTTCAACAGTATTGATGAAAAATGTGAGGATAGCACCTACTCATTTATGCATGACCATTCCAGATTCTGGGAACATATACTCTACTATGTATAAAGATCTTTGTAAACTGTGGACATTGTTCTAACAACAAACAACTAAGAGAAATGTTCCAGTACAGTTGCTGCGCTTAAAAACGATATTATAGGTTTGTGATCTATTAGCCTGCAGCAGGCAAGGTTTGTGCATAATGGCTAATGTGGCCACTAACATGCTGACTTTGACATCACTATTTATTGAAAACAGTCTCTACCTTAGAAGCCCTCCAAACACAACACTGTAGTTGCTCTCTTTTCACAATACTTTAAAACAAAATAATAACATATTACTAAAAAATAAAACAATAATGATGCTGGACGGTAAAAAATGCTTGAAGGATAAATGTAATCATGCATCGACGATAAAATAATTCTGACTATATGGACGGTCAATTTGGATGTAATAGTTAATTATTCATTGCTTACAGGGTCCAGCGGACTGCAAAGAGCAGAATCAGGACCACCTTGGATGTAATAAAAAACAGTTTTTTTACAGCATCTGAACCTAACCAACTACCCTAATAATGTAATAATAACAAATGTAAACAAAATTAAAGTAAATGTTATGGACGGGCACAATGGTCATTACATTACATTACATAATTGTTGCTTTAGGTCCAGCGGACTCTTCCGAGCCAAATCAGGACCGGACAACCCCCAATCCGCATAAAAGATCTGCTGAAACAACCCTAGTGGGAAAACTGAATGCCCTCCACCAGCCAGTCACTTTACAATAAAGACATCCCACGCAGGGGACGGCTGAGGCTTCACCCCAACTTATCGAACCCCCGTTTACAAAAACAAAATAGAATACAAACATCATTATACATTATCAACAAAACACATACATATAAAATGCCTACATTGCTAAATAATAACATCATAGGAAGCCCTAGTGACCACCTGGCAGAAAGCGTCCAATATTCCCAAGCTGATCCAACAGACCTCATACACAAACAAGGAGTCTTGTCCCGGAAGAGTTTTCAAGAAAAAAGGTAGGAGACTGGTCTAGCGAAGAAGACGATAGTATAGCAGATTGATAGAACAGAGCAGGAATGAGAAAGAGCAAATGAGAAAGACAGCGACAGTGGGAATTTAAAGCACTAAATTTCCAGAAAGTGGGAATACTATTTATACTGAAACCCCCGGCACCCCAACGGGGACTGGCACAATGGTCAGGAGACCACAGGCGCGACATTGGGACACAAAATAACGCATCATTAATACATTCAGAAATTGTGGATGGCCACAACAAATGTACACAATGCTAGAGAAAAACAATGTGTAAATGTTAAAAGCGCCAGGAATGACAAATTAACGTTAAATATGTGCGATATGTAAGTCATTGTAGTATTATTATAATAATAATAATAATTATTATTATTATCATCATCATCATCATCATCATCATCATCATCATCATCATCATCATCATCATCATCATCATCATCATCATCATCATCATCATCATCATCATTATTCACAGACAAAATTTCAACAATGCATCAATAATGTTACAACACCAATACTGCATACAAAACCAAAATGGTGGTCTAGGCAGACACAAGATGGGCGCAACAGTCACCTTTTCTGCCACATGAAAAATCAAAGCATGTCCAGCCAGGTTAGTATTTAGAAAACTAACATTTTGTAACTTCGTGACCTTTGTTTTTGTATTAAGAGATTTCTCTTTTATAGCGCACTTACAAGCTCAGAGAGCTTCTCAAGGTGCTGGCCCGTAATATCCAGCAATCACACAATAGTTTGCCGAGGTCAGGATTCGAACCCATGTCGCCCAAGACGCACTCACACAAGTGTTGCGCTCTGACCTATCTTATTGTATACTTACTTTTCTCAAACACCTGACTGAACATTCACAATGATTATATATAAATTGGCCAAAGTGGACTTGTTTCATCTTGTCATTGTACAGCAGTTTTCTACAGCACCCATTATGCTTAGGCATCATTACCTGTTAGACATCATTACCTGTTAGGCATCATTAGCTGTTAGGTATCATTACCTGTTAGGCATCATTACCTGTTAGGCATCATTACCTGTCAGAGATAATTCAACAGTCATAAATAATGATTAACAATAGTGGGTTGTTTTTTGTGTGTTTATTTAGTTTGATGGATGGCCTATGTCAACATATAATGCTAGAGAGAACATTTAGCTTATACAGATACAGTATGTACACATAATGCTAGATGGAGAAACCCAATCTCACTCAATATAATTGAGTAACTTTGTGGCTGGGTATGTATGTGCCTGGTCCGCCACATATCTCTTGAGGTGCTGCATCAAGTTTACTTCCAACTTCAAACATACAGATTCCAGTGTCCAATGTTTTTGGACACACATAATGCTGGTAAGTGACAATTCAATCCAAAGCAATACAAAACGTAATGCTAGCCATTTATCCAAAGACTTATGTTACAACAATACAAAATAATGCTGGCACAACAAAAACAATGGCACATTTTACAATGACACAAGCGATGACACTGATGCACAACAATGCATCAATCATTACACACTGCAGGAAAATAGCTAGCAAAAAGCTAACAATGTTGTATCAATGCTGTGCTTTGAAAGAATGTGACCATATAATTATTTGTCCTCGTTATCATTGTATGAACTGTTGGAGAAGGTCAGTTGATGTCACAAATATATTTCATTTTTAACCTTTAAAAAAAAAAAAATTTAGTGTTGTATTAGTTGCTTTGACACTCCATAATTGTATTGCTTAAAAATAAGCATAGCTTTACATGTAAACCATAACTGAAGTGTTAAAGTTGATTCATGACCACAGTTATAGCAACAAATGATAGAGTCGTGAAATTTACTCCTCAGAGGTGATGTGCAGCAAAGGGTAATTCATTTCTGTCAAAACTACATGCTCAGTCTCAAACCACTACCACTCACTGTAACCAGATGATCATCAGCATGTATGCCTACAATACAAATTTTATCTTAATGTTGACAAATGATATCCTAATGTTGACAAATGATATCCTAATGTTGACAAGTGATATTCTAATGTTGACAATTTATATTTTAATGTTGACCAATAACATCTTAATGTTGTGTTGACAAATGATATCTTAATGTTGACAAATGATATTATAATGTTGACAAATGATATCTTAATGCTGACAAATGATATCATAATGTTGCACGGTTGTAATACTGTAAAAGCGGAACAAAAAACAATGGGCATCTCGTTCAGACAAATTAAAAATCAGTTTCTTATCACATTATTGGTAAAATAAAGTACATTCAGTCAAATTTGGGATTACATTGACTGAGATGGAGGACTTATAACTTCTATTACTCAAAAAGATATTGGATTACAATCGAAGCAATGCTGGATGGCCAAAAATGGTTGAAGTTGCATCAGAATACAACAAAAATAAATTAATAAAAATTAAAAGAATGGCAACATGATACCTTGGCAATGTTACAGCCTGTACATCAAAACGGAAGATTCCGGAAATTTTAACTCTGAATGGGAAAGTACCCATAAATTAATTAATTAATAATAAATAAACCTACAAACAAACCTTTCAACAACACACCAGAAAGCAGTTTTCTTAATGATCCCTGGGTTAAACTGAAATTTGCCTCAACTGTGACGCCTCAGTCTACTCCAGCCCAGCATGACAACACATACACAGCCTGACACAGCTCTGTCAAATAACTGGCTTACTTAAAGCTGAATAATAAAAAGACACTCACATCATCAAAACCTCCATCCCACCAAACACAAACAGTTACATTAGATGGAATAAAAACAGAAACTGACAGTATTCACAACAACAACTTACATCACACTCACTGCTAATGGTGCTGTCGTGGAATGCCAAACAGTCACCACTGCTGGAATACCTCCCAAGGCCTAGAACTCATAATTACAGCAGTAAGGTAATTAACAAACAACAGTTTCTGCAAAGAAATTCGACCAGACACAATGTGTGTTTAAAATTCACAATCTATGAGGCATTTACAGCAGGAACAATATTGATTATATTTTTTACAATGCAAGTAGCAACCTGCAGTCTTTGCCATCACAGGAAGAAAAGCTACCGTTTTATTTTTTCACAAAAACCAGCCATTGTCAGCATAGTTTTATGCAAAATATTTCGGTGATAATCTTTCTTCATCTTGGAGCCAGGACACCGCAGTTGGTAGAGCGACCAAATGGAGTGAGAACAGTTGTGGTTGTGGGTTCAAACCCCAGACATGAAACTGGATGTAAGCACTGGTCACCTTATTACTGCTATCAAATCTGATCCGCAAAGTCATAGTGTGCGTGTGAGTGTGTGCACATGAATAAATGAGAGTGTGTGCGTTAGAGGCATTAGTTTTTATATAATAATAATAATAACGGATTTTTATATAGCGGGTACTCCAGCCTATGACCAGACTCACCATGCTTTACATAGTCATTACATATAAATACATGCACTCGATGAAACATCACTTTTGCTACAATACACCAAAAGACGGGACAATAAAGGTACAGACTATTTACAATATATATAAGGTTGCTGTTAATAGTGAATCAGTTTTCCTCAATTTGTTTTATTTTTAAAATTGTTCTGTACTCATGTAAAGTCATAGAGCTAAGTCTAGATTAGGCGCCTAAATATTCATCATCATACTAACAATAATAATAATTATCCTATCCAATCCTGTCCCTTAACCTGGAGGTCCGTAGGGGCACCACAGATGATCGTTTAACCAGCACACTCCATCTTTCTCTGTCCTCAGCAGCCCTGATGACTTCGCTCAGTGTCAAACCAGTCCATTCTCGAATGTTGTAATCCCACCTCTTTTTCGGTCTCCTACCTCCTTGCCCTGTGCCTTGCAGATTGGTCTTTGCAAGGCCTGATGATCTGGTAACGTGGCCATACCATCGGAGTTTCCGTTTCTTCACCACTGTGAGCAGGTCATCGTGTTGTCCAATGGCTTGTGTGATGGTCTGTCAGACTTCGTCGTTGTTGATGTGTTGGGTAATACAATGGTACTACAATGTCTCCTAAATATTTGAAGCTATGCACTGTGTTGAGGGATTGGCCTTGGACTTTGATGTCCGTGTTGATGCCAATGTTGGTCATCATTTTGGTCTTCTCTGCACTTATTTCCATTCCATAAGCTCTGGAGGTTGTGTCAAGCCTCGGCACCAGCTGTTCTTGTTCCTTTCCAGCCAATCCATCAATGTCATCCGCAAAACGAAGATTGGAGATTGCTCTACCCCCTAAGCTGACTGTGCCTTCGTGATCTGCAAGAGCATCTGACATGATGCGCTTTAGGAAGATGATGAAGAGTGTTGGAGAGAGTAGGCATCCTTGATGCACACTGATTGTTGTTCTGAACCAGTTCCCGATGATGCTGTTATGGAGGACTGCACTGGTAGCCTAATATAATATTATATAATAATAATAATAATAATAATAATAATAATAATAATAATAATAATGTCAGGCTGGGGGTTACTCAAGTGTGCAGTAGGAAGGTTTTAGTGTAGGTTTTCTGTCTGTGTCGATGGGATTAAGCACAAAGAGCATTAACTGTTTTGGGAGGGCTGGTGGGAGGGGGAGGGGGAGAGTAGAATAGGGGAGAGGGAGGGTAGGGGGAGACCTACACTATACCAGCCTACATCATCATTCCTTATTGGTGGGTCTTATCTCCCCTTGTCTTAGTTGGGGCTGTTTTGTTTTATTTATTGAAAAACAACCCCAAAATCAAGAAACGCTTGTTGTAAACTGTAACAGCCCATTTTTAAATCCAGGGATTCTAAAAGTGAGCATTTTAAGTCTAACAAATTGTTAATGAGACATGCGTTGGGCAAATAACTTGAAAAATGGACTTGGCCTCAGTTGGTTGCTAACTCCCGATAAAATTTAGCTTATTAGCGAAACACGTTTATTGACAATCTTGAAACCTGCTGTGTTTCATCTCCTTCAACCTGTTATACATGTACTTGCATTCCTGGTAACTTTGTCACCAGTCTATAGGGCCAGTTGAAATTTCTGGCTTGCGTGGCACCCTTGTTGGTCAGAAAACTGTTAATTAAAATGAGGAAACAGTCAAATGTTTCAGTTGAAGCTTAATACAAATCATGTCCCACACCGACACCAATCAAAGTCATTCAAAATCCACATTTGTGCGTTCTTCTGAAAATATTTTGTTACACTACATTGACATTTATGTCATTTATTTTTATAATATTGTGTATTACCATCCAGTCACATGTGCTGTGTGATACCCTGTGATAACAAGACGCGCATCTGCTTGGCTCTCTCAGCTGTGATGTGTGCGTCAGTGTGAATGGGAGAGAGTTGAAATAATGTTTATGATGAATGGGATGTGGATGAAAGTGAATTATTGTGTATTCTTAATGTATAGGCATTTAAAATGAACAACTCTGTTCCATTCTGAAATTCAATAAATAAATGGAAAAACATCTGCGAAATATGGCTAACACCGTAGCAAGCAATTCAGCGTAAGCACGCACACACACACTACCATGCACTTACATAGAAGGTAAAAAATACTACCAGTCTAGTGAGCAATCTGATCAACACACACACATACATTTATACCATAAAACGCTAACAGTTCCTGTACTACTAAGATCCACTTTGTCCCACTGTCCAACACCAACCACTCCATCTCTTGTCTACAGCCAAGCACCAAACATCAAAGCATACACAAACTAAATAGAAAATTACAAATGCTAACAGTTTTCATACTACAAAGATTGACTTTGTTCTGTTATTTACCACAAAACATCCATCTCTTGCCTAGAACCAAGCACCAACTAGAAAAGCGCACACCCATATCATTTTAAACTCAAAGTCAAAATAGGAGCAATTTTTATACTACATTTATCAACCCTTTTTGGTTTTTATCAGACAAACAAAACACTCCATTTCTTGCCTAAGAGTCAAGCTTTAAAATAGAAAAGAAAAAAGAATTGTTCACGTATAGTTTCCTCGTCAGCTGAAAGAGATCTAACTTAAGCCACCCAAAACACCACTCTGTAGCATCAAGAGCACTGTCAAACGTCCCTGACAGTTGAGCCCTTGATGGACCTACGTGTTTGCGTGTTTATCTGACCCTTTTGGCAGAATGACCAGGTTCTTTCACATACTGCTGCAGCAACACAACCGCAAAATAACGTCTTTTTTACTTTGTTGGTGAAAACTTATTTTAGGTAGAGTAAAAAAAACTAAGTACTTCGTTAATTGAAAACGCAAAAATTTTGCTTACACAACAGCAATGTTTGTGCAGTCTCAAAAAAAGACAATAGATATCAACTTTACATACAAATTGTTTGTATATTAGACACTGGATATTACAAAAGGAACCGAGGGACAAGTCATCAGTTTCTGTCGCAACAGGAGTCAAAGTATTTCCGCAGATGTATCCAGGTGGTTGCCATAGATATGAAAAGCATTATCTGTAGGTGAATGGCCAATGACCAGTTCATGTTAACCTCATACAGAAGAGTCAGAGGCATTAAGCATCCAGGAGCACAGGTATTTCACTGACAAAGGATCACAGCCAGCCATCATCTCCACACTCGACATGTGTTGTCCTTGCTCCCTGAAAACATCAACCGTCAAAACATCAACCATCAAAACATTAATCCAAGCATCTGGAAAAGGCTTTTGATGGACGTATGGCATTTACAACTTCTTCAAATTGTCTATGTGATTTTGATGATACACACTTTGGGAGTCGTTGCCAATACCATGTGCAACGCTGAAGTGGAATCTGCACATAGTGCATTAGCAAACTTTGGCCCTTTCAGAGATGTAGTTAGATAAGGCTGCTTTTCGTTGTAGTTTTTGAAATAAAGCTTTCTATCTGGCCTGCTGTTTATCTTTTGATTAATCTTTATTGATTGGCTTCATTTTTCCAGCTAGTACAGAGCAGTGAGCAGAATGGAGGAAAGCGGAACACAAGTGTGGCCAACTAATCCTATGTGCGCATGCTCCACCTTGGTAAAGGAAGTAACTACACTTCGCGTCTTTTAATCGCAATTGTAAGAAAATTTTATAAATAAATAAAAACGTGACCGTAGCTTTAACGAGCTGGCCAGACGACCATTCTCCAAGGCTAAATTGCGTACGAATATGGCAAACGAACATAGGGTAGGCAAGTCTGTGTCCAAACACCCTCAAATGAAACTGTTTTCATTTTCTGATACATTTTGCTGACTGGAAAATACTTTGAAATAGTCGGGAATAAGAATGAGCCAAATGTGGGTCTGTCTTTCTGTATTTTGTTCATTTGCCTTAAGCCTAGGTCTGAGGACGAACGTTTTGATTGCAATCATAGGGAAAATCATGACGTCACCACTGATTTCGTGAGACTATAGCTGAGTCATCTCAGTCAAATCAGTTCTCAGCGTGATTTGCGATGATTTTTCACGTTTAGAACATGCCCTAATTTCGATAGACTGATTGCGAGTCATTTAGCATGGGAACCAATGAAATGCGCTACTTTGATCACGTGATCTTGCGAAAATGGCTACCAGACCCAAGACAGGCTTGCTAGGAACATTGATTGTGAAAAATACCTGTTGAATTAGTACAGATGAGATTGTCACATCAATGTTCATGGGATATCATCTTTTTTTTTCAATATAGCAAATGAAATGCTAGCGTTAATGCAACAATTCTGAAGCAAGGGAAAACAACTCTTGTGCTTTTGTTTATGCGCAGTGACTGTGCGTGTGTTTACCAAAATCAAACGTTCTAGTGTGACTACTTATGACTGGCAGCATCATCCTCCCATTCAAATCATGACTCGCAAACATTCACTGTCATTGTGATCGCAATCAAAGTGTTGGTCATCAGACCTAGGCTTTACCTCAACAGCAATCAACACATTTGGACCAAAGTTTCTAGGACCATGGCCTGGGTTATTGGCCAGCCTCTCATGCCATCCTATTTGCTCTCATTCTAAAGTCAAAGGTTGCTGGTGTAAATTGTTTGCTAAGCACGCATCGCAAAGCTCTGACAGTGCACCCAGCTCGATATATACTACTCAAAATAATACAAGGGCCACTTGGACATATGGGTCTCTCTTTAAATCAGAAACACGAATTCAATTTATTAGTTCATCATATTTTATTGCAATCATTTCTGCATCAATAACAAAAAAGATTTTAGACATCAGTCGCTTAAAATTCGAGTAAATTCAATTTAACTGGACATACCCCTCATTTACAAAATCAAAACTTTAGAAACCAAAAATCTATAGAGTCAGTATCGGGTGTGGCCACCGTTTGCATCAATGCAGTCTTGGCATCGTTGTCTCATGGACCGTATCAGGTTATGGAGGATGTTTCCTGGGATGGCCAACCACTCTTGCTGGAGAACTTGGGTCAAAACTTCAAGGTTAGCTCCAGGAGGGAGGTTTTCCCGTGTCTGTCGACCCAAGTCATCCCACAGATGTTCTATGGGGTTCAAATCAGGTGATCGAGCCGGCCAATCCATCCTTATGACGTGCTGTTGCTGCAGGAAGTCATTGACGATACGCACTCGGTGGGGTCTGGCATTATCGTCCTGTAGTATGGCACCTTCCCCAATGGCCCGCAGAGCTGGGAGAACCCTAGGTTGTAGGACGTCATCCCTGTAGCCAATACCGTTTAAGTTGCCATGAATTTGGAGCAGGGGTGTTCTGAAGTTTAATGCGAAGCCACCCCACATCATGACAGATCCACCACCAAAGCGGTCATGCTCGCGCACCGTCGCATCAGCAAAACGCTCCCGTGGACATCTCCAAACATTCACTCGACGGTCGTTGAAAGACAAGGAGAACCGAGACTCATCTGTAAAGAGCACCCTTGACCAATGTTGCCTAGTCCACACCAAATGACGCCGAGCCCAGGCCAAACGCGCTGCAAGGTGAGCTGGGGTGAGCAAAGGCCATACTGCTGGTCGTCTTGATCGCAGGTTTGCCTCGTGTAGACGGTTGCGAATTGTCTGGTCGCTGACGTTAACCTTGCTGGCTGCGTGAAGCTGTCTTCTGATGGTGTTTGCTGTAGCGGACTTCATCCTCAGAGCTGACAGGGTGATGAAATGGTCTTGTCTTGCAGTGGTAACGCGGGGGCGTCCGGACCTTCTTGGTTCTTGGACGCTTCCAGTGTTGTTAAAGCGCTCCCGCAGCCTTTGGACAACGGAGTGGGACACTCCCAGCCGCCTGCCATCAGAGCTTATTCTAGGATTTTGAAAAAGTGGGGGCAGGCCCCCCTTCCTTGAAAAAAAAGGGGGGGATTAGGCCCCCCTCTGACCAAAACAGTGGGGGCGTCTTCTCGGCATATATAGGGTGTACACACAAACAAATATCCATACTTGTTTTCTCCCGTGATGTTCCCGGATAAACTGTGAAACAGTCAAGTGTCGCATTCTCTCCAAACAGTAAGTACACACAAATCGCAGACAAAATATATCACAAACTGGTATCTGTAACCTTGCTTTCACAACTGTTGCATAAAAGCTCTGCTATTTTAGAAGATAAGTCATGGGAAAACAGTGTGACTGTTTTCTTCACAGCTGTTCCTCCACTGAATTCGAAGTCAAAAAGCGTTTTTTCGAAGCCATTCTGATTCTGATTGTAAACCAGTTCCAACCGATCAGGTTCATCGATGCCACACTCAGAAGAAAGGTGATTGGTCAAAAAGAATAGCATCGGCCAATGAAAATTTGAGACACATCGCATATACAAGAGAGCAACTTTCGTTTAACTCCAGTTTCCGCTACGCCCTAGCAGACGACAGAAACGTCACAGTAAAGCCCGCTTCGATCAAGACATGTAGCGGGATATTTCCAATCTCCGCGGGATCGCGAACGCGCTCATCGAATTTCTTTGCGGGAAAAAAACTTTTTGTGCGTGATCCCGCGCATCCCGCGCCCTAGAATAAGCTCTGTGCCATGCAATAGCTCTGCCTCTATCCGCATCAGTGAATCGTCGCCTTGGGGGCATGGTTAGAAAAGCAACAAAAGCGCTGCCATTTATACCCAGAAAAAAGTGCCGACTGTTGAACTGAACTCACAAAATGCAAGCCTTTCGTGTGCAAATCACTTTTTAATGTTGAAAATTTTGCTTTATTAGCAAGACAACAGTAAATTAGGGTCATTTTTTTTTGGTAAAAATTGGGTTTGTTTTTCAACTCAGTGCAGAAAGTTCAAAACTCACACATGTGATTACTTGTCAGAATAAGATTGTCTTGAATGTTACTGTACAGGATAAGTTTTGAAATAAGCAATATAAGCGATATTATTGATAGCAGCAAAAAATAATTAAACTAAATGAAATGTGAGAGTGGCCCTTCAATTATTTTGAGTAGTATATATAGTTGTCGTCCACTCTTCTTCCTAAGATGGTTAGGTGGTCTGGAGGTCCAGGCTATTGGAAGGGCAAATACAGGTTTACTAATACCAGTAATCCGTGTCTGGTAAGCCTAAATATTTGGGAAAGCGAGCGGATAACGTGCCAAATAAGATCAGCAACCTAGCGCTGTCAGTTGTCCTGAGCTTCACTGCCCATCAAGGGACATAATTCAGGTTTGACTGCATTCAAAAATGTCTCCTTCATATCTTCATCACTCCATACCCCATCTACAACCCCAATTTTACAAGTAATACTAATGACTTATATACCTGTGATGATGGTGTTGCCTTCATAGTTGAAGGCGCAGCTGAAGATTTCGTCGGTGTGCCCTTCTAGCACCTGTTTACAGGCACCGTTCTCTGGGTCCCATAGCCTTGCCGTCTTGTCCGCACTGGCCGTCAGTACCAACGTGCCTTGTGGGTTGAAGGTGATCTGAAAACAAAGCATACAATGAGTAGACACTAGAAAAAGTCTTGATATGTAGATGAGAAATCTCGTATCACAGTATCGCACTGGACAGTAGAATTTCTGTGAACCCTTCAATGACTGAAGACAAGTTTCAGCATCTGTGTATTTTACTTATTTACTCTTTATTGTATTTTGTTATATGTATGTAGTTTTGTGTTACCGTTGTGACAGCTTGTGTCACATGTATGAAGTTTTGTGTTACCGCTGTAACAGCTTGTGTTATATATATGTAGTTTTGCGTCACCGCTGTGACAGCTTCTGTTATATATATGTAGTTTTGTGTTACCGTTGTGACAGCTTGTGTTACATGTATGAAGTTTTGTGTTACCGCTGTAACAGCTTGTGTTATATATATGTAGTTTTGTGTCACCGCTGTGACAGCTTGTGTTATATGTATGTAGTTTTGTGTTACCGTTGTGACAGCTTGTGTTATATATATATGTAGTTTTGTGTTACCGCTGTGACAGCTTGTGTTACATGTAGTTTTGTGTTACCGTTGTGACAGCTTGTGTTACATGTAGTTTTGTGTTACCGTTGTGACAGCTTGTGTTACATATATGTAGTTTTGTGTTACCGTTGTGACAGCTTGTGTTACATGTATGAAGTTTTGTGTTACGGTTGTGACAGCTTGTGTCACATGTATGCAGTTTTGTGATACCGTTGTGACCGCTTGTGTCACATGTATGTAGTTTTGTGTTACTGTTGTGACAGCTTGTGTTACACATATGTAGTTCTTGTGTTACCGCTGTAACAGCTTGTGTCACATGTATGTAGTTTTGTGTTACTGCTGTGACAGCTTGTGTTACATGAATGTATTTTTGTGTTACCGTTGTGACAGCTTGTGTTACATGTATGTAGTTTCGGACCTGGATTTTTGTTGCTTCATGTTTTATTCTGTTGTACTGTCTCTTATTGTAAAAGTTCTTGTGTGACAGTATGCGTGTCAGCACTTTGAACAGACTTTTTAGTTTGGAATTATTAATACTAATGTTGTCTCATTACGCTTTGTCTACTATCACCCTCATGTAAACAGCGTGATATTCATTAACTGAACTCAACTCTCATTAGATGCCAGTCATGCCTAACAGTCAGCAGATCAGTTCAGAAGATCATTATGATCTCTGCTTTGTTAATAAGAATTGTTCACCAGTGGATTATGTCATTTAATTAATCATCGTTATATATCAATTGTCAGCTCAAGAGCTGCTCAAGGTTCTGGCAGATATGGGATCTATCTCAAGCTGCTCAAGTTATGTCAGTCATAGTCCACAAAGATGTATCTCAAGCTGCCCAAGTAATGTCAGTCATAGTCCACAAAGATCTATCTCAAGCTGCCCAAGTTATGTCAGTCATAGTCCACAAAGATCTATCTCAAGCTGCCCAAGTAATGTCAGTCATAGTCCACAAAGATCTATCTCAAGCTGCCCAAGTTATGTCAGTCATAGTCCACAAAGATCTATCTCAAGCTGCCCAAGTAATGTCAGTCATAGTCCACAAAGATCTATCTCAAGCTGCCCAAGTAATGTCAGTCATAGTCCACAAAGATCTATCTCAAGCTGCCCAAGTAATGTCAGTCATAGTCCACAAAGATCTATCTCAAGCTGCCCAAGTAATGTCAGTCATAGTCCACAAAGATCTATCTCAAGCTGCCCAAGTAATGTCAGTCATAGTCCACAAAGATCTATCTCAAGCTGCCCAAGTTATGTCAGTCATAGTCCACAAAGATCTATCTCAAGCTGCCCAAGTAATGTCAGTCATAGTCCACAAAGATCTATCTCAAGCTGCCCAAGTTATGTCAGTCATAGTCCACACAGAACTAACTCAAGATGCCCAAGTAATGTCAGTCATAGTCCACAAAGATCTATCTCAAGCTGCCCAAGTAATGTCAGTCATAGTCCACAAAGATCTATCTCAAGCTGCCCAAGTAATGTCAGTCATAGTCCACAAAGATCTATCTCAAGCTGCCCAAGTAATGTCAGTCATAGTCCACAAAGATCTATCTCAAGCTGCCCAAGTAATGTCAGTCATAGTCCACAAAGATCTATCTCAAGCTGCCCAAGTTATGTCAGTCATAGTCCACAAAGATCTATCTCAAGCTGCCCAAGTAATGTCAGTCATAGTCCACAAAGATCTATCTCAAGCTGCCCAAGTTATGTCAGTCATAGTCCACACAGAACTAACTCAAGATGCCCAAGTAATGTCAGTCATAGTCCACAAAGATCTATCTCAAGCTGCCCAAGTAATGTCAGTCATAGTCCACAAAGATCTATCTCAAGCTGCCCAAGTTATGTCAGTCATAGTCCACAAAGATCTATCTCAAGCTGCCCAAGTAATGTCAGTCATAGTCCACAAAGATCTATCTCAAGCTGCCCAAGTTATGTCAGTCATAGTCCACAAAGATCTATCTCAAGCTGCCCAAGTTATGTCAGTCATAGTCCACACAGATCTAACTCAAGCTGCTCAAGTTATGTCAGTCATAGTCCACAAGATCTATCTCAAGCTGCCCAAGTTATGTCAGTCATAGTCCACAAGATCTATCTCAAGCTGCTCAAGTTATGTCAGTCATAGTCCACAAGATCTATCTCAAGCTGCTCAAGTTATGTCAGTCATAGTCCCCACAGAACTAACTCAAGCTGCTCAAGTTATGTCAGTCATAGTCCACAAGATCTATCTCAAGCTGCTCAAGTTATGTCAGCCATAGTCCACACAGATCTAACTCAAGCTGCTCAAGTTATGTCAGTCATAGTCCACAAAGATCTATCTCAAGCTGCTCAAGTTATGTCAGTCATAGTCCACAAAGATCTATCTCAAGCTGCCCAAGTTATGTCAGTCATAGTCCACAAAGATCTATCTCAAGCTGCCCAAGTTATGTCAGTCATAGTCCACAAAGATCTATCTCAAGCTGCCCAAGTTATGTCAGTCATAGTCCACATAGATCTATCTCAAGCTGCTCAAGTTATGTCAGTCATAGTCCACAAGATCTATCTCAAGCTGCCCAAGTTATGTCAGTCATAGTCCACAAAGATCTAACTCAAGATGCCCAAGTAATGTCAGTCATAGTCCACAAAGATCTATCTCAAGCTGCCCAAGTTATGTCAGTCATAGTCCACAAAGTATGGTATATCTGGAGACCAGTTCATTAGATGAGCTCGTTATTTATAAAACAGGCAAAGCTAAACTGCAGGAAAGAAAAAAAAAAAGCTGACCTTAGAGATTTCACCCTCATGGCCTTCAAACTTGCAGACCATATTCTGGTTAACAGCGTTGTAGCACCGTGCCGTGCCGTCTGCCGAAGCTGTCAGCAAGTGCTGCCCCGTGTAGTCAAAGGCTACGTCCAGGATCTCATCTTCGTGACCCTTCAGCGTGCCTATGCACCGACCTGGGCACATTTGAACATTACCATATGCATCAACTGCAGATCCAAATATATATTTCACTCTTTTAAAAATAAAAATAAATCTTCAAAAAACCTACTCAGGCAGTCAGAAAATTGACAAATTGAATCCAAACCACACAAAATAGTAGTTCAGTAGTAACAAAATCAAATTCACTGCCCATTTCAAATCTTTCCTCTTCAAATAAAAGTTCCTAATAGCGTCTTAATATTGCAAAGACTTTGCAAAGGCCATCCTGCAGGGCACGGTTGCAAGGAGGCAGAAGAAGAGGGAGACAGAAAAAGAGGTGGAAAGCATAGGTGCCTACCCCCCAGTCTGACCATTTGTGTACTGGCTGCATGAAAAATGAGTATTTTGCGGCTAGTTGCCTTGTTTCATAGCTTTTTGTATCATTGTTTTCAAATTGTGTCAGCTGCAACGTAAGACCTCCCACCTGATCCAACATCCCACAGTTTGCAGGTCTTGTCCATGGAGCCTGTGGCAATCAGAGAACAGTCCCAGTTAAACTGAGCGCTGCTGATCTCTGCTTTGTGGCCCACCAGGGACTGTATTCGCCTGCAAAACGCAAGTCAATCCATCAACATTGAGGTTCAACGTCTACGCCCATCATTGGCGGTAGGGCGGATAGGGATTAGCAGGGAAGAGGGGTAAGGACCTCAGTCAACACTGAACTGCTATAGCAATCCTACTGCTAAGATGGACAGGGAAACATGGCTACTTTGATCTTGCCCATAGCAGGCTTAGGAACCTGGGTCACCGCTGTGCCAGGCCAAGGTTCTTGTCGTTGCTGTATTTCCACACCACCGCTAGAACTAGTACTATGATTATTACTGATTTGTTGTCCTAATCCTCACAGCATCTGTCAAGGGAAATTATCGAAGGTCAACTCACTTGCCAGAACGTACGTCCCAGAGGACAACGGTATGATCAAAGGAGCCGGTGATGACCTCTGAGCCTGAAGAGCTGAAAGAAAGGGAAATAATCTCTGCTGTGTGGCCCTGCACAGCAGTAAAAGTACAATCATGGTCAATCCCAAAGTGAATAAGCAAAGTGTCAGCATTGGGGAACCATAATTAAGAATAGAAAACATAATTATAACAGAAAATATCACTAATAAATGACCAGGATTGCACAGCCTGTGTTAATGAGGGTATATCCCATAAAGCAACTCAAAAATGACCTTATGAAAATGAAGTGAAAGGGCATCAACACAAAAGATGTACAAAGGAAATGGCATGAAAGCCTACCATAAATGTTAAAGAGGGTCGTCACATAAACATGTAGCTGGAGAGAACACTAAGTCACATTTCAGGATAAAGATATTAATGTCAAATGTCTTTAGTACATGAGGACAATATATAATCTTGAATCTATTTCTTTAAAGCAATTATGAGCATTTGCCTTTAGATAGGATGCTAGCACAAAATAGCTGAGATATATGATACTTTACATGTTACTGAAACAGTGGACTTTGACCAGCCTGATAATCTCCACATCTTACTCCTCCATATTTGATTATTGGGGTCTTGTATAGTGCTCAATATCTATGACGCCACACAGGGATCATTTTTATTTGTTTACAAGAAGACTGGCACAAAAGTGAGGTCTTACCTGTAGCGTGACAGTCTCCACGCCTTTCTCCACGTCCCACAGCCGACAAGTGGTGTCCATGCTTCCTGTGGCGATGACTGTGCTGCTGGGGTTGAAGTTTACACACACCTAAGCAACACAAACACCGGGTGAGCCCATGTACCGTGTCATTTTTACATGGATTCCAAAGCAGGGGCCATCAGATCGGCATTTTAACTCCGAGATAGCAGGCACCCTTGCTCCCCTCATCTTTCCCATCGCTACCCCCCACCCTCATTAAACCTTTTGCTGCTAGTTACTTCCCTTGACATCTTCGCATGCGGAAGAGTTCAGTCCCATCACATAGAGCTGAAACGATGTCCTGCTTATGTTAAGTCTGTAGATGCCTATGCCTTGTTGTGATTGCAGGAGCTTGCACAAATGTTATATGAAATACCTTTTTGACAAACAAGTACCATGCGAATCATAAGGATAACAGCAGGAGACAGCAAAACTTAAAGTAGCCACTTTCTGTTCTAAATTAGCAAGATGAGTAAATCTATCTCTATACTAAATTAGCGCTAAAAATGTCGTGCATGAATATGCGTCGAAATTAACAATAGACCTAGTGTATTTTTCTTATTTTTAGTTTAAATAACTCATTATTTGACATGATAAACTAGTCACGAGGCATATGTTCAACTTTGCTTTGTACACCCTAAAAGATACTCAGTCTTAAACGTTCAAAATATATTGGAACTATATTCTCTGATGGATTGTGTCAAAATGGTCAAGACGAAACAGGCACTCAATCTTATATATTTTTAGTATAAATTTCTCTATGCGGCAACAACACATTACTTGAAGATTTACTGGACTGGCCACATCATTATTCAGGTTTCTGGTTGCAGACTTCGTTGAGCAAACTATCGCCATCAAATATGTACTTCCTCCTGTCAATCAGGGTATGATCAAAGATCATGGTCGCCTTCTTTCCAGCACTCTTAGCCTTCGGCACAGTAGCCTTCAGGTGTGGAGTCAACTTCTTCCTGAGGTCACGAATCCTAGTAGTGAAATCTTCACCCTTCAGCTTGTCTTTGGCCTTCAAGATGGTGACCTTGTCCTTGTAGAATGTGCAGCGCGTCAGGAGCATGAGGCTTGTTACTCGTACGGTGCACACGGTCGAACCGAGCAGTCTCAGCAAGGTCCAGCATGTTGGTCAGAAATTGTTGAACAGTCTGTTCACATTCCTGAGGCGTTTCGTTTGGAGTTAATTTGTGCAGTCCGTAGAAAAACAAGTTGTTCCATCTAAATCGGCTCTCCAAGTCATCCTCTTTTAGGTCTATGTCAACAAGCTAGGACTTCAGGTCTGCAGTTTCCTGTCTGAGTTCTGCCACCTCCTCACGAAGACCCTCCACTCCTTTCTTTACCTTGGAAAATGCCCAATGAAACTTCTCACCCAGATCTGCTACCCTCTTATCAAGATTGGTGTCCATGTTCGCAAACTTTTCGCTGATGCTGGAGTACGCAGTAGCAAACTTTATCTCAATGTTGGAATCTACAACAGCCCACCGTTGCATGGCGTCAAGACTTTTAGCAGCGGCTACTTCCGGCTCCTTCTCTTTCCTCACACTGTCCCGCCGATCACCCGTATCACTCTTCTTGGCTAGCCGTGTCTGTCGTGTCAGCTGCTTTGGTTGGTTTGGCCCTGGCTTAGACTCAACATCACCACATTCGGGAAGAGAGAGAGAGAGAGAGAGAGAGAGAGAGAGAGAGAGAGAGAGAGAGCTCGGGAAGAGAGAGAGAGAGAGAGAGAGAGAGAGAGAGAGAGAGAGAGAGAGAGAGAGAGAGAGAGAGAGAGAGAGAGAGAGAGAGAGAGAGAGAGAGAGAGAGAGAGAGAGAGAGAGAGAGAGAGAGAGAGAGAGAGAGAGAGAGAGAGAGAGAGAAAGACTATTTGTGGCTGAGCCATATGTATGATTGTTGTAAGCATGCAAAGTGTTACATGCCTTCATTTATCTACTACATATGCAAAGTTAGCGCTCAATGCCAAAGACAATTTTCCGCTTTTATGTATCATGTGAAAGTTGGACAATAAAGATGTATTGTATTGTATGGTATTGTATGTTATGGTATTGTATTGTATACAGAATCCATCATGCTTATTCCTAGCTGTTTTAAAGTATTTCTAGAATTTAACTGGAAATACAAAAACGCGTTGCAGGAGTGGAACTTTTGGTGACATAAAAAGCGCAATAGCAGTACTTACAATTTCCGCTGTATGCCCTCGCATTGTGTGGTAACACTTGCCATCCACGGCACTCCATAACTTGCAGCACTTGTCAAATGACCCAGTGATCACCTTGTCTCTGTAATATTGCAAAACATCATCGTAGTTTACTTGTCAAATGACCCAGTGATCACCTTGTCTCTGTAATATTGCAAAAAATCATCGTAGTTTACTTGTCAAATGACCCAGTGATCACCTTGTCTCTGTAATATTGCAAAACATCATCGTAGTTTACTTGTCAAATGACCCAGTGATCACCTTGTCTCTGTAATATTGCAAAAAATCATAGTTTACTTGTCAAATGACCCAGTGATCACCTTGTCTCTGTAATATTGCAAAACATCATCGTAGTTTACTTGTCAAATGACCCAGTGATCACCTTGTCTCTGTAATATTGCAAAACATCATCGTAGTTTACTTGTCAAATGACCCAGTGATCACCTTGTCTCTGTAATATTGCAAAACATCATAGTTTACTTGTCAAATGACCCAGTGATCACCTTGTCTCTGTAATATTGCAAAACACCGTAGTTTACTTGTCAAATGACCCAGTGATCACCTTGTCTCTGTAATATTGCAAAACACCGTAGTTTACTTGTCAAATGACCCAGTGATCACCTTGTCTCTGTAATATTGCAAAACACCGTAGTTTACTTGTCAAATGAACCAGTGATCACCTTGTCTCTGTAATATTGCAAAACACCGTAGTTTACTTGTCAAATGACCCAGTGATCACCTTGTCTCTGTAATATTGCAAACATCATCGTAGTTTACTTGTAAGTGTTGTTTTTCATGTTTGTATTATGTGTTTGCATAATTTATTAGTGTCTCATTTTTGTTTCACATCTTTTCCTATGTGTTTCGATGTTAACATTAAAAATAAATGCGTAAAAACTGTGCTTTGAACTGCTGTCATTAGGAAAAGTGCTATAGAAGTACCTTTATTAGTATTATTATCATCTTTGTTTCTTCCAACACAATGTATACCACACAACACAATCAGTGTTACAGGGTATTTTATTAATTGTTGATTCAGCTCTGATGCTTGAATCTTGATACGTGTAACTCGGATTCGTTTAACCACGCAACCTGTTCACTCAACAACAAGGCAGGAGTCGTCGTATAAAGTTTTCCCACTTTATTCAGCAAGCATCCACAACTGCATACAAGATCGCTTTCCGAAAATCACTACAAAGGTAATTTCTACAAGCAGACAATGCATTACTTATATAGCCTCTCTACAATCCTAAAAAGCTTCGAACATTCCAATATGACTTAATAACACCCAATCAAAATAAAATTCGTCACTAGAACTACACATTGTCTTACGTCATAGAACATTTCTTGGTTTAGAAGAATCATGTAGCTATTACGAAACACTTCTGGAAACTTCGATCGATAATAAACAATTCCAGAAAATTCTCAACAATATCATCCGACTAAAATTATCAACATAATACAAAGCCTCTTCTAGCAACAGCGCAAAATTAAACCAAAAGTAAATACACGCTATCATCGCATGCTTTGCAAAATAACATGATCGGAACTATCATGCGCATCTCAATCGTAACAATTAGTAAATTCTGCATCCCCTTGTTTTTTACTATTCTCTCCACACCAACCTTTCCGCCAAGAAAAAATAGTCATAGTAGCCAAGTGGGAAAATGGCAGCTAAGCAATAACAGAAAGGCAAACAGAGAAAGACAGAGAGAGAGAGAGAAACAGAGAAAGAAAGAAAGTAGCTGATAGTTTGTATCTAACGTACCGACAGCCCCAGATTTAGCCCACATGACTATAACAACCAAAAATCTAAAAGCCCCGATGGAAATCCAATTTTCCTGTATCCAAAATGCCCGCTCACTTACCCGAAAGGGTTGTTGAAAGCGATGGCGTAGACAACATTGCGATGACCTTCCAGAGTGTGAAGTTCTTCGCCAGAGGCCGTGTCCCAGATCTTACAGGTCCTGTCATAGCTGCCTGTGATGAAGCTGAGACAGAGGAAAACTTACAATTCAATAAAAAAGACTGAACTAAAACAAGACAACACTAAACTACACTACAACACAATGCAATACAATACAAATACAGCACAACAGAACAAAACACAATAGGACTGTACATGCACTATTGATTTTTTAGAATATGTATAAAGGCCGTGATAATATACATGTGATGATTAGGACGGTGTAAACTTGAAAGGCACAAATAACCACACTGGCAGCATACTCTGGCCATAGAAAGAGGACAGATAAAAAATTTAAAAAGTCAGGTACACAGGGGGCAAAACAACAACTTGGCAATAGCTGAACAGGTTTTGTGTTGTTTTGTGCTGTCAACGTCATTTGAGTTTTTGTGCCAGGTGTTCCCAAGTTTCAGACCACAATGAGAGAGGGTTATATAGCCTAAGCTATCCTTGTGAAGTGCCGTGTGCCTGTTACGTAGCATAACAATGGTTGTAATGAGGCTGAAAGGATAGATTACACATCTCTCTCTCTCTCTCTCTCTCTCTTTCTCTCTCTCTCTCTCTCTCTCTCTCTCTCTCTCTCTCTCTCTCTCTCTCTCTCTCTCTCTCTCAGACCTGTGCACACTCAAAATGCTCATCAGTAGCAAACAACCCAAATTTCAGTAGTTTTTAAAAATTTTCAGTAGCAAAGCTGTAACGACAATTCAAGTAAAAAAATCAGAATTTCGGAATTTTAATAGAATTTTAATAAGTAATCCGTATTCTGCTCATGAAAATCGGAGAAAATACGGAAAATCCGTAGATGTGCACAGGTCTGCTCTCTATACCTACACACGCACAATTTGTTTTTTTAACAAAACTGTCCATGGGCTTAGATGTTGACTGGTAAAAGACAACTGAGAGTTACCTTGAGCTGCAATGTTCACACGATACATTTGTGTCCTTTAAATTCCTGCACTGATGATGCTGCTGCTTATATGATGACGAAGGTGATGAAATTCTGATGATGGTGATGATAATGATGATGATGATGATGTTGATGATGATGATGAAGTGTTTCTTACCTAGAACCTGACTTGTTGAAGGCTACGTTGGTCAAAGGCAATATGTGAGCTCTCAGCACCTGCAAGCACTAAAGTCATGTTACAATTGACATCATCATCATCACTGTATTTTCATCCAACAACCCCACCCTCGCCTCTATACACATTCCATCTAGTTGGGTTCAAGTTTCAACACCCCCATCCCCTCCCCCATGACTCCCTCCCCACACGCACCATACCTTCCACCCCTCTCCCTCCCTCTCTCTGAAATTGTGTTGATTAAATATTTCAAACACTATTTCTCTGTCTCTCTTATAGACTTGAAATTGGGCTACATTCTCTCTCTCTCTCTCTCTCTCTCTCTCTCTTTCTCTCTCTCTCTCTCTCTCTCTCTCTCTCTCCCTCCCTCCCTCTCCCTTTCTTTCTCTTTCATGCAAATGTAGTATACAAACGGTGAAATTCTGATAATTCCGTTTCCAATAAACTCTCTCACACAGACACAGACACAAACATAGTGATCTAATATAAAACTGAATTCAACTCTATTCTCTTCTTATTCATAAAACTGGCAATCTCAAATGCGCCACATAAACAAAATAACAACGTCCAACACCAGTTACCTTGAACTGGATAAATACATTTAAAATAAATAGATACATACAAACTTGAAACTAGAAGGGTGAAGCCCATATGACTCACATGCTCCTTATGGAACTTGCAATCTTTAACATGAAAATGAGTGCCCATAAAAAAACAAAATGAAACGGTGGCATTAAAATGCCTTTAGGGACTTTGATCTTAAAATGTCAATAGTGACTTTGATCTTAAAATGTCAATACTGACTTTGATCTTAAAATGCCAATACTGACTTTCATCTTAAAATGCTAATACTGACTTTGATCTTAAAATGCCAATACTGACTTTCATCTTAAAATGCCAATACTGACTTTCATCTTACAAGGCTAAAACTGACTTTGATCTTAAAATGCAAATACTGACTTTGATCTCTCTATGTTCTTGACATTGAGATGATCTTGACCTCTGGCTCCAAATACACTCAGGTAAAAAAGGTAGGTAAAGATAGTCCCATAGCCTTGTGGCCGTAGGGGAGCGTGATGTTGGAGATCACACTTATCTTGGGCCAGCGTAATGAGGGTGATGCCCAACTCTCTCCCTCGCTGCTTTACCTTCCCCACCCTCAAGAGAGTAGGTACTCAATCACAGTTGAGTCAACTGGGGGCGTTGTTGTTTGTCGCTTCACACCTTAGCGGTCACCCATCCAAGTGCTAACTGCACCGGACGGTGCTTCACTTTCGACACAGTAGCGAGTGCTCCAACCACTGCACCATCCGACACCACTCAGGTACTATCAAATAAAGTACAACAAAGGTTATATAACGCAAAAAGTAAACAGTTATCTTGGGATGACCTTGACCTTCAGTGACTTGACCTTGACCTTCAAGTGACCTCTCATACTCATGTATAATCAAAGAACTTATTGTTGTTGCATGCTATTGGTTAATACAAAGCCATTCTACTATACGATGACCTTTGTTTTAAAATGTTTTTGAAAGGTGAAAAATGACCTTGACCTTCAAGATCAAATCAAAAACAGAATATATATAGAGGACAAATCTATCATCTCTAGATACAAGTTTGGACTTTATATCTCTCATAGTTTATGGTTGTCGCGTCACCCGAGCGGGATCCGCGACGTTCAGCTCAAAGAACGAGTGGAAGGATAGAAACTCAAATTAAAAAAACTAACACAAAATGCCAGATGGACAATCACACACTTTTATTCACCAATGTCACACACACACACAAGATATGGGATACTAAACCACCCTCAACCCCTATCAAGACCCCCAACCCAGTATTTACTAAACAATTACATCCCTTGGCTAAATGAAAACCCCAGAGCTATACACAACAGAGTACCCACAACAGTATGCAACAACAATGACAATCAGTTAAATTTCAAATAACCACAATTCAACATTAAATCCACAATTAGAAAAATCTTGAAATTCAAACGTATGGAACTAGCTGGCTTACAGTTCAAAGTCAATGTTCGAAACCTAACTATCGATTAATTGAGCTCAACGTAATACCGCGGTTAAATACTCAAGTGCAGAAAGTAATTTACACTAGATATGTTTTTAGGTGTGTGAATGCGAATCTGTATGTGTGTGGATGCAGTGTAGTTGGGACCCTGTAGCTGAAGGACAGCCTCGTCCGAAGCAATGGCGGTCTGGGCGGTGATGGAGGGTCACTCCCAGCAATGGCGCCGACAACAAAAGGGACGTAACGGTGGAGGTGGTGCCCAAGCAACATCCACACCCCTCAGCGGCAAGGGTAGAGGTCTCAACGCTGACGTCACCCGTCACAGTGGTACTGCAGAGCCACGTAGGCGTCGCAGAATTACACCAGTAGTAGGGCGTAACAGTAGTGGTACCAGTAGATAAAACAGGAGAGAATTACATTCAAAGCCCAATCCTGTGGACAAATAAGGAATCTCACTAGCTTGTCCACAAAAACTTTAACACTTCATAACAGAATACGCCTTTCGCCGTCCGCCATCTTGACCTGTTTATACATGCATCTCAAAACACAATGCATTTCTCAATTCTATAATTCTATCTCTTCCATGATACATGGTTGTTTATATAACTATACATGATTATTACAACTGCAATCCCATTCACACCATGGTGATTCATCTCAATCACACCTTCATCTTCATCACCCCTCTTCACGTTATAATACATTATCTTTTCCCATTCACAATTGTTTCTATCACACTATAATACAAACACGCTTCCCTCATATTCATCTCCTTCATCACCCCTCTCCAACGCAGTACATTGTCTCCCTTCATCACATTCATCACCCCCCTCTCTCTCTCTCTAACATGCATATTTCGTTGTCACCCTTTGACCCACTTGGCAACAACAGCAACGACATTATTTATACAAACGTTAAACCAAGAAAATCATATGAAAATCATATAAAATCGATAACCAACTATTTACCAAAATACATCCCTTTCCCCCTCATTCACCATCATTCATTCACGTACGCAGACTCGTAGCACAGCCACTAAGGAAAAGAATTGCAGGATTTACACTTACCCTTAGGTCCTCGGCTTGTGGCACACAGTACACGACACTGCACAACACAACACTATAACACACACACCGCACACTGGTTAGTCTGAGAGTTCAAATCCGTTTCTGGCTAATGCTAGCTATGGCTGGAACATCTCAATACTGGTGAAGTACTTGAGCATTAGCAGGTGCCCAATAGAGGGCCACACAGCTTTAGAACAGAACTCTACACCTATATTACACAATAGATGGCAGTCACAGTCCTCCCACTACAGACTTTTTAACATCCTTGTCCCGACGAGGGCAACAAGACCTTGGGTGGTTCGAAACACTTCGAATAAAGACCCTTCCAGAAGACGTTACGCTAACCTGACACACAGTCACAACGCTACTTCTGTCAAAAGTCCGACTGCATGCATAAGCAACCAAAATGACTCTGCTAGCTAAATCGCATACCAGCACACAGGACAAACTCAAGTCGAGCTCAGTAACCCCTTTCCGCATATGCCCTATCCGCGTTATGCACGTGAAACCACATATACTTTCAACTTTCATACGCAGTAAAAGAAACTGCTGATGTCTATGTACACTGTATATTAGAGATGTGCAACTATGCACAATATATAGCCGTCTCTAGCACGTGTTGAAAACTCGTGTCGTCACACAGGTCAAGGTCACTTCAAAGTATCTATACTGACTTTGGACAGGTCCAGTGACCTTGACCCAGCCCGGAGTGAGGTTGACCAAATTTACAAAGCATGAGTGTCTTATTGATATCTATCTTGCATCAAAGAGTCACAAGTTCAATATTAACAACATCTTAAAAAAATAATTAAATTTTGTGAAAATTTGCCATTTTTTGACTAACATTTGATGACCATGTGTCCTTGACCTTGAAGTGAAGTCATTCATTCACTGACCATTTATGAGTCTCATGAACATATACCATCTTACCAAGTTTTGTTGTGATAGTTTAAATAGGTTCTGAGTACTTAGCTATTTTAAAAGTTTTTGCACAGACAGACAGATGGACAGATATTTTTTTCCTATACAATTTGTGTTACTATTGAGGACTCATCTCACACAAATTTGCAAACATGTGAAAAAAAAAAGGAGCTGAGTGGTGGGTGTGTGGGGGGCAAGTACATGGACTCTGCATGCCAGTCAATAACTTTGAAAACTACTAACATTTCGTGACCCTGTGACCTTGATCTTGAAGTGAGGTCTCACAGATATACACCATCTTATCAAGACTGGTTGTGATAGTTAAAATATGTTCTGAGATATTAATCCACTTGCAAGTTTTGCACACAAAGATGGAAGACAGAGGGACAGATGGACACACTTTTTTTTAATGTCACGTTTGGACTAATTAGGACTCATCTCACACAGATTTGCAAAAATATGGGAAACAAATTTTTTGAGATGAGTACATAAACTCACATGCTATGCTATGCATGTGAGTCAAAAAGGTCTCCTTACCTTGAAGAGATAAAAATGATGATCATCTTTTTGGCCTAATTTTTCCTGCAAACCTGGGACTAGTCAAGAAAATAAATCATCAGTTATACACAATTTCTGAAGAAAATACTGATTGATACAACGGACACACACACCCACACCCATGGATACACAAAGTGACACAAAGAGAGGGAGAGAGGGGTAGGGAGGAAGATGGGTGTTTGTGTGTGTGGAATTTATTTACATTCCCATGCAGCGTAACAATTATCGCTAATGTATATTGCTCAGCTCACTAGTGCCCAGCCATCGGTCACACTACACACACACATTTTTGTAGAAACGACGTTGTGATGACTGTCAAGAAACTCTACATACATTATTTTGACACACCATGATTTTGACATTATTTTGATAATTTGCCTTTTTTTGAAGCTATCCCTAACCCTAACTAAAGGCTAACCTAAACCCTAACCCTTCACCTAACCCTAAGCCTAACACAGCCCTAACCCTAACGGAACACTATTTTGACGTCAAAATAACAGGGCCGTCAAAAGAAAGTATGCAGAGTTTCAAGCGTATGTCAGAGTAACGTCGTTTCTACCTACACACACACACAAACATATACGCACACAACCTTATAATTACATACATTTATTCAGATTCTTTGCAGTGACATCGGCAGACATTTGCACCCGAACAATGTTACCAACCGTACACTGACCCTAAACGAAAATAAAGGCAACTAAATAAGGCACACACAAATACTGATAACAATCACCCAAAATACACACAATAAATAAGGCAAAGGATACGTTGGACTAGTTTTCGAACTTGGTCGAGTTTGGAAGATGTGATGAGCTGTTCCTTACGCGCGATTTCTTCTACCACTAAATCTGTGTTTGTGCTGAAAAAAAAGCAACAAAATGTCTAAAAACAGAAAATCTTGTGTTAATACATTGTACTACCACTCAGGCTTCAGATCCACATCTTTCAAAGAATGAGAGAGGCAACCTTCTCCTTCACTTCTCCCTGTACTTTGCAACACACTCCACAATTTGGTGCTGCTTTATATTTCTTGTATCAATTTTTATTCAACAGATTAACATAAGTTGTACTGAAATATAGGATATATATTTGGTGCTTCGTATATTCTTATATGTTCAACCTCCTCCACTTGCTTCTTCTTATTTGTATTTGTATACAATCAATCTTATATAGCGCTTGTTCAGCTGTCCATGGCAATGCCTGAATGGGCAAAGCTCATTTTCATTTCAAACCTCCCCAAATACACAACTCATAATGGAAGTTATTCCATGTTATACACAAAGAGCACAACATTTCATTACAATTATAATTAAATTATTATTATTACATAATTTTATTGTTATAATTACATTATTATTATTATTATTATCATTATTATTATCATTATTTTTATTATTATTTATTTATTTACTTTTTCTGGCAAACAATTGCAGTATAGTATACTTACTCTGTTTTCAAGTCTAAGAGGTCAATAGACTTGGTTTTGAGAAGTCCTCCTTGTTCATATTCTAAAATTATACCTGAAACACCCATGATTCAGTCAGTAATTTTCAGAACGAAAAAAAAAAAAAAGAAACTATAAGGGCAAAGCCCATATGACTCACATGCTCATTACAAAACTCGCAATATTAATATGAAAATGAGTGCCCAGAAAAAACAAAATGAAACCGTGGCATCAAAATGCAAATACCGACTTTTATTTTTCTATGCTCTTGACGTTGAGATAACCTTGACCTCTGGCTCCAAATGCACTCGTACTCATGTACTATCAAATAAACTACAATAAAAGTGGTATTTTGCCAAAAAAATTGTGACATTGGGATGACCTTGACCTTCAGTGACCTTGACCTTGGGATAACCTTGACCTTTATGTGACCTATCATGCTGTCTGATCAAATAACCCAATGCTGTTGCAAACTTTTTTGACTAACAATTGATGACTCTGTGAAGACCTGGATCATTTATGAGGTCTCATGGGAA
Source organism: Oncomelania hupensis (assembly GCA_036898135.1). Taxonomy (NCBI): domain Eukaryota; kingdom Metazoa; phylum Mollusca; class Gastropoda; order Littorinimorpha; family Pomatiopsidae; genus Oncomelania; species Oncomelania hupensis. Next base: position 58,369,770 of record CM072523.1, on the reverse strand, counting down.
TACACCATCATACCAACCAAGTTTGGTTGCCATAGTTGAAATAGGTTCTGAGATATTAGTCCACTTGCAAGTATGGCACAAACAGATGGCAGACAATGGACAGAGAGAGGGACACAAATGTAGTTTTTGTAAATGTTATTTTTGGACTATTTAACTCATCTCACACAGATTTTCAAAAATGGCAAAAGAATTGGGGGGTTGGTGGAGGGTGTGAGTGAGTACATAAGACTCACACATTGCTATGCATGTCAGTCAAATATGAAAAATAACATTCCAATGTTACATATACAAAATCACAGGCCCAGAGCACTTAGTAGGCGAGTGACTTACTCGTAGGCCTCATTACAATACTCTTGTTATTATGGGAGTAAGTGCTCTGGGCATGTGATAAAATGAGAGAATGTATTTCTTTGTTACTGGACTGGATTTCTTGTTCTTCCTCTTTTTGGACTGAGCAATCTCAATCAGTACACTGATTCAATTGCTGCTATAGTTTATTACTTTTATGGCTGTACTTTCCACAGTAGTGTAGTGTCATTAAGAAAATGCCAGTATACTTCATTTATACTAATTACTCTAATATAGTTCTCAAATGCACAGCCCTGGTGTAAATAAGACTATGTATGTAAAACTAGCATTGTGGTAATATAACATTATTTTGGCAAAATAGTAAACATTAAGATTAGTACATCCAGGGTTTGCCAATTTTTTTCAAAAAGAGCTTGCTCCGGGTAAGCAACATGTCATTTTTAGTTTTCCTGCTAAAAAAAGATTACCTTCCTGCTCAAAAATGAAGGTTGAACAATTGACCAATGAAATCCACTGTAATACGTCGGATTAGAGTGTGATGCCAAAATTCCAAACACGCGTTCCACAGGCTACTACGCAGTTCAAAGTAAACATGATTCGGTGCCGATGATGAAGTTGTGTTGTTTTTCGTTCACAGCTTTTAACTTGCTCCTGGGCAAGTGACTTTCATGATTTGTCTTTCCTGGCGAATTTTTTACTTGACTCGGGAAATGGGATTTGGCAGTCTCTGACATCATACTCAGCCGTTGCATATTTCACAAATGTATGGAAAAAATGTATGTCTTATTGAGATTTGGGTTCGGTTACAACAGTAACACCAAAAAAGTGGTCAACTGTAAAACTAATCCTAGCCTTAATCCAATCCTCTTAGGACATGACAATTTTAGAGAGGGCGAGGTAAATTAACCGAAATGTTTAAAATTTTGCACAATTTTTATGATCCTTTAACCACTTCTTCTCTTTTAACTCTTTGCCTGCCAATCGACGATATATCATCGATCTGAGCCGCCATGTTTGTGCCAATCGACGATATATCGTCGATTTCAGTATTCCGTTTCGTTCCAGTTTTTTGCGCAGTCCAATCCAAGTTTTATTTTAACCAAAGAGAGATAACTCTTTCTACTTTCGTTCTCGATCGACACGCGCATTGTTTCTTCAAATTGATTCGTTTTTACAGTGTTTTTTGTGCATTTTACTAAGCATTGTGATGGGCACAATCGACAGTGTGTCAAACTCAGCTAATAATCAATATAATTTCAAACTGTAAAGTGTATTTTGATCCTAAATAAATTTTCTTTCTGGTGTGTGAAGCTGATTCAGTGATTGGAATTATTCCTCCAGATTTTTTTTATCACTGTGGTATGTAGAAATATTTTTATTTTATCATTTCAAAAAGATCAACATGCTTTCAAAACACATATTTCAATAACATAATTAAATTAACATTTTTGTGGTTTTTTTTTCTTATTCTTCACTCTTTTACCTTTAATTTGATATGAAATATGTCTATTTAACAACTATTATTGAAAGAACAGTAGCTTAAATGCCTAAGGTACTGAACTTTCTTTCCGGTGCCAGAGAAATATCTGGCACAAACATGGAAACATGCCTGGCAGGCAATGAGTTACATTTTAATGATGTTGATATAACATGAGGACACAAATTTAAACTTACTAGAACTTTAATAATATTCGCAAATTTAAGCAGTATTTTACTAACCGAGTCGTAACCCCTTAGAATAACCTGACTGCCGAAGTTGTAGATGCTAAATCACTCAATGTGTTCAAGAACTATATATATAGACAGGTTATGTAAGGACAGGGTTTATTCTTGGCGTCGGTCATTGGTCATTGACGCATACAAATCTGAAATGACCGATTGGTTTGCCAGCCAGCTGGTCAAGTGACCTATTGATTTTACGATCGGGCGGTCAAACTTTGCAAAGATTTGTCATTTAAAAAGTTCTATACAAACTGCGAACTCAATAAAACTTAGCACAACCATTACCGAAACGAAATTATTTACCCTTTCAGTATAATACAAACTTTTCCGATCCATAGTTTTCATTGCTGACATGCAACGCGCCAACGCATTGACAGTCACAGTGTAGATCTAGTTTGCGATTCCATTTTGTCAACAAACAAAAAAATGCCTCCGAAAAAAACCCATGGTATTTAGGCCTATATAGTAATACTATAGCCTAGTTTGTTTTGTTTTTTCATTTAAAGATGCACATTATTAAATTATTAGTAATGTCATTATTATTATTATTATTATTATTATTATTATCTAATTAATAATTTACGGATCTATTTACATGTATGTACTTTGGCACTGTTGGATTGTCTCCCTCTTTTGGCAGTGCACAGATTGTGTAGTGTGTACTAATGATGTCACACATGAGGTAGATGATTTGTTTGTGGGTTATTTTAAACTAATGTATTTTTTATTTAATTATTTATTTTATTTAATTTATTTGTGTTCATTTCTTTATTCATTAGTAAGTATTATTTTTATAATTATTTCTTTTTTATTTTATTTTGTGGAGGTAATTAAATAAGGTTATAGAATGGATGCGGACCGGTACTTTTCCATAGAAACATAAAAAATGTCGGCAGCATCATGAAATGTCTTGATAAATCATAAAGGTCTTTGAGACCGAAACCGGTTGACATTTGTCTTCTGTTGCTTTTGTTTTCTTTCCTTCTTTTATAGTTAAATTGTACCATGTTTAATACTCAAACAGGGTAAAATAACTCTTCCTGCAGTATGTGCTTCAGCCTCAGGCTCCATTACTTTAGTTTAAGGCCAATTCTTCATTTGGTAGTAGTATAACTATTAGTGTATAATATGTATTTATTATTTTCTCGATCTCTTACTCTTAGTGTTAATACAACTGTACTAGTATCTGTATCTTTATCGCCCGATTTATCATGTTTATTACTGTTTTAAACGGAATTCAGATTTGTCACTGATGCCCAAATTTTAAATAGAGAGAGAGAGACTCGGGGAGTTATTTTGTACCATTTGTACTGATAAGCGATCGAATGAGACTGTGTGACTTATTGCTTTCCAAAATGACCTATTGGTGTTTTTTTGTGAACTGGTCAAATGACCTATCATGGTCACTTTCAAGATTAATCCCTGTAAGGATAGCATTTTCTCCACAAATTTTGAGTCTAAAAGGTTCTAAATTGGTAGGCACTGAGGCCATGGGTCTGAGACCTTCATTGAATATGAGAGCCAAATGCTGATAGCTTATAGGCCGAACTATGCTATGCTACCTGCCAGTGCTGAACATGCACAGAACATTCAGGAATCCGGCATTTGCAGAGAATTCCTGCAGATTTCTGTATGCTCTTTTGCTCTCATGACTTACAAAACGCTGAAATGTTTGACACAATGTTAGTAATTTCACCAATTAAATCCGATTACATATTTTATGCTCACCTGGAGGATAATAACGAAGCAGAAATCGCTTGAGCTTCATTTTTGTGTACGGTTTCTACGAGAATCTAACATGGCGTTCATAGGGAGGGGAAACTACCCTGGCTATAACCGTTTCAAAGGACACAAACGATCCGTCTCAACACCAAAAAAAGATTGTATAATTGTTATTGTACACATTATATAAATATATATATATATATATATATATATATATATATATATATATATATATAATATATATATATATATATATATATATATATATATATATATATATATATATATTCTGCGCTTTTTTGGAATTAGTAGTATTATAGAAGGGGCTGCCTATTTTTTTTAATTCCAACATTGGCCCGCTAGGGTTAGGGTTGGGACCTAACCCTAAATCTTCCGTAACCCTAACCCTAACCCGAACCCTAACCAATGTTGGAATTCCAAAAATGGGCAGGCCATTTCTAGAATTGCGAAGGTCAATTCTAGAATTGCCCAGATTCCAAAAAAGCGCAGAACATATATATATTTTATTTATTTATTTATATATTTTTATCAGCAAGATTTCTAAATTATTCGTATCCTCCTATTCTATCCCGTAACTCGGAGTTCGTAGGGGCACCACAGATGATCGTTTAACCAGCGTACTTCATCTTTCCCTGTCCTCAGCAACCCTGATGGTTTCGCTCAGTGTCAAACCAGTCCATTCTCGAATGTTGTCCTCCCACCTCTTTTCCTGTCTCCCCCTTCTTCTACCTCCTTGCACTGTGCCTTGCAGGATGGCCTTTGCAAGACCTGAAGATCTGGTGACGTGGCCATGCCATCGGAACTTTAGTTTTTTCACCACTGTGAGCAGGTCAACATGCTGTCCAATGGCTTGTGTGATGGTCTTTCGGACTTCGTCGTTGGTAAGTGCTGGGTATAGGAAATGCCCAGAAGTCGTCTGTAGCACCTCATCTCCATGCTTTGTATTCTTCGTTGTAGATCCGCTGTGAGGGTCCATGTTTTGCAAGCGTATAGGAAGATAGAGATGACAAGGGAGCGCAGCAGTCTTACCTTGGAATGTAGGCTGATGGTCTTGTTTTTCCAAATTGGCTTCAACCTCGCCAGGGCAGCAGTTGTTTGTGCGATCCTGGAGAGAACTTCCTGTCGGGACCCATTGTCTGATACAATGGCTCCTAAATATTTGAAGCTATGCACTGTGTTGAGGGATTGGCCTTGGACTTTGATGTTCGTATAATACGGAATGGAAATAAGTGCAGAGAAGACCAAAATGATGACCAACACCAATGGCATCAATACCATAAGTGCAGAGAAGACCAAAATGATGACCAACAACACCAATGGCATCAATACGGTATTGATGCCATTGGTGTTGTTGGTCATCATTTTGGTCTTCTCTGCACTTATTTCCATTCCATAGGCTTTGCAGGTGGTGTCAAGCCTATGTACCAGCTGTTCAAGTTCTTGTTCCTCTCCAACCAATCCATCAATGGTCATCCTCAAAGCGAAGGTTGGAGATTGCTCTACCACCTGTGCTGACTGTGCCTTCGTAGTCTGCAAGGGCATCTGACATGATGTGCTCTAGGAAGATGTTGAAGAGTGTTGGAGAGAGTAGGCATCCCTGATGCACACCGATTGTTGTTCTGAACCAGTTTCCGATGGCGCTGTTGTGGAGAACTGCACTGATAGCCTTGCCATACAGGCTTTTGATGACTTCAATAATTTTCGGGCTGATGTTGTACACTCTCATGGTTGCCCACAGAGCTGCATGCCAGACTCTGTCAAACGCCCTTTTTGAAATCTACGAACACATGATATAGATGTTGGTGCTGTAGGCATTTCTCACAGATTATTCTGAGGTTGAAAATCTGTTCAGTGGTACTTGGCCCTGCCCTGAATCCTGCTTGTTCTTCAGCTACGATTTTTTCAGCTTGGGGTTTCAACCTGTTGAGTATTATTTTTAGGAGAACCTTGCTGGGATGGCTGATGAGGCTGATGGTGTGGTAATTTTCACATTCCTGAAGGTTACCTTTTTGGGGAAGAGTGATGACAAGTGACTGGGTCCATGGGTGTAGGCCACTCCCCACTCTGTCAGATCTTGTTACAGACAATGGTGAGGGCGTCAATCATCACTTCTCCTCCTGCTTGAAGCAGTTCTGCGGGTATTTTGTCCACTCCCGCTGACTTCTTTCTTCAGCGATTGCACTGCTGCCTCAACTTCTTCTGGGAGAATTGGGAGGATTTCTTGTTATTCTCAGGACATGCAAGAACTGATGGGTCTCCGTTTGGTGTGTGGTTGTAAAGTTCAGAGCAGTACTCTGTCCATCTGTTCAAGACTTCTTGCTCTTCTGTAAGGCATATGCCAGACTTGCTTTGGATCGTGGAGAAAGCTTGTTGACTTGATCAAGGGAGAGTGTCCAGCACCCATTCACCACAGAAGATATGTGGAATGTCCAGACTTTTACGAGGAAATATTAACGGCACTAACTTAAGCCACCCAATGGGCCCACGGCGCCCACCTGCAACCTTTGGGCGCATAGTCTGACACTTGGAAGACCGAGCACAATCCTGGGCGACCAGGGATGGGGAGAAGAGACCTAGTGTGGGCTGGACGTATTTGGATATAGCGGATACAAAAACAATTCGGCCCCTAACATAAAGGGTAAATGACTGGTCTAGTGAAGAAGATAGTAGATTGATAGAACAGAGTAGGAATGAGAAAAAGCAGTAGTAGTAGTATTATATTTTTTTAACGTCTGCTAAAACCAAATATCATTCGAGACGACATATACAAAAGGGATTTAAAAGTGTGAATAAAATATCAATAAAGAAACAACAGTAAAATAGTGAAATAGAATACACAGTAGGCCTAAATTTACACAGGCAATCACATATATATAAAAAGAGAGCTATATACAAACTTACATTGACAACACTCACACTAATATATATATATATATACATCTATAAACAAATAAAGCGTGCATATATTGAAACTTGCAAATAATGACACTGACGCACTAAACAACAGAATTGTTCATGTGTAAGTACAGTTTAACATATTATCTCTCCCCAACTCTCACTACCTCTCACCCACTGGCTGTCCCACTCCCCCCTCCTCTCTTCTGCGGCATGCAAGACAAAGCGCCAACGAACATGTGCGCACCCCCAGAAACACCTTCACACACACCACACACCAATCATGTATAATAGGTTTCACAAAAACAAACAGAAACCCCCAGCACCCCCACTGGGGTCCTAATTGTTAAAAATATGGTGGCAAAACGAAATTTAATTCAGCTCACTCTGATAGAACTTGAAATAATATCACATGTGTGAGCATATCCACAGACACAAAACTGATATAACCAAGGAATTTTTCATTCCATTATCAACACTAAGCATCTTCACTTTGAATACAGATTATTGAGCCAAATGACAACAGTTAAATTGCATATTGAAAATTTCCCAGATGGTAAGCAGCCAAACACATTCACACCACAGGCAAATATCATCATTCTTACAGCACATATCTCTCACACACAAAAAACACTTTATAATACTTCAACTATACAAAAATTTGAGAGACACCATAGCAACATTGGACACAATCACACTCAACACAAAATATCAAAAATGGACATGTGAATGTCACAGACAAGCAAATTATCAACCACAATGCTTAAAGAAAGGAAGCACACACCCTAATAAAAGTGCACGTTAACTTACAATACAAAAACAACAACTCTCTCGCTCTCACACATTCACTCTCCCTCCCTCATGGACACTTCCACAGAAAATGATATAAGCACGCATACGTGGGAGGCGTACACACAAGTAGACACATACAACTCACACCTTTGAAACCATGGGGTGTGAAATCCCTCTCCCACTCTCTCTATCCCCTTCATCTGGAAAAATCTAAAATCAACCCCTTTGGCAATAAGATGATGAGAATACAGTCAGAGGTGTTCTGGGCTGTAAATCTTACATCAAAGATTCATTTTAGAGACACGATGTATATAACGGATACAAAAACACAATTCGGCCCCTAAACTATGGGTAAAAACAACTTCAAGTATAACGAAGAGAACATTTTTCCTCCTCGACTTCTTTTTAAGCATGTTCGACTGTAGTTAGGTTAGAAAGGTATGTCTGATCAGTAGCAATTAGAGCTCGGATGCAGTGTAAAATATGGTTTATTGTATCTGGAGTGAATCAGAGTGTGAAAGAGAATGAACGACGCATGACAGTGGCGAGAATGGTGATCCAATGTGTGCGTCGTGTGTGTACCTTACAGGAAGCTTGAAAATTGAAAAACAAGAAGAAAACAAGAAAAACAAGTGTAATGTTTGATCAATAATTTATTGAAACCTATATGATCTTCAAATCACGTTACAGAACCATCTAAAGTCCAAAGAGAAAGAAAGAGCATTTACATAAATACATTATATACACTATTCTTCTTCTTGGGCGTTTCAATCATGACCAATAACTGCATGGCTATGTTATCAAGAGTGCTTAGACAGTCCCATCTTCTTGCGCCCGCAGTTGGCTACTATCTTCTGGCTTCAGCGGTTGAGGTTTTTACTCAGGGTTGCCTTTACCCCAAGAAAAGTTGTCCTTCTGGACTGGTGAGTCTACTCCACCCAAATAGTTATCCTAAGCTGGAGTGCCTTTATCAGCCTTTGCAGCGGTGGAGAGATCTTACCACTTCCTCCGCTATGTCTGCTTTCCCATTGTAACACACTGGTACAGTTTGGTTTGATCTTTCCACCAGACAAACCTGTTTGACTTGATTGCACCTTTTATGAGTAAGAACTCCAGAAACGTCAGATTTGTCAGTCTCTCTGTGTGACATGATTTCTCGTCTTCAGACCCTCTCCAAAATGTTAACGCTTCTGACAAATCAGTTTGTCAACTCCCAACTCGTTAAAATAATTTTCCACTGAAAATGATTTTTACCCTGCTGAAACTTGGGAAAAAAATGCTGAAATCAGTGGATCCACAGAGTTGTTCAGTCTGTAACAAGTGGTCACTTATGAACCAAGTAGTTTCAATCACTCCCTACCCATAATTTATGCAGCTTTTGATACTGTACACGCTCCAACACCTCCAACGCCTTTTCAAAGATTTCCTGCGACAGTTCGTCAACCGTTTTGTCTGCGTTGACTCTGTCCCAGGTCTCGTCCATGAGCTCTTCAAACTTGCGCGCCACGGTCACCTGGAAGTCTTTGTTCTCATATCGCTCTGTGCCATAGTCACCACGCTGGGATGCAACTTCTGCAGGCAGCGTCAGGTACAGCACACGGTCAGGCTTCAACAGCCCTTTTTCTGGCTGGCGGCACCACTCCATCTCCATATTCTGGTATGAAAAAAAAACAGAAGATAGAAAAGTGTTACAATAATTCAAAGAATGAAGAGAAAGTGTTTGTTTGAATAGTGCAAATAATGGATGTTAATTTACTGAATATTTTTATATCAATCAGGGGGGTGGGGGTGGAGGGGTTGACGTTAGCGCTTTGACCCACCGCCAAAGCTCAGTGTTAAAGCATTTGTTTGGCACGCCAGTAACCCAGGTTCAATTCCCATTGCGGGCAAGGTGAAAGTGGCCAGCTTTTCACTGATGATTGGTCTTGTGGTTAAGTATTGATTTTGGGCCTTGCTACCCCTTCTCCTCTGGAATGGTTACCCCTATTGGTCAATGGTGGGTGTGTTCAACTTCAGTGTTCATTTCGTTCTACAGTTGGCCCTTTCATTTGTGTAATCCCAGTACTACACAGCCACTCGTAAAAATTGTGTCTAGAAGTAGGTAGTCAAAAGCCATTTTAAAAAAATGATTTTCTCATCACAAAACTGACATAGATTTAAAGAGCTTTTCATTCTGAACACAGTGGTATATTTTTTTCCCCCATAGGACAAATAGGTAAAAAGTTATTAATGTTTGAAAATGCCGAATGTTGGTGTTTTTTTTGGCAACGTATTGGAATTAAAGAAATTGACAACTTTGGAGTCTCAAAGTGAAGCCAATATTGATACCAGAAAGCTGATTTTTGACAGGTAACCCCTTCATATGTTATACTCCAAGCCCAATTTTCGTCAGGCCTATCCCATGTAATGTTCAGCCGTTTTGGTGCTTCAAAGTTGGGAAATCATCAAATTCGCAGTGCGTGCCGGCAAATTATAGGCCTACTAGTGTGCTACTACGCTCAGCACTCGTGTCGCTGAATAGGCCTACGAGTTGGCCATGGCCGCAAGAAAATCCGAACACCGTTTGGGTACACTTTTCTACGGCAAAGCGCTCCGCGATAGAGTAATGCACAAATTAATAAATACCCTAGTTTTATAAAGGAAAGTCTGCTCTTTATTTCTTGCTAATTTTTAAACTTCTAGTTAAAATCAAACTTAGATCAAAACCGCTTTATCCACTTTGTTCGGCTCGTAACAAAACTTTTACATTATGAGAGCCCACCATATTTATATGTAAATGAAGCTAAGTATCCGAACTTTTCATTGGTTCTTATTTTTAGGCCATCCAATGAACTATCTCAAAGCGCTTAGCGTTTGAAACGAGCCACCTCTCAGCAAACAACGCTGACAACTTTTTCGCACTGGGATTCAGCGCTCGGATAGGGGCGTATTCAAAAGCTGTTTTCTTGGAATCTTTCGCATAAACATGCATTAAAAACAACACAGATGTAAAGATAAAGCTTTCAATTTTTATTTGAATACAGCCGCTGTTCGTTTTAATGCAGTTTTACATTAATAATAAGTGTTGAAAGTGAAGTCAAAACTGGGTCAAACCTGCCGAGCGGACAAGAGCCAATGAAGGGCTTTGACTACCTACTAGAAGTTTGCACCTACCATTAAAAACATACAGACCTAACCCTGCTGCACGCCAGTCAAAAACTACTCACCGGCTTAGCGGAGGAGAAGGCAACTCCAGAGAAAGAGTACCGATCCACCACCAGAGTGACCCCATTATTCAACAGCTTGGTCATTTCAGGCCTGCGATACAAATAAAAAACTAAACTAAATTATCATGATACAATCATAGTATATCATGTCATATGATAGAAGAAGAAGAAGAACAACAACAACAACATATATCTTTTGTTGCTATCACTGTAAAAGTCTGCTTAGAGGTAGTCAGTATTTTTGATAGATCTCCGACACTGGGCTAGCATCAAGCTGGCCTGTCTAGTGGAAAATGACGTACTGTGTTGCACTCGTTGAAGAGCTGAAGAAGTGAACATCTTATTACAGTATAAGATCTTACATGGAAAATCACCTATTGCCTACTGCGTTGCACTAGTTGAAGAGCTGAAGAAGTGAACATCTTATTACAGTATAAGATCTAACATGGAAAATCACCTATTGCCTACTGTGTTGCACTAATTGAAGAGCTAAGAAGTGAACATCTTACTACAGAGTACAGTATAAGATCTTACAATACATGGAAAATACACTAGTTGAAGAGCTAAGAAGTGAACATCTTACTATAGTATAAGATCTTAGTAATCTTACATGGCTTCCCAGCGGTTGGCAGCAAACAAAAGGTGGATAACATGATCTTCCAGTTGACAGGATTGCTGTAGGTAATTGTTGATCATAGTTCCTATCACCGTCGTTCGATCTGAGGACAAAAAATATAGTAAGTAACCATTTATACATGCATATATATACATTATACTTTGTAGCACATTGACTAAGTGTAATTTGCAGCATTAGGTGCCAAGTTTAATGTGCCCTATCCCTATCCTATCTCGTAACCCGGAGGTCGTAGGGGCACCACAGATGATCATTTAACCAGCATACTCCATCTTTCTCTGTCCTCAGCAGCCCGGATGGCTTTGCTCAGTGTCAAACCAGTCCATTCTCGAATGTTGTCCTACCACAGAGCTTATTCTAGGATTTTGAAGAAGTGGGGGCAGGCCCCCCTTCCTTGTAAAAAAGGGGGGGATTAGGCCCCCCTCTGACCAAAACAGTGGGGGCGTCTTCTCGGCATATTTAGGGTGTACACACAAACAAATATCCATATCTGTTTTCCATACCTGTCAAGTCTTATGCTTTTGACATAATTCTTACTGAATTTTGGCAATTTTCAAGTCTTATGGCATAAGGTGAAGACCTTAAGTTTTGTTAAAGTTGTGGTGAAAAAAAAGTATATTCTTTTTATATATATATATATATATATATATATATATATATATATATATATATATATATATATATATATATATATATATATATATATATATATATATATTAAGAGAGAGAGAGAGAGAGAGAGAGAGAGAGAGAGAGAGATCGCTAAGGTTCGTGAATGTGACAATCCATGCATTTTCACACATTTTTTATGGTATTTTGTTCAAACTTATGGTATGGGAAGCAAAATCTTATGGTAAGAGTCCATAAGAGCTTGACAGGTATGGTTTTCTCCCGTGATGTTCCCGGATAAACTGTGAAACAGTCAAGTGTCGCATTCTCTCTAAACAGTAAGTACACACAAATCGCAGACAAAATATATCACAAACTGGTATCTGTAACCTTGCTTTCACAACTGTTGCATAAAAGCTCTGCTATTTTAGAAGATCAGTCATGGGAAAAAAGTGTAACTGTTTTCTTCACAGTTCCTCCACTGAATTCGAAGTCGAAAAGCGTGCGCTTTTTCGAAGCCATTCTGATTCTGAACCAGTTCCAACCGGTAAGGTTCATCGATGCCACACTCAGAAGAAAGGTGATTGATCAAAAAGAATAGCATCGGCCAATGAAAATTTGAGACACATCGCATATACAAGAGAGCAACTTCCGTTTAACTCCAGTTTCCGCTACGCCCTAGCAGACGACAGAAACGTCACAGTATAGCCCGCTTCGATCAAGACATGTAGAGGGATATTTCCAATCTCCGCGGGATCGCGAACGCGCTCATCGAATTTCTTTGCGGGAAAAAAACTTTTTGTGCGTGATCCCGCGCATCCCGCGCCCTAGAATAAGCTCTGCTACCACCTCTTTTTTGGTCTCCCTCTTCTTCAACCTCCTTGCACTGTGCCTTGCAGAATGGTCTTTGCAAGGCCTGATGATCTGGTGACGTGGCCATACCATCGGAGTTTCCGTTTCTTCATCACTGTGAGCAGGTCATCATGTTGTCCAATGGCTTGTGTGATGGTCTGTCGGACTTCGTCGTTGGTGATGGGTTGGGTGTAGGAAATGCCCAGAAGTCTTCTGTAGCACCTCATCTCCATGCTTTGTGTTCTTCGTTGTAGATCTGCTGTGAGGGTCCATGCTTCGCAAGCATATATAGGAAGATGGAGATGACAAGGGAGAGCAGCAGTCTTACTTTGGAATGTAGACTGATGGTCCTGTCTTTCCAAATGGGCTTCAACATTGTCAGGGCAGTGCACAGTTGTTTGTGCGATCCTGGAGAGGACTTCCTGACGGGACACATTGTCTGATACAATGGCTCCAAATATTTGAAGCTATGCACTGTGTTGAGGGATTGGCCTTGGACTTTAATGTCCGTGTTGATGCCATTTAATGTGCCCAATAGGCAATAGGAACAGACTGTGAATATGTTATCATTATTATAAGTTGCATCAAATAAACATCTGAAAAATGAAATACATAATAGTAATAGGCAAGAAGTTTGAGATTGGGCATTAGCTTGAAATCAGGGAGATTGAATTTGAAACTACATTTGGTGACCAACATGTATGCGACTCGCCTGACTCAGGACTGGCAACTTTTTTCATCCTGCCATCTTATGATCCACCTATTCTAATTTTTTTAAAATTATGAACTAAACTTTCACCGAACTGCGAATAATTATTAATTTATCAAGGGGAGGGGGGCGGGCGAGAGGGGGTGGGGGCTATATAGAGTCTAGAGCCGAAGGAAATGCTGCAGAAAGTAATAACTGCGGGCCAAGTCACTAGCGTCATGATTGGCAATTTGAAATTCATGGCTTTCAGTTTAGTTTAGTTGAGAGGGGCTTGTAACTATAAGCCTCGTGGCTTTTTGAATGTCCCTTTTATTTTGGGCATTTTTACTTGTCCAGTTCCATTTTAATTTGCGGTTGTTCGGGGAATACTAAAGATAGTATGCTAATTATTTATAATTATACTCTCATTTGGATTCCTGTAAGGCTGTATGGAAATGACCTTTTCCAGATTTTTTTTAAAAAGGCGCAGCAAGAAGACCAGCTGAAGTGTAAATATTACTGTTAAAGATTTTTCTTAGATGCGCACACCCTAAAACGTCACGTTGATAGTCGTCATCGGCTTCTGTGGCGCACCCGCCAACCAACATCCACAGGCGGGCTATCCAGATCCAGATCAGAAAACCCCTATTAAACCATACATTATGATTACTCAAGCAAAAACAGCTCTCTCTCTCCCCACACTTAACTCACAAATCACCCAAGCGCACATTGTGAATCATTGAATGACAATGATTCATAATGAATAGGCCTTACCCTACCTGCATTGAATCAATGAATGACAATGATTCATAATGAATAGGCCTAAGCTTACCCTACCTGGGAATTTCATAAGTTGTGCCTGAATTCCGGCTTGAGTGAGACGATCTACAAGCAAGCTGCATTGTGTCGACTTTCCACTTTTATCACAACCCTCAAACACAATGAGGGCACCACGTTTAACGGCGGCAGACATTATTTTTTCCGATGCAGCACTCCCCAGGTCCCTCAGGTGGAAGAGAATCGCTGTTTTTCGCGCAAAAGCATTCGAATACAGCGCGGACAGGGGACAGAACTTTAAAGTCCTCATGAGTTTATAGGTCATTGGAGCGTGAAAATCAACATGCCTGTTGTTTTCTTATCGTCAACAATGCTTATGCTGCCTTTCATCAATGCCTGTTCTAACACGAAATAGTCAATCACAACGTGCTGTTTGATATAAACTTAAAACTATCCATGATTTTGAGAAGCTCTTGCTCGACGTGTCGATGTGGTAGTCACCTGTCAACGATATGTAATGGGTCTGTTTATACAAATCTAAATTGAAATGCTAATACATTGCTGCGAACTATTTTAGTCTTTGTCACTCGTTAATATGTATTTCTACCCACTTGTGGATCGTAATTGTCATTTGTAATCGAGGTTGTATATTATTATTTCTTTCTTTTTCATTCCTCCCCCACCCTATTTATTTTAATATTTATCAAGTTTGTTTTCTTCATAATATACAAACTTCAGTATTTAATTTTTTTTTTTTTCTGTTTCATTTCAATTTTTTTTTCCCATGAATGTGAGTATCATTGATACTGTTGCAAAGTATTTCCACACATACCGGTAATAACAAATCACAGCCAAGTCAGCAAATCTAACTCATCACAGACACACACAAAAGCATAAGAAAGAAAGGAAAAAAAAAGAACAAAGCAACAAAAAAAAAAAAAAAAAAAAAAAAGGAAAAACAGTATCAGAAATTAAATTTAGCAACAGTCAGAAAAATAAGTCATGACACAAATTTACTCATTTTATTTTAATTAAACACACATCTGCACCTTCCAATCAGATTTTATTCAGAAAAAAACATACAAAAACATTCAATGATTATCACATACACTCGCATGAATGTTAAAACAGATTATACAACTGTTTTAAACACATTCAAGCTCAACACTATACATGCTCAGACAACTTCAGGTTACAATGTCAATTATTGCCAATTATTTCTTCCTACTTATTTACATTGTACTATTTGGTGGGAAAAAAGTAAAAAAAAAAAACACATGTAAATTATGGGGTGGGCTAACCATCCCCTTCACATAAATTTGGTGAAAAAAAAAGAATAAAAATCTATTTTTTGCACATTGCCAATGACAGTAACAAAACTATAAGGTGGAACATTTGATTTCTTGTGTATAGGGTCCAGTGGACCTTTACCAACCATAGCTGGACCCCACTCACACAAAATGGGTCCATCTCTTACAAGATCAGAAACACAAAAACACACATACAAATACAAATTAATAACAAAAATAAGGGTATTTATACAGCGCTTTTTCCTAAGGAACAATATCAATTCAAAGCCAGTACTCACGCATTCATTCTAAACGCATAAAAAGATGAGGGAGGGAGAGAGAGCTAAAATGGGGTGGATGGTCTGCATCAAAAAAAGGAGGAATGATGACGATGATGATGGGAGGCAAGATCATAAACATTTAAAGAAGAGATGAGTTTTCAAGTTGGATTTGAAAGTAGCTATGTTTGGAGAGTTGCGAAGAGAGAGAGGAAGAGAGTTTCAAGTTGAATGGCCAAGCACTGAGAAAGACCGACGGCCAACAGAGGAGAGTTTGTAGCTGGGTATGTGAAGCATGAGTATGTCACAGGAAGATTTCTAGACGGCTTGTAGAATTAAATGTTCTGAGTGAGTAGAAAAGGGCAATTTCATGATACTATGATTACCCTACCACATCCTAAGGTAAATAAAAGGTAATGCTGAGGGCGTCAGCTCTTCCGCTTATCTTGTCACCCCCAGATTACAAAAAAAGCGTAAAAAATATATGACAAATATTGACAAGACTCAAACGCACAAAACATAAAAAAGGCCATATCAACAAATAACAGCTGAGAGACCCACAGATCATCCCAGTGTGTACAATTTTCATACCTAGCCATCATAGACAGGCAGGCCAACCACAATATCATAAAAATATGGAGAAAAACAGTTAAATGGATCGATGGAAAAAATACAGGTGAATGTCATATTGAAAGAGAGAATACTGTAGACAACAGAAAAGAAAAGAAAAGAAAAGGCAGAAATATAAAGAGTGATTAAAAAAAAGGGAAACTTAAAGCAATAAATTTCCCAAAAGTGGGGGAAGTATTTATACTAAAACATCCCCCGATATCCTCATGGGTGGGTGGGGGAGAGGGGAGAGGGAAGAAGAGCGGTTGGGGAAGGAGGAGAGAAAACATCAACAAAATGAGGCAGAGATATTATAATAGATATAGAGTTAAGAAAGAAACACGGTTAAACCTTTTTTTTTTTTTTTTAATTTTTTTTACAAAATAGAACGAAAATATAAAAACAGACATTTAAGAAACAAAAATTCCAGAAAAATATTTTTAACATCATTTTTGAAAGTGTCTGCAATAAAATTGAGAAACAAAAAAACAAATTTTTTTTTTCCCCAACAAGTCTAAAATTACTGCTTGTAATTTTTCAGCTGGCATTTTTTTTTTAATTTTATATTTTTTTTATCACAAGGTTTTATCTTGAACAGTCTTTCCTTAGATTTGGGAACTATTACAGTCCACAGCTAAATTTCCATCATTAGTAAAGATCAATCGCAATCTAAATGAGCCAAAAGGCACAATACAAAATAACTTTTGATAAATAAAATTAATCATTTAATATTGATAAAATTAATGCTTTTAATAACATTAAAACGTTTCATAAATAAAATCAATGTTCACAGCCACAAGACTGAAGACAGAAGCACTGATAACAACTATTGTTACGTAAACTAGCAAAATGTATATGGCATCAAAGTCTCTTTAAAACACATGTGTCAAAGGCAAGGCCAGCAGGCCACAATTATATCCGGCCCGAGAGAGAATTGTAGGCAAAAATATTTTTTAATAGCCCTGCGATATAAAAAGCAAATCAAATTCCCTAATTAGCAGACTTGCCGAATGCTAGGCTATCTCAGTATGTTCTCGCTTCGATCAGAATAAGTTAAAATAAAAGTTGTGTGATGATTGGATGTTGGTCATTACAATAACCTAGCAATGTTCAGTTATTAATATTATTACTGAATGTTGCTTATTGACTGTTTATTCTGTACGGCCTTCAACCTTATGTGTGATTTGAGTTTTGGCCCCCTGAGCGATCAACTTTGACACCCTTGCTTTAAACAAATGAAATTGACATCAACTTGCAAGGAACCATTAAAAAACATTTTATACGCACACATATACATTTGACTACCTACTTCATTCACCCTC
Organism: Oncomelania hupensis; assembly: GCA_036898135.1. Lineage (NCBI taxonomy): Eukaryota > Metazoa > Mollusca > Gastropoda > Littorinimorpha > Pomatiopsidae > Oncomelania > Oncomelania hupensis. The sequence goes on along the minus strand of CM072523.1, from coordinate 58,352,042 downwards.
TTTATTGTATCCAAATGAGACAAGTTTTAAAATAAATGGTTTCTTGTATAACCATGCTGACAAATGATAACCAGGAAACTGAGGAAACATCAGAGGTTATCTATAGCATTTTAAATTGTAACCAAAAGGTGTCACACTGAAAAACCTCAAAAAGGATTTAAATTAACTCTTTCCCTGCCAGGCATGTTTCCACGTTTGTGCCAGACATTTCTCTGGCACCGGAAAGAAAGTTCAGTACCTTAGGCATTTAAGCTACTGTTCTTTCAATAATAGTTGTCAAATAGACATATTTCATATCAAATTAAAGGTAAAAGAGTGAAGAATAAGAAAACAAACCACAAAAATGTTAATTTGATTATGTTATTGAAATATGTGTTTTGAAAGCATGTTGATCTTTTTGAAATGATAAAATAAAATAAAAATATTTCTACATACCACAGTGATAAAACAAATCTGGAGGAATAATTCCAATCACTGAATAAGCTTCACACACCAGAAAGAAAATTTATTTAGGATCAAAATACACTTTACAGTTTGAAATTATATTGATTATTAGCACAGAGTTTGACACACTGTCGATTGTGCCCATCACTATGCTTAGTAAAATGCACAATAAACACTCTAAAAACGAATCAATTTGAAGAAAAAACGCGCCTGTCGATCGCGAACGAAAGTAGAAAGAGTTATCTCTCTTTGGTTAAAATAAAACTTGGATTGGACTGCGCAAAAACCGGAACGAAACGGAATACTGCAATCGACGATATATCGTCGATTGGCATAAACATGGCGGCTCAGATCGACGATATATCGTCGATTGGCAGGGAAAGAGTTAAGTTTCATCTTATAAAATTACAAAAAAGAAGTGGTCATGCTCAAAAACATCAAAAAAGGATTTTAAAACATTTTTATTTTTAAAAATTGCAAAATAAAGTGGTCATGCTCAAAAACATCAGAAAGGATTTTAAAACATTTTCATTTTTAAAAATTGCTAAATAAAGCGGTCATGCTCAAAAAGATTTTTAAAACATTTTAATTTTGTTTATAAAATTAGAGAAATAAACTGTCATGCTCAAATCCTTCACAAAGGGTTCGAGGCATTTTATTTTGATAAAATTACAAAAAACAAGCTGTCATGCTCAAAAACCTTCACACAGACATTAAGGCATTTTATGTTGATTAAATTACAAAAACAAGCTGTTGTGCTCAAAAACCTTCAAAAAGGCTTTTAAAGACATCTCCATTTTTATAAAATTACAATTTAATGAAGCTGTCACGTTCAAAGAACTTCCAATATTAGTGTAAAAAGTCATCTGTACAATAAAACTGCAAACTTTGGAACAATCCGGTTTAACTGTGGTTCAAAATCACATTAATTGTATAAAACTGCTGCACTATTATTATCCCTTCCTGAAAAGGACACCGTCCTATGTCACTGTTACACCAAAGTGAAAAAGAGCAGCACTATATACAGGCGGTGATATCACAAACGATCCCAACACTAAATGAACAAAGTTCGTTGTACAAGGAATGTAGGATTCATGATCCTCAAGTCAAACCAAGACAAAAGTGCCAAACCAAATCACATACAAACCTAATGAATCAATATTAACTAAGCAAGTGAACAACGATTCCAGAAAACCGCTTCAACACAATGCAAGACCCCAAAATAATACACAAACACAGCCAAAAGGTTGTGAGTACTCCATCAAGACATGAAGGACATCAAGGGCAGAAGTCAAGTTTAGAATGGAGTGAAACTGCAACATTCGGGGTCGTACAGACAATCCAGAAATTTCTATTTAGTATCAAATGTATAGTATTTATATACACTCTGGATCATTCTAACCACCTTGCACGTTCACACACCTCCCCCCAACACCCCACAACCCATCTCACCACCACTCCCGTTGTCACATGCCTGAGAGCCCAACTCAAATTCATATTCAAAATCAACAGTCATTCCAAAGAACATATTTTACGAGTCTATTGCACCATTCCTTTGCACCTCATGAACAGTTTTCTTATTTGACAAACAGGTACTTTGACTTTGTTGAAGTTGAGAAAGATCTGGAGTGTTCATAATGTTGAAAAAGAATTGGGTTGTTTATAATGTTGAAAAAGGTCCTTGTAATTTATTTTATTTTTTTTTAAGTATTAAGCTTAAAACGAACTACAATAATGGCTGACTTTACTGAATATATTCAAAGCATACATTTAAATACAAATACGAGAATCTATGTGGCAGAATCCATTTCTAAGAATATGGTACCAGACATTGAAACAAAGTCCTTTTTTTTAATCCGTGTGATATTCAGTTCTCTATCTTTCCCACATGCCCCCACATTTACACAATGTTCACACACAAAAGACCTGCAACTGCAACCAACAATCAATGTTGGTCTGCAGGATTATCTCCCTCTCACATGCATGCACGCAAACAAACTTGTACTCACTTATTTCTAATAGTAGAAGACCCAAACCAAATTCTTTTTATTAAATTTGTTTATAAGCATTAAAGGAGAATAACTGTAGCGTTAACCCGATAGAGCCCACCCTAACTGTAATAAGGTTGTGGGCAGAATAACTGTAGTGTTAAGTTGAAGATTTCCTGCAGCACCACACCGCCATTTAAAAACCTACCTTCCATAGCTCTACAAGACTGAGGCTGGAGCTTAAACCACAATATTCTCACAGCTCTATCTCAGGCATGTGTTCCACTGAAAGCATTCAAATCATGAAAAAGTCAAATTACATTTTGAGTTCTTCTTTTAACAACAAATTGATTTGACTGTTTTTATTTTTGACACTTTATTGTCCCTTTTTATTGGGAAATTCTGGGTCGCCTCCCTTGAGGAAGGCATAGTCGCAGCCTGTGGCATGCCCAAACCCAACCTACCTAATATTAGCTGTGCTTTTGAAATTTTGCTTGGGGAGCAAACCAGAGTGCCCGGAGAAAACCCCCGAGACGTTGCGCGAGTCAAAACTAAATAATATTCAGAAACATAATGCCCAGATGCTGAATCGATCCCACACCTGTCTGGCGCCATTGGTAACTAGTCTACGGACAAATCAAGTTAGTCTTGCCTTAGACCACTCAGCCACAACGCTAGAACCTTTCAGGTAATCATTCAAGAAAATTAATTTCTTTATAAAGAAGTTTCTTTCAAACAACATTTAAAAAATAAAAAATAAAGAGAATTTTCAGTGCATTTTTCTAGACAAGAAACAAAAGCTTTCACGCGGTCAAACAAGGCGTTTGGAAAGCAATTTTTTTAGCTCCACAGAAAGGTTTAGGCAAAGAAAAGGTCAACTTCATTTTTCAACCCCAAAAAAAATCAGCTGGAGACAGAGAAGGGGAGACAGATCTTTGGTATCATTCCCTTACTCCACGGAGGACTGCATCTGATAAGAATTGTATCCACAATGCTGTCAACAAACTCAAGGTCCATACCTTGAGGTGAGACTACTGCCACTATCGGGTTTGGTTTGACACAAATGTCTCGCCTCCAACTTGAGCTAATATTTCAAGGCCAGAAGCGCTCTGCGCTAATCTTCTATGGGACAATCCTGAATGGAGGCGCCACACAACTCGTCCTCTTGAGAGTTGGAATGCTCTTGCAACAGCGGAGAATCCGCTCGCTCCGTGGAGCCATAGTTTCTGGGAGTGGGCGGGGCCTCATCGCTGTACTGGCGATAGTGGTCCTGGATTTTGCGGGTCTTGACCAGGTTGTACCAACACAAGAGCGAGCCCATCACCATCAGCACCAAGGGGAGGCAACCAAAGATGGCGATCCAGAACGGCAAGCGCTCTATACAGTCTGTGGTGAAGATAGACTGGGGGTTGTCACTGCTGTTGCTGCTGAAGATCTTGGCCACCACGTCATGCTGTTCATTCCAGGCTACGGGGAAACGGCACACTGGCTCCCTGCGGCTGCAGTTTGCCAAGGCCTGGCTGATATCCAGTGTAGTTTCATTCAGCTTCCCCATCAGAACGATGCTCTCTGTTTCATCACAAATTGCATCACAACTGTTTAGTTAGCCTCAGGAACAAATGATGAATCAAACATCAACTGAGTACAATTTTGGAAAAATAAAAATTAGATTTCTTACTCATTTTCAAACAGCAATCTCCCTGCTATTACATCTTGAGCTAGAACACCACTATATCAGTATAATGATTAAATACAAAACACTAAAAATACATTATATGTTTGAGTAGTGAATGTATGTTTGTTGTGTATGTGAAATAGCATGTAACATATACAGAGAACTAGACAGGCAAAGCCCATATGACTCACACGCTCCTTAGGAAACTTGCAAAAGCCCATATGACTCACATGCAGGAAACTTGCAATATTTCACATAAAAATAAGTGCCCAGGTTTGATCTTTTTATGCTCTTGACTTTGAGATCACCTTGACCTTTGGTTTCCAAATACACTCATGTACTATCAAATAAACTGCAGCAAAAGTTTTGTTATGCCAAAAAAGTGACCTTAGGATGACCTTGACCTTTAGTGACCTTGAAATGACCTTTCATGCAAGTGTGATCAAATAACCCAATGTTTTTGCATACTATGTGTTAAATAAACAGCCATTCTACTGTACGATTACCTTTTTTTTTTTTATGATTTTGCAAATCATAAAATGATCTTGAACTAAAAGATCAATGCAAAAATGGAAAAAAATAAAAGATCAATCTATCATCTCTAAATACAACAAGTTTGGACTTCATATCTCTCATAGTTTAGGGTCAAGGTCACTTCAAAGTACCTATGCTAACCAACTTTGGATAGCTAGTGACCTTGATCTTGGAGTGAGGTTGACCAAATTTGTATAGTATGTGTGTCTCATTGATATCTATCATGCATCAAAGAATCATGTTGAATATTAATAACGTATTTACAAAAGTGAAATTTTGTGGACAATTTTCATTTTTCTACAAACTATTGTTGACCCTGTGACCTTGACCTTGAAGTGGTCATTTATTCACTGATCATTTATGAGGTCTCCTGGGGTATATACCATCTTACCAAGTTTGGTAGTGATAGTTGGAATAGGTTATAACTGAGATATTAATCCACTTGCAAGTTTTTCACAGATGACGAATGGTGGACAACGGACAGACGGACACAATTTTTTTAATTTAATTTTTGGACTATTTATGCATGCGAGTCAAAAAACTGCCAGTCTTACCTTTCCCAAAATCAGAGCTTATGGGGTAGTTAGGAATGTGGCGGCGCGTGACTACCACAAAGTAGTAGTTGTCTGCTTGGCTGACCTGAAACGCCAGATGAGGCAGTGTCACGTTGCCCTCACACGTGGCATTTTGTGGGATGGGTACTTTATGGCTTGTGTGGCGGGGGTTGAAGTACTTGGTCCATTGCTGCACAAGCACCATGTGAACATAGTAACTCATCAACCACGCATTCATACCTATTCTTCCAATATGTCATTTATTAGGTAGTCAAAGCCCTTCATTGGCTCTTGTCCGCTCGCCAGTTTTGACCCAGTTTTGACTTCACTTTCAACACTTATTATTAATGTAAAACTGCATTAAAACAAACAGTGGCTGTATTCAAATAAAAATTGAAAGCTTTATCTTTACATCTGTGTTGTTTTTAATGCATGTTTATGCGAAAGATTCCGAGAAAACAGCTTTTGAATACGCCCCTATCCGAGCGCTGAATGGCGGTGCGAAAAAGTTGTCAGCGTCGTTTGCTAAGAGGTGGCTCGTTTCAAACGTCAAGCGCTTTGAGATAGTTCATTGGATGGCCTAAAAATAAGAACCAATGAGAAGTTCGGATACTTAGCTTCATTTACATATAAATATGGTGGGCTCTCATGTGTAAAACTTTTGTTACGAGCCGAACAAAGTGGATAAAGCGGTTTTGATGTAAGTTTGATTTTAACTAGAAGTTTAAAAATTAGCAAGAAATAAAGAGCAGACTTTCCTTTATAAAACTAGGGTATTTATTAATTTGTGCATTACTCTATCGCGGAGCGCTTTGCCGTAGAAAAGTGTACCCAAACGGTGTTCGGGAATTCTTGCGGCCATGGCCAACTCGTAGGCCTATTCAGCGACACGAGTGCTGAGCGTAGTAGCACACTAGTAGGCCTATAATTTGCCGGCCACCACTGCGAATTTGATGATTTCCCAACTTTGAAGCACCAAAACGGCTGAACATTACATGGGATAGGCCTGAAGAAAATTGGGCTTGGAGTATAGCATATGAAGGGGTTACCTGTCAAAAATCAGCTTTCTGGTATCAATATTGGCTTCACTTTGAGACTCCAAAGTTGTCAATTTCTTCAATTCCAAAACGTTGCCAAAAAAACACCAACATTCGGCATTTTCAAACATTAATAACTTTTTACCTATTTGTCCTATGGGGGAAAAAATATACCACTGTGTTCAGAATGAAAAGCTCTTTAAATCTATGTCAGTTTTGTGATGAGGAAATCATTTTTTAAAAATGGCTTTTGACTACCTACATTTATCCACTATTCTTACTTTGCCTGTGGATCCAAGACTTGATTTATTTTTTGCCACCAAAATGATTTACCAACGATATGTGCAGAACCATTAATCCACAACTTGGTTCATTATTCTTAAATTTTGCTTGTGGATCTGAGAAATGTTTTTTTCTCCCTAGGAAAAGAAGTGTTCTAGGCTCTTAAAATCCTGCTTTTCATCAAGAATAGCTCATTTATATTCCAGAAATAATAGAGAAATGGTAAATAATATTTCCTATAAAAAGAACAAGAATTAGAGTAAATTAGAAACGGCAGTCCTGAATTGTTTTCTTTCAGCTTGTTTTGTAATTTTTAATATTTAAAGTTTTTAAAATAACTTTTTCTTTAAGTTCATTTATCAAAACGTGCTTAAGGGTGAAGAGGAAATTTGTGGTATCAGTACACATGATGAGAGCTTTACAATTACATGAACCAAATTTTACTTCAGCGACAGTTTTACATGGAGTAATCAGCACCTGGAACATCACATTCAGCAAAGATTCAACAAATAAACAACATGCCATTGTTGTGCAGCACTACTATTTACAAAATAAATAAAACAAATTCAATTTAAGACACCCCAAGAAACTCACATCAAAATGATCGTCTCCTACAATGACGAGGAACTCCGCATAGCCTTCGTCTCCGTGATCATGGTCTTCTCCCCATTTTGGGGGCACATGTCGGCAAGCGGTCAGGTTAACATCGGATTCTTCGTTTAAGTAGCGCACGTGGGTTTCATAGTTTTCATGCCTTGCTGTGACGTTGAACGTTTTGCTGATGCGACTGTTGGGATCAAGCTTTGCCACATTAGGTAGAAGATAAATGTCTGCCCTGCAGCAAAAATACAATGATGATGATGGTGATAATAACAAATTATATGATATAATTATATGTTACAATGAATGATTTATAATCAGAAAATTACTTAACTAAATAGCTATGAGAACTTTATCTGCTGAGCCATTACCCTGAGGAAGAAAAAAACGCCCTAAAAATGTGGACAATATAATATGTGACTTAGTATTTTGTTTCTTAACAAACGCTTTTCTCTATTTCCCTATTTAAAGTTCAACATACTGTAGAAAAAACTATAACAAGATGATGATGTTGATGACACTGCGTAGCTGAGACTAGCCCAGGCTTAAGATCAACTCTTCACAAACTCTGCCACAGGTTATAAGCAGACTGCAGGTTTTCTTAAAGTATTATTATGTGGTCACATCGCCCTGTCCAGAACTCAAATTGAGTCAAAAAGAAGTGGAAGACTCAGAGGCCAACTATGTTATTTCACTGGTAGTAATAGGTAGGTTTACAACCAGCAGCAGAGATTGGAAAGAGCCAGACATAAGCCTCACCCAGTCTCAGCTCAGAGCTGCACAGTGTGGATGTAGATTGTAAAATTCCATGTCATCTCCAAGTCACGCTCAATTGGCAAATAACTAATAAGCGTCTCAACCATCAGATAAAACAAAACAAGAAAAATGAAAAGAAGGAGACTTACTGTCCGTAAGGCCACACTTTGTAGGAAGAACAAAAGATAGAAGACAGGTCCTTGCCGGATTTCAGAAGTGAAATCTCATCACCCCCATGGTAGAAATGATTGTTTTCCCCAAAGCGATGGATGTAGATGTTGTACGCCGTCAGGCCAAAGATCATACCGATGAGCAGAGTGAGTACCAAGGAGACCAGAATACAAGTTCTCCACGGCTTGTAGTTGCGTTCCAACAGCCGACCCCTCGGGGGGAGAAGCTTTGGACGATAGGCCACTCCCTTGGCCATGCTGCTGCCCTTTTGAGCTTAGAGGTGTGTTCCTAAACTTTGCCACTGTAATTCAGCTGGATTTTTGAAACCCAGACTCTCAATTTGTAGATCATCCAAATGCTCACACTTGCTGAACAACTGTTGCAATCCTGGATACTTTTTGTTTTTTAGTGAAATTAACAGAATGCAGTGATTATGCCTGGTGCTCAGATCGGCTTGTGGTGCTTTTTTCTACAATCAACAGAACAAAACAGTCAATAATTAATATTTCACAGACCACTTTCTCAGTTCTCCTCCAGCTATATGAAAAGATGGGAATGTCGAAACATACTACACACAGATGACACACACACTCATACTTAATCCAAATTAACAGTAATGACTTTAATGTAGAAATGAAACAGTGACATCAGCAGCAGGTATGTTTATAATTAACACTGTTTTGCAGTCATCAACAATAGTTAAAATTGCTAGGAAGTCAGCATCAGTGTGCACAGTTCATTCAAGAACCTATTATAAAACAGTGTGATCTTGAATGACGTAATGTTGTCCGTTGTATACAGTGCAGAGGAAATCTAACGCAAGTATGATTGTCTACGGCCACACTCTCTCAACACTAAAGCTGTGGGTAATATTTGATACACTAAAAAAGGTCAGTGCATTATCAGTATCCTGACTGATGTATACAAATTGTTATCAGCAAATTTATCATGAACTGAATCCAATGTATAGTGTATGTTTAATCAATCAAGATGGTTAGTCAACAGATGTTGAAGTAAATAATAGACTAATAAAAAGCTAATCCGAGTCTAACTCTCAGTCTCACACAACAAATAGTGATCAGTTTACCTAAGACAGAAGAATAAAACTGTGACAGAAAACCCTTTGTTAGGGAAAACAAATGGCGATATCAGTTTATCGGCAAGAACTGCACTTTTAACAGTAACAGAAACACGACACAAGAAGCAAACAGCAAGTGAAAATTCTGTCAATCTGTGTCACAACAAAGTGATGAAATGCCATCAGTGTAAGATTGGGAAAAAGTTAAAAGGGTCTGGGGACGTGAGAGCTGACTGCCTTTTCTACATGGGTAGAAGTTTGACAAACAGAAATGGGTCACCTGCAGAAACCACCCCCAAATTTAATTTCCATGAACCTGAAAACAGAAAATCTATTCTTATGTAATAGAAATCATTCCACTTTCTATCAAAAGTTGCACTTCTGTGCTCCCATAGTTTATTCCAAGGAAGCACAGAAGTGCAACTTTTGATATTGACTATAGGGATAGCCAAATTGAAAAAGTGGACATCCTAATATTAGTTACTGAGGTAAAAGGGTATATTGAAAATAATTACAAAAACCCTATGCAGATTTTTACAGATGGATCAGGGTTAGATTCTTCAGATAGTGGATCATTATGGTATCCAAACAAATAAGTAAACATACTGTGAGTTTAAAATAGTTACCCAAAAAATAATTTTAAAAAATAAAAATAATGTACTAGCCTATTTGAACATCTCGTCAACTGTTAATATCAATGCATACAATTGTAAATAAGAACTGTTTTAAGTGGATCATCTTGCAGTCATGTGAAATTCCTTTTTTAAAAAAATGATAAGTTAATGATAAAAACCAGTACAAACCACACAGGTTTTCCCGATTAGGCTACTTATAACTTTTATTAGCAGCTGATCAGTTTGCTCGTCCAGCTAAGCTAAAGTGAATGCGCTCCTGTGCACGAATTCATTTCTTTTACGTTCCTCTAGCTTCAAAGTCTAACATCAAGCCAGGACAACAAGCACAATGACACTTTAACAGTGAATATTTACACTACCCAGAATACTTTTTAATTTTGCAAGAAAACGCACTTCACAACACTGAAACTTTTATCTTCAGGAAGTCAACAATGAAGGTTCTAACATCTATAAACCACAAACACGGTCATGTGACTTAAAGATAGTAAAACAACAGCGTTTTTTGTACCTAAATAACTTCTAAGATCAGAATAATACAGATATGATAACCACATTACCATCGAACAAAAGATTTACCATGATTTTTTTTAATATTCTTTTTGTCTCCTCTTTTTTTTTTCTTGGTTAGAAAGGGGTGGGTGAGGAGGGGAGGGTGCTGGAGTATAGGAATATAAAATAATCATAATGAAAAGAAATTAAAATAACCAAATATGCGGAAACTAGGAAAAGAAACATTACGTTCTTCCTGATTCAGTTCAATTGCTACATTAAATATCCTTTGCTAAAGTACACCCTTAGAATCCCTCCACCTCCTTCCCCACCCCTATTTTATGTTATGTCATTTTACTTATTACAACTTTTCATTTTCATTAATTTTTTTTAACCGGTCAAGGCAGTGGAGGGTAAGGAGGTGAGGGGGACAGAGGCATGAGGGGACAGAGAGGGTGATATGGGAAGGTGTGGAGAGAGAATTTAAGCCCAAAACAAATTTCTGCATGTACATGTTTTAATCAGCTAGTATGATATTGTGTTGTAGTTCAATGCACTGTGTTACAAAACAATGTATACAAACAAAGCAAACAAAATAAACAACACAAACACGCACCCACAAACACACTAATGTAAACAGGTTAAGAAGTAACCAAATTGGTCAAATTCCTTTATTTATTTCAGCATAAGCACTGGATTTTGTGGAATAATATGTTGCACAACAGCAATGTTTATGTGAAACACTGGATTTTAATGAAACATTAACAATATTAAACATTAACAACAATTAATATTAAACATTAACAACAATATTAAACATAGGTTTGAACTCATTTATTTAAAACATCACAACCTTTTATAAAATTTTACTTTGAATGTAATTTACTAAACAGAAAATACCATAGGTTTTAGTTTGAATTGTATTTTAACATTACCCCGCACCCCAATATTTTGTTCTCACCAATGTATTCATTTTATTTGCATTGGTTTTAGTTCAATGTTAAATAAAATAATAAGGCAAATTTCTGGTTTTTATCAGACAATAAAGTTGTAATGTATTATATTGTATTATATTGTATTGTATAAAATAAACACACAACCACTTATGCCTGTTTTTACACAAACTTAATTTGCTGTGGTCTCTCTTAAAAACATGACGTTGTTACATACAAGGTGGTTGACAAGTCATCACTCCCTGTTGAAAATGGCTGACAACTTTTTTGTCAGCAGTACTGCATTTGCATGGACCACAACCTATTGTCATCCTTACAGGGGTACAATTGAATTGCTCAATCTTTGAGTTCATCTCACAGTGATCACAGCAGCCGATAATGGCCTGTTGCCTTGGTCTGTCTGTCTGTCTGTCTAATGTTAGCTGAGCTTCTTCACACCATGTCAGGCCACAGGCCATGGTGGGCTGGTCTTGTTGTTGTGGAATGCAATCAGAGATCAGCAATTCACTTTGGGAGTGGTAAAACTACCGTCTTTTACTTCAATGTCATATTTTATTGTGTCTCATGATGAGGACAATCCCCCGTTGGGGTGCCGGGGGATTCAGAATAAATAGTATCCCCACTTTCTGGAAATTTAGTGCTTTAAATTCCCACTGTCGCTGTCTTTCTCATTTGCTCTTTCTCATTCCTGCTCTGTTCTATCAATCTGCTATACTATCGTCTTCTTCGCTAGACCAGTCTCCTACCTTTTTTCTTGAAAACTCTTCCGGGACAAGACTCCTTATTTGTGTATGAGGTCTGTTGGATCAGCTTGGGAATATTGGACGCTTTCTGCCAGGTGGTCACTAGGGCTTCCTATGATGTTATTATGTAGCAATGTAGGCATTTTATATGTATGTGTTTTGTTGATAATTTATAATGATGTTTGTATTCTATTTTGTTTTTGTAAACGGGGGTTCGATAAGTTGGGGTGAAGCCTCAGCCGTCCCCTGCGTGGGATGTCTTTATTGTAAAGTGACTGGCTGGTGGAGGGCATTCAGTTTTCCCACTAGGGTTGTTTCAGCATATCTTTTATGCGGATTGGGGGTTGTCCGGTCCTGATTTGGCTCGGAAGAGTCCGCTGGACCTAATGCAACAATTATGTAATGTAATGTAATGTGATGAGGACAATAAACTGATTAATTTTACTTAAATTTCTATTGACAAAAGTTATAAATTGTGGTGTGTTTTTTTCAACCCTCCTGTGAAATTATCAGAAAATTATACAGTATATAAATATAACACCAAATAAAAGTCTTATTATCATACAAGTATTCAACAATCTTCCTATCCTACCTACTCACCCCTTGTATCATATCTGATGATACAGCTACAAAGTATCACATATCAACAACATAAACATATACAATTATAATCTACAAGTATTTATTTATATATAACAACATTTGTTTCAAAAACTTGTATGATCCCATCCAACAATTTGATCAAGTAGCGTAGATAATGTGACCACAATATCAAATATCAACAAGCAAACATACATCAAACTGTTATCAGTGACCATCTTCATGCAAAAGCACTTGTTACATAAATGTATCACAGACATTGTCTTCATTGGTCGTAATCCTAAATATTGCATAAAACTCATTATTTATACCCCAGCTTTTTACCATTAAGGGCCTTGTTCTAGCTTTCTAATCATTTGGGCCGGTGAGACTACAAACCGAGGTCTCGTCAGGCAGAAAGTGGGTGGCTTGAGTTAGATCATGTATCGGCCAATGCTTTGAGCAGCTCTTGATCTGGAAAAGAGCTACATAACAACATGAAAATAAGAATGGTAAAATAAAATAATAAATATTAGAATCGTTAATATTGAGCAGATATTATGGTGACTGGAATTCTATGATTTAACCTTGGTACAGTTTGACAACATCACACTGCTTTCTTCAACCCACTGAAGTTGAAGTTAAAAATTAATGTTGTTTAAACTCAAATGACCACTGGACATTCTGGGAATATAATACTCTACAACTATTACAGTATCATTAAAAGACATATTCAACAACAATTCATAGACGTTGCTATACATCCGAGTAAGTTTGAATACAAACTGATTAAAACAAAGTCTACACACACAAAAAGTTGTGGTTTATATCAACTGCATTGAAACAGTATGCTCCTCTAAACTAGTCAAAGCTGTACAGGTGCCAAAGCCTTAACTATCCAGAATCACAGCTTCAAGTATCTGTTATTTTGTTTTATAGTCCTGATTTACCCAACGCTAGTGTAAGTAAATGACGTCATTTTTTTAGTATTTAAATTAAATACCTTTAACAAACTCAACTGCTCAAAAACTGCATTAAACAATGCACCGCCAATCTACAGCCAGTAAACAAGGCAAAGTTTATCCCAATAAAACCCCTTAAGGCACATGGATACATTTTTAAAAAAAAAGAAGAAAAATATCTAAATCAGACATGAGACCAAGGAAAAGTGAAAAAAGCTGAAAATAATATGCAGGGGTCCGGGGGCAGAAGAATTTTTAACAAAAACAAGCAATAAAACTCAAAAATATGGCATCTCAGGAGATTAAATGAATGAGAAGAGTCACTGGCTGCCTTTATTTCTAGATCGACTTGTGCTTCCAGCCATCTAAAATTCCACTTGTTTTTCACTGGGAGGTCGATTTCACTAATTCGGGTCTGATCGCCTGGTTTCAACCGTGCAAACATTTTGCAACACTGTTCAAAGGAAAGTCAAAGATGGCGGCCGGCTGAACAGTGATAGGCTAAAGCCAGAGGAAGCAAGGGTAGACTGAAGCTAGCCTACCAGTTTCCGCTTCTTCATTGTGGCCATACGTAGGCCTCACAACAAACACGAAAATTGAACTGAATAGGGATGAACCGTTTGGCGATTTTTCCGACTTCGCATAAAGTGACGACAGCCTAGCCGGTCCGCGATCTCGAAATCAAAACCTCCCCCCTCTTCATTTTCTCAACGGATTTGCACTGATCTCAAAAATGGTCTCTGGGTCATTTAAATCAGCGGAAATCAGCGGAAATCAGCGTAACAGCGGAAAAGTCTCATGTCTGCTAAATAAACAAAGGACATATTTCATTCACACCTCCACAAACGCACACACACAGACGGGAGTCAAATACTCCGCTCGGCTACATTTACATGGAAGACATTTCTGTTTTTAGATATCGTGATAATTTCAACAAAATAGATTTCTCATGGGAGGATATCATCAATTTAAATTTGGGTGCAATACATAAGGTTTCATGACCTCTTTCCGGCAGTCATGAACAAAAGGACAAACAAACAATAACATTTGTCTCCTAATTTATTTATATCACATTTGCTCTGGTCTAGCAATACCAAGATATCTACCTCTCTGTATTGGCAATCAGTGGTTGAGAGTTTAAAATTTAACTATAAAGTATGCAAGGTTGGAAGGCAAAATAGTGATCAAAACAAAATTCATCTGTAAACATACCATAATTATAGTACAGTTCGTCAATATTTTGCTCGGCAAACCACTCCTGCATAAACTGATCACTCGACTTCTGTTTAATCAAAGCTTTAAAGGAACAATCAGAAGGTAACATCATTTATTAGGAATCCATTTATTGTGCCATACAGTTCACCAATACCTGAATCACTTAACTGCTGTTAAAAGCAAAGTTAGTAATACTTGAATATATAAAAGCAAGCAAAATGATTCCAAATGAATCCACATAATAACATAATTTACGCTGTTTTCCAGTTTATATTTTTGTTGAGATCCAGATTTTACATGTTTGAGAATTCAAAAGTTGAGTTATTTGAGATTTTATTGGAGGTTTTTACATAGTTCACATTTTAGGTATTTGATGATTCAAAAAAGCAAAGTTACTTGAGATTTTATTTTTATAAAAATACAATTTATTTTAGCGTGCAAACAAGGAAGGAATTCAGTGCATTCTTCTAATGCAGATTTTCCATCCAAATGTACAATATCACACTGCCTTGTAATGTATAGTATCACATTGCCTTGTAATGTATAGTATCACATTGCCTTGTGATGAAACAGTATCACACTGCCTTGTGATGAAACAGTATCACACTGCCTTGTGATGAAACAGTATCACACTGCCTTGTGATGAAACAGTATCACACTGCCTTGTGATGAAACAGTATCTGTGATGAAACAGTATCACACTGCCTTGTGATGAAACAGTATCACACTGCCTTGTGATGAAACAGTATCACACTGCCTTGTGATGAAACAGTATCACACTGCCTTGTGATGAAACAGTATCACACTGTGCTTTCATGGTTAAGAGATTGTCTTCCTAGCTACCCCTTTGTCAGCACTATAACAAGCTGATGTCACTCCCACAATTCCCTGTAAAGATGGCAATACAGCTGACAAGCACTGTATCAAGAAATCGAGCTTTACTGCCTTGGTATCGCACAAACATTGAATAATTGTGGACTCAAAGTGGTTCCCAGGATTCCTTGTAAAGATGGTAGCTGCTCGCCCTCTGGCAGCTTGAAGGTGAAACGCTGAATCATGGCCGACAGAAAGAGGAACAGCTCCATTCTGGCCAGCGACTCACCCAGACACACCCTTCGACCTTCTTGAAAGTAAAACAAAGTTTGTCACTGCATTCACGCACGTATTTACTCACAACCACCAACACTGGTACTCACACATTCAGTCCACTTAAAGACGCACACATACTAACACCCACGCACACACACACACACAAATGAGCACTCACAGCCACACATGCCTTCCCTCACTCACTCACATATAGGTTCACTCACTCACATCCACTCACAAAACACACAGATAAATACACACATACAAACTCCCACAAAGAACAGTACGCAAATACTACTACTACTACTACTACTACTACTACTACTACTACTAATAATAATAATAATAATAATAATAATAATAATAATACATGGATTTAAAAAAGATACATATCTCACAGAAAACAAAAATGAATCCAGGAGATTTCTCACTCTTATGTAACAAAATGAAGTATATGCATTCCCCCAAAAAGAAACCAGAAAGGCTACATTCACTTCCTAATATGAATAGTTA